>MCFA01000422.1:0-17747 GCA_002105025.1 Clohesyomyces aquaticus
GCTAGAAATAGAGGCAAACAAAACAGTAGGCTAATTATAGTCCCTTCCCTAGGCAAACGTAATCTAAACAATAGAGAGACCTAACTACTATAGAGAAAAGGCTAACCTATAGAGGCAGCACGCGTAGCGCGCTAAGCGATATTAGACCTAAGCTAAACTATAATCTTCTTAAATAAGAATAGTAGCTAAATAGAAGACGTTACTCTATTATAATAATAAAAGTACTAACAATACTCTAATATAACTATAGCATAGTAAACAGAACTAAGACAAAGCTTTTCTTTAACATAGTAGAGCTAGCAAAACACTACATACTTGCTATATAAGAACTAGCCTAGAACAAATAAACAAAGCAAACGTACTACCTGCCTAGTTATACACTAGTATATAGAGGCAACGAACAGACAAAAACAGGCTTTATAATAAGCATAGCACTAGGCCTTAAGGCATAGAAAAGGACGTATAGCTTAGACAACTTAGAAGCTATTAAACTATAAGCAAAGGACAAGAGGATAGTAATATTTAACGCCTATAACATAACAAACTAACTAACAAACCTTAGTATTATAAACTAACTATAGAAATAACTTATAAGGACTATAGCAGACTAGATTATAGTCCTTAGAGACTTTAACCTATACTACTAATTATAGAGAGGCATAGAGACATAATTAACCTAGCGGCAACACGCTTACTAAACGCTATAGAATTAAAAGGCTATTAATTATACACCCTAAAGGGCCTACTAACATAGAAACAAGGCGCGAGACAATCTATAATTAACTTAACCTTTATAAGTACTACCCTCACGCAGCGCCTAGAGCACTATAGACTAGTAGACAAATAGGCACTTATAAAGGACTATATCTCTATATAAATTATAGTTGCCTGCTAAGTTAAACTAACAGCAACGTAATAGCAGTATGCTATTGCAAAGATAGACTATAAAAACCTCTATAAGGACCTTATAGAAAGCACCTAGCACTAGCATAATTAACCTCTAGCAGCTTTATAAAAGGCAATCTAACAGGGCATAGAAACCTACTACCTAAGGTCAAGACCTAGCAAATTCGCGTAGAGGTTATAGTTGCCCTAAGCTATAGTATTACTTATAAACGTAAGACGCGCCTAGAGGGAGGTTATATAATACTACATAGAGAAGGCAGAGGAACGCCTATAAAACATAAGGAAAGCGCTTACTAAGGAAATATAACAAGCTAGCAGAGCAAGCTAGAGGACATTTTTAGCAGTCTCTAGACAGTAGTAGCAAAACCTTAAAAAACACTCTAGGACATAATAAAATAGAGTAGGGCCTATAAAAAAGGGCCCTACATAGACCTACACCTACTAGCACTACAAACGTAATAACTAAACAGGGGGTAGAGAATAGCAAAGGCAAAGCAGCTATCTTTATAAAGAAATTCTTTCTAATAGTAGAAGAAGCAGACCTTAGCAACCTTAAAGGAGAACTATAGAAAGCGTAAGTAAAACAACGCACTACTATAAACAAAGAAGCAATAGAAACAGCAAGACATAGAACCCTTAACTAAACATAGCCTATATAGACTATAGAGTTATAAAGCAACAAGTATAAGACGTAATACGTAAGCTCCTAAGCAAGAAAGCCCTAGGACTAGACAAAATACTAAACAAAGTCCTTAAAACGCTTAGTAATACTATTAGCAACAACTAGCAAAGGCAATTAGCAAGCTATTTAACAGCGCCCCTCTGCTAGAGGGACTTAAAAACACTATTATAGTAGCACTACGTAAACTAGGAAAGAAAGACTACACTCTAGTTAACGCCTATCGCCCTATAGCGCTAGAGAACATAATTGCTAAGCTAGTTAAAACTATTATAGCAGAGCGCCTAGCAGAGGCAGCAGAAAACACTAACTACTACCCTAGAACTAAATAGGTAGCTAAAAGAAAGGTCTATAATAACAGCAGTTAAGCTGCTTACTAACGTTGTTTAGACAGCGTAGAGAGCCTAGAAAGAATACGTAGTTTTAATGCTAGGCCTTAACCTTATAAGAGCCTTTAACAACGTAGCATATACTAGACTACTATATATACTCTAGAACAAGGGCATACTACTATAGACTATATAGTTTATAGAGAACTTCCTTAGCAAACAAACTATATAAATTACGTTTGCTAGGTATATAAGCTAGAGGATATAAGTAAACGTAGAGATTCTATAGGAGTCTCTTTTGTCCTAATACTGTTCCTTTTCTTTATTATAGAGCTACTAGAGGAATTTAAATAACTAGAAAGTAATAACGTATTTAGATTTAGATTTGTTAACAACACTACGCTAGTAGCCTAGGGAAACATAGCAGCAGACAACTACTAGAGACTTACTATAGCCTATAACAAGTGCGTAGCATAGGCAAAGCGCTATAGAGCCAAGTTCGCCTAGACAAGTACTAGCTTATGCACTTTACTAGGAGGCGAGGCTAACGCAAGGACCTAGCAAGTACTGTTTATATTGCTAGAGACAAGACAGAGCTCTATATAAAGTCTATCTAGATCTTAGGCATATAGGTAAACCTAAAATTATAATAGAAAGAGCATACCTAAAAGGCAGCATAGAACAGCAAGAGCTTATTTAACGTAATAGCATGTATTATAGCATTAACGTAGGCCTGTTAATATAACAGTTAAAACTTATCTATATAGCAGTAGTATAACTAGCAATAATATATAGAGCGTAGGTATAGAGATAGCAACTTAATAGAAGATTAATAGCTATAAGCATAATAAAGCTACTTCTAAAAACATAGAAGAAATGTCTTAGGCAGATTACTAGAGCATATAAAGTACCCTAAGCGTAGCTATTAAGCAGGAAGCAGGCATAGCCCTGCTCTCCCTCTAGGTTAAGACATAAGCGTTCTAATAGGCAATTAAGCAACATAGAGCTATAGACTAGAACGTCTAGCAAACTATATAAACTATATAGAGGTTACTAAGACAATAGGAAGCAATATAACAGCGCTACGCCTAGCCACGTAGAGCAAAGCAACAAAAGCAAAAGCAGACAACTTTATTGCCTAGGTACGTAAATAGCAAGCACACTAAGCAGAACGCTAGCGCGCTAAGGCAACTTAACGTGTAGCTAATAGACTAGACAACTATAGACAGGCACCTACATAGCAATCTAACAGGGACAAGACCTTAAATAGAAACAGGCTTAGAAACATAAAGGCAGGAGAAAGAAGGAAACTACCTAGACAGAACTATAGACAAAACGCCCTAACAGCTATATAACAACCTCTTAAAAGCAGAATTAACAGCGCTCTTCTTGCTCTATATAGAGGCAATTAGACTTAACTGCTAGCTAGCGCACTATAGGGTACTAGGGATCTCTAGAGAATGCCTCTATAGATAGCATAAACAAACAGTTAAACATGTAATCTTCTACTATATAAGATATAATAGAAGCACGCTGCTACTATGCCTACGTAACAAAGGCTAAAGGATGCCCTAGGCTACCTAGAATAAGCAAAGGCAATAGCCTTATAGTTACTTAAGCAGAGAGTTTTAAAATAGTTTAAAGTAGCCTAGGACTTAGCCCTAGAGAATTATATAACATACTAAGAGATCTAGAGACTATTAGGCTAGACAGACTCTTAAGGAAACGCTGCCTTAACGCTACTACAACGCTAGCGTAACGCTACTAAAGACTGCTAGACTACTCCTTATATAAATACCTCTCCCTCTTTTTTTATTTTCTTACTCTTTCTCTCTTTCTCTTCTTAAGCCCTAACTAAGGGCAAGTGTAATAACATAGGCAGTTAAGACAAGAAGAAAACGTAGTACCTTTATAGGCAAAAAGCAAAGAGAACATAAATATAGCATATAGAAGGTTTTCTCTATGTATAAGTTTTATTCTATAGCAAAAGTCTATATAAGCTACTAGAGCTTAAAATAGATAGTAAATAGATTAAATAATAATAATACTATTACGCTAAATTAATTCTTTATAAAGGTAACAAATAACTTAAGGGGCCTAATAATAACTCTTGCTAACTAGTTATTACTAAAGTAAAAGTTCTATATAAACCTATAACATCGCATATAATTAGCATCTAGCTTTTTTCCTTAGTTATGCTTCTTTTTTATAGTTATAAAAGTTAATTATAACTTGCTCTCTAGACCTTTAAGAATAGTCTAAGGCGTGTGCTATATTAATTGCTTTGCTTTTAATATCCTATAAGCGTTATATTTTACTATAGAGACTCTAAAATCTTTACTCCTTAGATTATTACACTAGTGCTCTAAGGCGTTAGGTCCTAGGTAACTAAGTCTTTTATGCTAGACTATAGCCTTAGCTTGTTTTTATATAGCTGTTCTATGCGTTAGCTGCTATATATTAAAAGCTGCTAGCTCTAACGTGTTATTATGCTTAATAATCTATTAACTATACTTCTTATAAGTACTGCTAGCGCACTGTTGTTAGCTTGTTATAATATAGTTAGGTTTAATTTAGTATCTACTAGAGGCCTTGCCTTTAGAGTATTTAGAATAAGACTAGGTTATAATATAGGTTAGGGCAATATAACATCTCTAGGTATAGAAAGCGTTATCTGCTTTTACTGTTTATTATAAATATTACTTACTAGAGTAATATTATAAACAAGACAGCATAATAGAGCATTACGTTTAACCTAATTAAGCCTAAAACAGTATAGACTAGATAACAGGGCGTAGGACAAGCTCTCTAGAAGCTAACGACTTAGGAAAGAGGCTTAGCATAACATAGACATGTAATCTAACATTACGTATGCTAATCTGTTAATCTATACTACTTAGCAGCAATAGATTAACAGATTAAGGAACAATAATCTATATAATCTATGCCTCTTAGCAATAATAAATTAAATAGATTATAAAAGAATAGACTAGTATATAGAGCTTATAGATCCTTATGTAGTTCCTTTATAGTTAATTTTATATTCTTGCTTATAGGCACCTTTAACAAGTAACACTTTATTATAAACTAATTATAAGTATACTATTAGCCTACTACTCCTAACGTCTGCTTATACTGTTTAAAGCATAACTACCCTATGCTTCTCTAGCAACTCTCTCCTTAGCTAAAGGCTTAGGCAAGTTACTGCCCTAGCGTTATACTTTAACTACTTAGCAGAACAATATAATAGCGTCTACTTTAAAAGGATCTTTCTTTATAGAAGAATCTAGTTTAGCTAAGTTTATAGAATAGCTTAAACAAATAAAATAAGAATAACTTAAAGCAAACAAGAAAACTTAAGAATTAGAAGAATAGCTAAAGGGCCTTACTATAGCAGCCCCTAACTAGACCTTTCTTAATAAAATTACTAAACTTAAGACTTAACTTAAGAAATACTAGAGTAAACTACTTAAGCTTAGGTTACTAGAGAAGTTTAACAGAACCTAACATAAACTTTATAGCTTCTTAGCCTTAATAGCTATTTATATAGACATTAACATAAACAAACTCCTAAACAACGCTAGCAAGGTTATATTTATAGCAGCATATTTTACTAGAAAGGCTATAAATTAGTTTAAGACATACCTTAATAAGAAGATAGAGCTAACAGAGGAACATTAGAGCATAGAGACGCGTGCCCTGTTTGCTAGCTACTAATACTTTAAGAATAAACTTAGTTTTATATTTAAAAATGTTAATGCTAAAAGGGTTATAGAATAAAAGATTAACTATCTCTAACAGACTAAGTCTACGTTAGCATATACCTCTAAATTTAAATAATTAGCATCTAAGATTAAGTAGAACTAGTTAGCTCTAATGTTATAATACTATAAAGGACTAAAGGATTTAGTCTAATATAAAATAATCTAAATAGATTATGCCTATACTCTCTCTATACTAATTAAACAAGCTATTAAAATTAATAACAGCTTATACTTCTAGAACTAAGAGAAAGGAGAAACTTTAGACATAGTTAGAAGAAAGGCAACTACTATAGACTAGAACCTATAGTCTTAGGAGCAAACTAAGAATCTAACAAAAGAGACTTTAAGGCTAATTCTAATAGAAACCTAAAGGAGACTGCTATAATTATAGTAAACTAGAACACTTTGCTAGAGAATATAGATTACTTAAGAAAGAAAATAGATTCTAGAACAAGGGCAACTAAGTTGCTATAAAAAAGAACTAAAGAAAGAAGTAAAACAAGGGAACGTACTTAGAAGGAAAGGGACGACCTAAGAAACATATTATAGCTAACTAAGAGCATAACAGTTTATACTAGACCTTCTATAGCAAGGACAAGTGCCTAACCTACTATAACATAAAAGTAAATATAGATATTAGCCTAAGAAGGCTAGGCTAGCTATAACTTAAAAAAAACACTAGCTATTAATAAATACCCTAAGATTAAGCAGTTTACATAGAAACTAGACTCTAACAGCTTGTCTATAGAATAGAGAGATTCTAAAAAGCTATGCCTATACTCTTATAGACTGTCTAGGACAGTAAAGAAAAAGACAATAAAGATAACAACAACGTTATACTACTATATAATAATAATTAACTAACAGCAGCATGTAGAAAAATGCTATAACATAAGGTTACCTTTAGAGAACCTAATAACTAGCAATAAACATTAGGCACTAAAAGACATAGCAATAAGGAATATATATAAGTCCTAGGACTAGCAATAATAGAACAAACCTACTAGGGGTTAACTAACTACGCCTAAGAACTACGTTTCCTACCTAAAGATAACAAATCTGTTACTATTATATAACTATATAATAATTAGAAACTACTCTACCTAATTAGAAAAACATTTCTATAGTTTAAAGAATAGGTAGAAGACAACTATACGCTAATTAACAAAACCTTAGATAAATATATATAGAAAGAAATTATAATGTTAGTTATAGAAGTAGACTAGTACCTGCTAACGTAGGTACTAGTTAAGGTCTAGATCCTAGTATAGAAACACTATAGTCCTATTAGGAACACCTTAAGGAAGGCAATAACAAAAGACTATAGACAAACTACTTAGCATATTTTAAAATAGCCTAGGCATCTTATGTTATTAAGAAATACGTAATATACTACTAAGCTAAATTAACGTATAATTATTTTCTAACTAGGGGGGGAAAAACACCTTTTACTAAACTACTAACACTAGAAGACATCTATAGATAGAAGTAGTCTATAGACCCTAGAAATAATAGAAAGTTAGCCTAGTCCCTAGGACATTACTCTCTATAGAATATATGCTAGGGCGACTGTAGTATAAGTGCCCTTAGAATAAATGTCTAAAACATGTCTAAAGAAAAATTAACACTAAACATTAGCCTTAAACTAATAGCCTAAAAGGAATAATAGAAAAAACATACCTTATATTTCTAAATAATACTATAGAACCTAGGCCTAAGTTATAATTAATAGCAAAGCTACTTAAAACTTTATATTAAAGGCTTTATGCAAAAGTACTAGATAGTAGTGCATAAAAAGAAGTACCTAGAGGTTGTCTATACTATTAAAGAGACGCTTTTTAAGAACCTATTACTTTTAAGACTATAGCATATAACTTTCTACTGCTTAGAAGTAGAGAGCTACTTAGTTTTAACGTTATAAAAATAGAAATACTAAAGATATTATCCTTAGTATGCCCTAGCTATAAGATAATAATCCTATTATTAACTAGACAAAGAGAACTATAAGGATCCCTCCTAAACTAAGGTATTAGTATAGAATTGCTATAACTAACAAAACCCTAGCAGAGACACTACTAGAGAAATACTAGGAGTTTATAACAGCGTTTAGCAAACCTAAGATTAACTACCTAAACACTAACTATAAGACTATAGCATCTTACTAAAGGAAAGGAAACAACCTCTATTTAGACCTATATTTATACTTATAGAAAGAGAGTCTAAAATCCTTAAAGAATACGTTAACAAGAGTCTAGACAAAGAGTAGATATAACTATTAGCCTTACTAGCAGCGCACTCTATATTTTTTGTTATAAAGAAAAACATAGAAGAATTATAACTATACGTAGACTATTATAAACTTAACGTAATAACAATTAAAAATAAGTACTTACTACTATTAATATTAAAGATATAAGACTATATTAGCTAGGCTAAGATCTTTATAAAACTAGATCTACGTAACGCCTATTAACATATAAGAATTAGAGAAAGAGACAAGTAAAAAACAGCATTTAGGACTAAGTTTAGCTCTATAAATACTAGGTTATGCTGTTTAGCCTTACTAACGCACTAGCGTCTTTTTAAGAACGTATTAACATAGTTCTTAAACTATACCTAGATTAGTTCTACATAGTATATCTTAATAACATTCTAGTATACTCTAACACTATAGAAGAACATAGTAGGCATGTATAGAAAGTCCTTAGGGCATTAATAGATATAAAGCTATACCTAAACCTAAGGAAGTATATATTCTATACTAAAAAGACTAACTTCTTAGGGTTTACTATTAAGCTAGAGAAGATTAGCATAGATCTAGCTAAGATTAGAGCAGTCTAGGACTAGGGGAAGCCTAGGAATCTAACAGATGTTTAATCCTTTATTAAATTCTATAACTTCTGCTAAAAGTTAATACTAAACTAGTTAGAACTATTAGCACTATTAACAGAACTGTTAAAGAAAGATATACTATTTAAAATAACAAAATAAAAAGAGGCATTCTAGCAAATTAAGGCTAAGTTTACTAAGGAACTAGTAATCTATATGTTTAACCTAAACTAACTAGCAGGAGTAGAGACTAACGCGTCTAATAGAGCAATAGGGCTATGTTATTCTAACATAACTAGAACAGAGTAAAAAGACTAGTGTTCTATTACTTATAAAAGCTTACTTCTATAAAATTAAATTATAACATATATAACAAAGAATTATTAGCTATTATTAAAGCACTTTAGAATAGAGAACAAATCTCTAAGAAGCAAAACACTAAACTATTGTCTATATAGACTATAAGAACCTTATAGGATTTCTAATTAATAAAGAACTTAATCTAAGACAAGCATAATAGGCATAGAAACTTATAGCATATAACATCTATATTGTCTATGTTAAGGAACAGAAAACTAGAGAGCAGACGCACTAAGCTATAAACTAGGATACTAAAATATTAAAAAAACATATAGCGCTATCTATAACAAGAACTAGACAGGTCTCTTATACTAAACATACCTAGGTAGCAGCCTCCTAAGAAACTATTATAATAATTAGCAAAGATAACTAGACTAAATAGATAAAGGACGCTACTAAAAATCTATATAGGAAATTAAAGACATTAAGGAGGCAATAGAGCAAAGAGTAACTTGTCCTTATCTTTAGACAAACCTATATTCTACGTAAAATATAAAAGGACTTTATATAAACCTTTTATAAGGCACTAGCTTATAGGCACTAAGGCATTAAAAAACACTAGAGCGCCTTATAAGGGATTACTACTTTCTATATATAAGAAAACTAGTTATAGAGTTATATAGAATTACGTAGATTGCTAACAAAACAAACATACTAGACACTCTCTATATAGCCTTCTATAACTAACAGAACTAGCAGAAAGAGCTTAGGGAACTATATTGCTAGACTTTATTGTTAAACTCCTAAGGTCTAAGGACCTACTTACTAGGGCATAGTATAATGCTATACTAGTTATAGTAGAAAAACTTATATAATACTTCTACTTTATACTATATTAGGAGGATTTAGACGTAGAACAGTTTACATATGTTATGCTCTAAGTAGTCCTTATAGAACATAGCGTCCCTAACAAAATTATATTAGATAGAGATCTAAAGTTTGTCTCTAAGTTTTAGCAAACTATAATAGCTAAACTAGGATAAGGACAGCTATGTCTACGTCCTATTATCTATAAACAGACAGGCTTATAGAACAGACAAATTAAATAGTTAAGCAGTACCTAAGATGTTACCTTAACTATTAACAGAACAACTAGGTATTACTATTACTATTAGCATAGTTTATATATAATAGCGTAATACATAGCGTAACAGAATATTACTATTTTTGCTATATATAGGTACTACCTAGAATATACTAAACCTAAGGACAATACTTTTATATAGCTAGAGGGCTAAGGAAATAGTAGAGATTATCTTTAAATATACTAGCAACTCTAAGAAGACGTAAGATTTCTCTATAATAAAATGTTAAAGTACTATAACAAAAAGCATAAGGATAGACTAGCATTTAAGAAGGAGAAAGAGTTTAGCTATCTTAAAAAAACATTAAGAGCTAACGCCCTAACAGCAAACTTAATTACGTTAGAATTAGACTATATAAGATTAAAAAGCAGGTCTTACCTATAGCATATAAACTTAAAATACCTAGAACTATAAGAATCTACTAACATTCTATGTTTACTCCTAGAAAGAGCACCCTAAGACGTGAAACTAGCAGTCTATAAGGCAGCTATATAGCTAGGACAAGAATAGGAAGTTAACATAATCCTATAGCATAAGTATAGAACAGAAAGGACTACTACCTTGTTAAGTAGTTAGGAACAGATAAAAGGGAAAACTATAGAATAAACATAGGAACTAGAAGAAAACTTAATTGCCCTAAGAAGCTAATAGAGTTCTATAACCTAACTCTTAAAGGAACCTAGGGTTAGCAGCCTAAAGTCTAGCTCGCCTAGCGGCGAGCTAGGAGGACTGCTGCTACTTTAGCGTTATGAGAGGCGCCTAGGTTAGCTGCTCCTCCTATAGAGGAGCTACTAGAGTTTTATCCTTATTGTCTAGCTCCTTATCTAGCATGCCTCTATAAGTTATAACTGTTATAAGCTCTTCTTAGCAAGAAACTTTAATGTTTCTAAGTTAAAGGACCTTCATAAGCCTCGCTACCCTATAAGACACCTTAGCTATTTAGTTAAGCGCAAGTTCCTGCTAACAGATTGCCTTAGCTAACTTAGCTTCTACTTTCTCTCTTAACTAGTTAACAGCTCTCCCTAACAAAGTAAGCAACAATTACGTAGTTAGGATTAAGCGCGCATATTTAGACATAGAGACCTAGGGCCCTTAGGGAATTTATAAAGACTATAAACGTTCGCCCTAATATAGGCTTTATAACTCTAACTATTAGTAAGAGATAGTTTATATTTAGTATTAGGCTAAGACAAACATATTATAAGCAGTAATAGCAGTAACATAATAAAACTGTTAGAAGAAACATAATTAGCAAGTTAAAGGCGTTATAGGGTAGAGCTAGAGGCACTGTTAATAGTTTTAGGAAGGAGGCATAGAGGACACCTTAGCTAACTAATTAAGTAGGGCTAACACGCTATTTATTTAGCAGACTAGAACAGAATAACTTTGCCCTAGACAGCATAGAAGGAGGAGATAGTGTTATAAATATCACTTACTAGAGCAATATTATAAACAGAATAGCATAGCAGGGCACTATGTTTAACCTAGTTAAGCCTAACGACAGTATAGACCTAATAACGGGGCGTAGGATAACGGCCTCTAGAGAACGACGACCTTAAGGGAGAGGCTTAGCATAACATAGACATATGATCTAACATCACGTGTGCTAATCTATTAATCTATACTACTTAGCAGAACAGATTAACAGATTAAGAGAACAACGATCTGTGATCCATGCCTCTTAGCACAACAGATTAAACAGATACAAAGGAACAGACTAATATATAGGGACTACGAGTCTCTTAGTTATTTCCTTCGTAGTTAATCTTATATTCTTGCTTATAGGCACCTTTAGCAAGTAACACTTCATTATAAACTAACCACAAGCATACTATTAGCCTACTACCCCTAACGCCTGCCTCGTACCGTTCAAAGCACAACTACCCCTACGCTTCTCTAGCAACTCTCTCCTTAGCTAAAGGCTTAGGCAAGTTACTACCCTAGCGTTACACATAAGCTACTAGAGCTTAAAATAGACAGTAAATAGATTAAATAATAATAATAATATATAGCACTGCTAAATTAGGCCTATACTAGTTTAAAACGTACTATAACTATTATAAGGAGAAGCTTAGAATAAAGGTATTATTATATAATCCCTGCCTATTAATTATAGACAAAGGAAAAGACATCTTTAGCATTACTAGCCTATAGACAGACAATACCCTTAGCATTGTCACCCTAGCTTTTGCATAAAGGGAAGAAGATAAGCTGCTTAAAGCTCACCTACGTGCGAAAGACAAGACTATCCTAGTTAAAGCCAAGCCTATTAAATTTAATAGAGGGAAGGTTAGCCTGTCGCATGGCACTGTGACGCTAACCTAGAATAGCTAGGTTAAAGGACTCTATATAATTAACCTAAATAACCTATACTCTACCTAATAGTATATAGAGCAGCGCGCATAATGCGCATACATTGCCTCTATGTGCTAACTAGAGGCTGCTTTTAACCTGTCTATAGCAGCCTAAACTATAGATCTATTGCCTAAGGATATTAAGGCCCTTAACGCACGAATTTAATAGCAGATTGCTAACAGTAAGCGTGGATTAGCCTACATCCCCTAGATCTAAACTATATAAAGCTGTTTATCTTTATAGATAACGTGTTCCACTACCAAGCAAGCCACACTACCAAGCGAGCCACACCTACTAAAACCTACCGTGCGCGACAGTATAAACATAATGCAACAACTACTACCTACTATATTAACCTTAAACAAAGCTAGGATTACTATTGCTATTAAAGCTACAAAATGCAACGCGTTATTCTCCTAACAAGCTGCTAGGCGCGCCTATATAGTGCCTTGATTAACCCTAGGGCATCGAAGCCGCGGACGAGCATCACGACGCGATTGCCTACCTAACTGCTAGAACCTAACGCTACTAGAGGAGGAGTTAATAGTAGAGCGCATACTTGACCTAGATTCTAGAGGCTTTCCACCCTTAAAGGCTCTACTACGAGATATAGCTAACAACCTGCGCGCCTACTAAGGGCTAAAGCTAGTTAGCATTAACTAGCTAGACTGCTTTATTAAACGTATAGAGGAGCTCTAAACACGCTAGACTTAATTATATAATAATTAAAAGAAGAAACAAGAGGATCCTAAGGTTATTAGCGCGTAGTTTAGGCTAGTAGCTAACATAAAAGCAAAGTATAGCATTCTAGACAAAGATATATATAATTTTAACAAATCTAGCTTTATAATAGAGGTTATAGAGTCTTAGCTTATAATTATAGCTTTAGAGAGACGCGAGAAACCTAAGATAGTTTAGCTAGGCAATTATAAGTAGGTTATAGTTATTAGAAGCATATGCGCTAGTAGGTAGGCAATCCCACCCTTTATTGTCTACGTAGGCAAGGTTTATATCTCTATATAGTACTAGGACGAGTCTATACCTCGTAACTAGGTTATTACTATTAGTAATAACAGCTAGACAAATAACAACATTAGAATTACATAGCTAGAGCACTTTAACACGTTAACAAAGTCGCGTACTATAGAGGGGTATAGTCTGCTTATTCTTAATAGCTATAACAGCTACTACTTTGCTAAATTTAAGGAGATCTGTTAAGATTATAAGATTATTACCTTATATATGCCTACACACTTGTTATATCTACTATAGCCTCTTAATGTTAGCTGCTTCTCGCCGTTAAAGCGCGTATATAGTACTTAGATTATAGCCTTAGCACGTCGCTCTGTTACCTATATTGCTAAAACAGACTTTCTCCTAGCGTTTAAAACAGCCTATATAAAGACGTTTATAGAAGCAACTATTAGAGGAGCCTTTAGAGGCGCTAGGCTTGTTCTACATAATCTAGATATTATAATATTAAGGCTTAATATGCGTCTCTAGGCTTCGAAATCAGACTCTGCACCTCCACGCGGTGAAGCCTAGGAACCTGACTCTCATGAGCTCAGAGCTAGCGCAGAGACGTCGCGTTGAGGGCGGCGCGGTGGGTGACGATGCTCTATGGTGAGACAGAGCAGAATTTTCACCGTGACCGTGCGCAACATAACTCAACACGCCTATGACAGTTAGAACAGTTACAAACCCTATAACACAAAGGACTACCTACCTACCTACCTATAGCAACTAAACAATATAATTAAAAAACAACCTTTGCACCCCACTCCCTCGCTACGCGGACGAAATAGCAGCCTAGGCAGACCTCTTACCCCTAGGCTAGACGAACCTCTTACTACCCCTTGCCTCTATAACTGCCCTAAGCTAGATAACTATAATTATAAGACGTAGATTGTTACTTTTTCTTATAGAAAAGAACCTAGGTTAGGACCCTAGAGTAACAGACACCTAATATTAGAGGCAAAGATCCTGCTTTAGCAGAAAAGGAGAGTCCTCTAGACAGGTAGTTATGTTATAACAGCAGTTTAGGCGTTATGTTATAACAATAGGCGCTAGGAGAACAGTAGACATAGAGGCTATACTAACAGAGCATAGAGTAAAAGAGGAGAGAATAAAGATAGACATATATAACATTATAAGGTATAAGAGACGTTAGACATAGAGGGCATTTAGAACTTAGGTTAGGAAAAGCGTAACAGGGTGGGCAGTCAAGGCTAGAGGACAACAGCAACCTATAGGCGCAGGCGTCTTGCCTGCGCCTGCCTAGGTACGCACATATGGCACACAAACGAAAGGTGTTTTTCCCCTAGTACAGGCAAGCCTTTAGGAGCTGCTTTTACGACTAGCTAATAGGGGTTTTTTTGTTTACCTAGTGTAAATAGTAGCAATAGTCTACATAAGCTAATAGGGCTTGTATTAGACGGTAAACAAGAATTAATAATAATAATATACGTCTCTATACACCTAAGCAACTACCTAAGCAACCTACCCTATGGAAGTCGTAAACACTAAGCAATGCGCGCGAATTTAAGGCTTAATCTACTCTAATTCATAGTAAGATTAGGTTACACGTTAATTTATTACTAACTGCTATTATTAAGTTGCTTTAGAAGCTTAAGAAAAGCGCGCTAGCAATAGCGTATAAACATGTCTTAATAGTAGGTAAGATTACTTAGCTTTATAAGACAATTAAGGCCTAAGCAAAGAGTAAATGTTATAAATAGAAGTATATATAGACTTAGAGCACGTTGACAATAGAGAAAGGAGCCTAGTTAGCTACTGCTTAGGGCGCTAGTAGGCAGGAAACTAGTAGAGAGTCCTTAAGGAGTAGTCGCATAGCAGGTGTAGCTCCGCAACAAAGACGCTATAGGCGCTACGGCAACACAGGGCATAACGCGCGAACCTGTGTATAGGTTGCTTCTAATACTTCTAATGCTAAATAATATACTCTATGCTATAGTACAATTTGTAGTTGTTAATATATCGTGATTTGTACAGTCGCGCATGGTAGGTTTTAGTGGGTATGGCTCGCTCGGTGGTGTGGCTCGCTTAGTAGTGGAACACGTTAGCTTATTTGCTAATAATAAGGACCTTAGCTTATAACTTAGATTCTTAATTGTCCTTAGAAATAAGGCTTATATAGGAGTAGCTAATAGCTTTAAGATTTAAGGCAATATTATATACTAGAATTTAATTAAGTGTAAACGCGTTACACGAAGCGTCCTTGCTAGCAAGCTATATAGCATAGTAGAAGGCTTTAACAACGCTGTTGCCTTAGGTACTACTCTAAACTAGATTATACGCACTCTAGATTTGCCCCCTATACCTATAGTGCTTTACACTAACTTAAAGTTATTATATAATTGCTTTATACGCCTTAGAACTACTAATAAGAAGCGCCTTATAATTAATATTATGTCGCTTTAGGAGTTATATAAGCACTAAGAGATCTTAGAAATTTAATAGATTAATAGCAAAGACAACCTAGCTAATGCATATATAAAGAAGGCCCTAAATCTAGCCCTTAAAACTTTAGTGTTAACTAACACCTTAACAATTACTATAGAAGCCTTAGTAGATTGCCTAGAGTCTATATAAGGCCCTAAAGCATAACATGGCCCTAGAGGGGCCTATTTTCTTTACTATTTTTTAATTCTTAGCATTATATAGCTAACTAATATAACATTTTAAATATTACTTGCTAAAGGCAATTAGAGCTTTAAGCACTGTCTATTTATTTATATTTATAAGACTATAAAGAACATTTTATATTTATATAAAGAGCATAGAATCTAGATTAAAGTATAAGATGTTCTATTTAATTATTATATAAGAAGAGTTCTACACTATCTAAGGCTATAAATATCTACCTATTAACTAACTATTCTACTAAGAGTACCTATTAGGTATAATAATCGCACTAAGCACTATAGCTCTGCTACATACACAAGGCACAGGCGCCTCCCTAAAATAGTGCTAAAGTCTAACAGTTAGTAAAAGGTTATAGTCTAGGCACTATATAAGAATAGCGATTAGCGTAAGCAGTAACCTAGACACTATAGCTTTACATAAGCATTACATAGAAGTAGCTCTTCTAATAAATAAGGAGCGTAATCTAGCAGCGTAAGTTAGTGCTAGGTATAAGCTTAACGTCTATATTAATAGATAGCATAGCAGCTACTTAATCTTTGTTGTCCTTTTAACCTTGTTAGCGTATAATAGCAAAAGAGAAAAGAAGGAACAAAGACTAAATACGTACGTTAACATAGATAGATGCCACAAAGGCGCGGTTACTAGCCTAGCTAGTAGGCAGCGTAATACAGATGCGGCTATTAGGAAGCAGAGTGGGCTAGAGCTAGGCTAGACTAAACATAACCTACTAGTTGCTAGCAGGAGCTTAGAGAGCTATGTTTTATGTACTATAAACTTTGTTAGCATTATATAGCATCTAAATCCCTTTAACAGAAAGAAAATATACCTAGGGAAGGTATAAGGGATACGTATAGCAATGCTAGAAGAGGTAAGGGTTATAAAGAGAAAGAGAAAGGGAGATTAGGGAGAGAGCACGTGATATATATACCCTCTCTTACTGCTAGAGACATGCCCCTAAGGCTTACATAATTCTCTTTAACCCTTATACCTAGAATTTATAACATAAACGCATAAGAACCTATAATGCTATTACGTAGAGCTTAATAACGCCACATAAGCTCACCCTTACTACCCTATAAAGGCAAACAAACAGACACCTTTTGCTACCTAACTAGGCAGGTCACCTGCTAGGTACACGCTGCCTGTAGACATATACTAATAGCAGCGCGCGAAGCCTGCTAAGACATAGATCGCTACTATAAACCCTAAGCTATTGTAATCTAACAAAGGCATGTTTAGTTGTTTAACTACACTATTAACCTAGCTAGCGCATAAGAAAGAAACTATATAATAGAAAGGTATTCTTTAGGTAGAATCTATAAAGGGTAGTTATACATAGAGAAAAAGGGACTATACGGCATTAGCTGCTGCTTTCTTAAAAAGAAAAAAGTTGCTAGTGTCCATACGCAGTACAGTGCAGCGCCTCTCAGGTCGTTGCCCCTTTTCTAGTCACGTGACCTAATCACGTGATGCTAGCGGGGAGGCCCGAGCTCGCGCAGGATCGTCGAGCTTAGCTCTCTCTGCCCCTAGCTAGAACAACAACATAAGCAATATAATCACGTTTTCTGTCTCTTTTTCTGTTTCTGTTTTATCTCCTTACTATACCTATGTACAAACCTACTTCACCCGCTTTACAAAGCAGTGCACTAGAGAGCCTAACCTATAGTAACTCTAATAAATCTTACTATACTGCTATAAACAGAATATTTAAATACTTAATATTATTAATTCTTGTTTACTGTCTAATATAAGCCCTATTAGCTTATGTAGACTA
>MCFA01000423.1:0-17696 GCA_002105025.1 Clohesyomyces aquaticus
GCTTCATCGTCCCGCAAGTCCAGCTTGGTTCCGACCAGTATAATGGGGACGCCAGGCGCATGATGGTCGATCTCGGGGTACCACTAGAACTGACTCAGTATTGTGTAACCAACAATGCGTTGCTCCGAATGGCTGTACCTTGGCCTTGACGTTGTCGAACGACGGCGGGCTGACGATGGAAAAGCAAATGAGGAAGACGTCGGTCTGGGGGTAGGAAAGCGGCCTCAGACGGTCGTAATCCTCCTGGCCGGCTGTGTCCCAAAGTCCTAGGCTTATGGGCTTTCCATCGACCATGACATTTGCGGAGTAGTTATCGAAGCTGCAGCTTGTTAGCTCGTGTTTCGGAGCTCATTGGTCGGCCGGCGGTCGGGCGGGCATCGAACTCACACTGTGGGAATGTACTCTCCGGGGAACGCGTTCGTGGTGTACGAAATGAGAAGGCATGTCTGGCGGTATCGAGTCAGCGGGGGGGGAGGGGGGGATTCGCGGATGGGGGCAGACGGGGGGTCTCTCACTTTGCCTACAGCACCGTCGCCCGTCACTACGCACTTCAAAGACTGGGTTGTGGGCGCGGCCATGCTGGGCGGCGCTGTCCGGGGAGCCTCGAAGAAAGAAAGCTGTTGCTGGAGGATGCGGTGCGCGGGTACTCTGGGGCGTCGACGGCAGGCAGCGAGGAGCGGCGGACGTGGAGGGCGGGCTGCACGCGGGCAAACGTCAGTGTCGGGCGGCCGCGGCGCTGTTGGGACCTGGGATGGAGCGCGAAGCGTGGAGTGGAGCAACGTACGGCTATATTTTGACTGCGAGTGTACGGGCTTGTGAGGAAGCTATCTGCAGCAGCAGCAGCAGCAGCAGCAGCAGTTGTGCAGTTGTGCAGCAGCGCAGAAGGGGCGTTTTACGGCGCTTGGCTGCGAGGGGACGCGGGTGTACCGAACCTGGAAGCTTGGAAGCACCCCCCAGCGCGGGCGACGGCGGTGATCTCGGGGCGGCGAATGCTGGACTCGTGTTTTGCAGCGTCCTGACCAGAGGTGACGATTCGGGTTATCTACGTTTGCTGATTGAAAGGCCGCAGCGACAGCGACTGAGCGGCGCAGCTTGGTTTTCTGGCAAAAGAGACGACTGCGTCTGCTGGCCAGGCGCGTATGGGATGCTTCTCGTTGAAACCATCCTGCGACACTCCCGTCGTCGGCCACTCACCGCCGGCAGCACCCCAGTCTGCACCACGCCAAACACTCCTGCGCGCCCGCTCGTGGCCTGAGATATCTGATAGGCACGTCCATGCTTTTACTCAACCACTCGCTGCCCGCCCTCACGAGGAAGTCTAAAATAGCGAGCCGCGCATCGAGTCCGTCGCCATGTGAGAGTACCTGGGTCCCAGGTACCTCCCGAGTGCTCTCCGCAATGCGAGCTGCCTCCCTCGCCTGCGCGCCCCGGAGCTGCTGTGATGGCTCTGCGTCTGCCGCATAACACGTTGAGCGCGCCCGAGACATGCTCCAGCCGGGTATTGCTCCAGAGTCCAGAGGCATTTACAAAGCCAAAAGCAAGCCATGAGTCAAGCTTCAAGTCTGTCGATTACAGTAATACTAGCAACGAGAGCCGTGCGTATCTGCATCTTCACCCACTATCGCTTCTCACCCCACCGCCCCGCCGTGTTGGGAAACGTGCTGGGAAAGGATACTCCGTACGGACTTTTCGGTTTTATTCTACACGCCCTGCATCCTCATTCGCCACGCATCCTGCATTTTTGCTTCGACCATCTTCCATTGGGCCTTGGCAATGAACTTCAGACTGCAGCTGCATGTCCTGCCGTGCTCTGAGCCATCACTCGCATGCCTGCGGGAACCGCGCGAACTGCTCAGAGATCGCGGCCAATGTTCCTCCGTCCTTGTTCGCTTGCCGTTCCCCGCTTTCTCCACGTCGTTTGCTTCGGCATGCCGGTATGGATCAAAGTGGCGCATCGGAGAGGCCACAGGAGGCAAAGGCCCCGAAATTATCCTGCTCCCATGGTGTCGATGTTGACGACCGTGGTGTGGGCGAATGCCCACTTTCTGATATATATCAGTACAACCGAGAGAGACCCCGTTGTTCCTGGTGGCAGTGGTGATTCACGGCGATTGCTGGAAGGTCATGGGAATACTGGAAAGTGCGCCATCACCTCGACCTCAGACATGAATAGAGAAGCCGCCGTGAATGTACTAGCTACGTGGGTATCATGGCGAACGGATCTTGTTCTGCACATCGTGAGCCAGAGCTGCGGGACATGGACCTTGGAGGAAGTACCTACCACAATCCCTGGATAATCTCTCCGTCCAAAAAAGCCGTCTTCTTCAATCAACCCAAACGTGGAGTCGAGTCGTCGCAAATAGAATATACAAAACTCTCCTCTAGTAGAATACAAGCAAGTCCCCTGCATCTTGCTGGTCCTCACCCATGAAATCCCCACGCAGGAGCAGCTTGATCAGAGGCTCGTGGAGCTCTCTCATGTCGAGGATGCCGCGCTTCTTTTGATCTATGTAAGAGACATCGACGACAATTCGTTTGAGATTAGCGACAGACAGGGCGTTCTGATCGAGCAAGGCCGAGAGTCGATCTGGGGTTCCAACGCCAAAGTCAATGCTAGACATCTGTTAGAAAGCCAAGGCTTCACAAACAAACATTCACTGACTTGGATTTCTTCAGCAGGTCGACCTGCTCCTTCAGCTTCATGTGTTTGGCAAAGAGCTTGGCCACATTCGCTTTCTGGACTCCTTGTGCCGGGAGGCCGGACTTGAGAGCTCTAAATGTGTCTGCGGCTCTAATGCCAGAGGACGTTACGATAAGCGTGTGTGGTGCTCCACATGGCTTGGCTGGCGTTGGCTTGAGATCCTTGCTCTGTTTCTTGAGAAATGCGGCAAGATTCTCCAGGGTCCGCGGCTTTGTCCAGCTGCTGGCGTCCTTGATGGTGTGAGCTGTTGAACGTTAGCAGATACTCATCTCCGCAACGTCAGGTTTCATACCTGGAATGAATTTATCCTCGAGTTCCAAACTGCTGAGTTCCTTCCCGTAATGTCTTGTGCGTGAATTGATATAATCGGCGAGCAGCTGGCTGTCCATCTTTTCAAACGCGCGATTCACCCCTAGCTCTTGGTCCAGATCATCCTCATCAATATTGTTGGTAGCTTTCAGTTTCTGCTTCTTCTTTTCCTTTCGCTTTGCCTTCTTGATGGCTTTCTTGGCGTCGGCGTCTGCTCCAGGTTCAAGGTCTCTCTGCCGCTTCTTCGAAGTTGATGTCGAGTCGAACTCAGGATCAAGCAGCGGAATGCCGCCTTCATTCTCTGAGTCTGACATGTTGATGAAAATAGCGCAGTATTTGTCGTGTTGGAAGTTTGTCCAGAGAAGTTATTTCGGCCTTATCGATAAGAGATCGCGCTACGTCCTGCTTATGTCAGAATTGTGGGAGACGCGTCAAGCTCCACCACCATATCAACAACTGTCGAAGACCCTTTCTAATACCCGGTTGATTACCACATAGGCATTGGTGCCGCTATTTACACGTTACGATGTCGGACTCTGCGCGCAAGAAGCAGCGGACGACAACGCGCAACTCTGAAGCTCCGGAGAACGTCGAGGGAGGATCTCCATATTCAAATGCAAGTGCGGGATGGGCAATTCCTAAGACTCTGGACTGACTTCGTACAGCTCCGCCAATTGGCAGGTGTTATTCCGAAACCAAGCACTCCGTTTCGCAGAGCTTCCAGCGCCGGCCTTACACCTGGAAGTCGACGAACGCCAACTGTCACAATCCGAACGCCAGGAACTGCAGCGCGAACTCCTCGAGGTGGTCCCGGAGGACGCCCAGCAGCCGCTCGTAGAACCGCGCTTACTACGCCTCATGCCATTCGAGCGCTGCGAGAACGCAGTGCCAGGACTCCAGGACACGTCCGCAGAAGGAGCGGCAGGATACAGAGGGAGACGCCGCGCGATGCGCTCCGGCAACTGAGTAGAGGTAGGCGTGCTTGCCCTGCTTGATTGGATTTAGCTAACGAAGTTCGCAAAAGTTCTTAAACCCAACCCCCGGCAGATTCGAGTGTCTCCAGAACCGACTCCCCGAAACGCCGCGCTCGACCTGCCCGATGTCGAAGATGGCCCTGACCTCGTCGCGCCCCGTCTGTCAATGCCGCTTGGCGATATGTACGATGATGACGACAGTTTCCACGAAGCTCCACCAAGGCAGTCACTTCTCCCGGACATACCAGACGACGCGGACACAGGCACTATGCACTCACTGGAATTCGGAAGGCGGGCCCTCAGTGAAGACCCCCGGCGAATGTTCACCAGCAGGGTTAGCGAGCGGTTCGCCGACTTGAATGAGCTGGGCGTTGATGGCGACGAGTTTGAAATTGATGGCACATTCATCAACAGGAGGGCAACCGTGGACGTGGAACAACTCTTTGATGACGCCGTTGATGACGCCTTAGACGACACTACGACAGAGATTCGGGCACTCACCGGCCGACGAGATGGGCATGCGAGTGATATCAATCTTGGCGTATTTGGGGAATCGGATGAACCTGACGAGCCAACGTTTCGATTCGTCATACCACCGCGTATCCAACCCCAACCCCAGGAACAAGCGCCGCCCGATGAGGAGGAATCAGCAGAGGAACAACACGAGGACGAGACTATGAACAGAGATGTGGAGATGGATGATCAACCTGAGCTTGAGGCATCTGACGAAGACGCTCCTGGCGGACTGGAACTAGAAGGCTGGGAATCGGACCATGAAGAGGGCGGGGATGCGGATCTCCAAGCTTACCGTGGTGAAGTTTCTGCAGTGGACCGCAGTCTACTGCAACAAATACCGGAACCCCAAACCGGGCCAAAGAAGAGGGCGGGCAGGCGACGCAAGGAAATTCAAGAAAATAAGTTCGGACACTTATATCCATCATTCCCGGAGGCGACAGTCAAGCGTCTTGCAACTAGCTTCGCAAAGTCTCAAGGCACCAAGGCGAAAATCAGTAAAGATACTCTTGCCGCCCTCATGCAAGCCACCGACTGGTACTTTCAGCAGGTGGGAGAAGATCTCGCCGCATATTCACAGCACGGGGGACGAAGGATTATCGAGGAAAGGGATGTCGTGACGCTGATGAAGAGGTATGTTTGAAACATATTTGTACACAAATGTACAGGCGTTAAACACTATGGCTGACCATTGTGTAGGCAACGCCAAGTAACGGCCAACAGCACACCATTTTCGTTGGCGCAGAAGATGCTTCCTCGGGAGCTGTTACAAGAACTCCGAATGGAGCCTCTACCGAAACTAAAAGGGCAGAGACAGAAGCGGAAGCGAATGGAGCCGATCGAAGAGGACGAAGAAGCAGCAGAGTGAACTCGATCCCGCGCGTCTACCACTCAAGACCAGTCTACACTATGTCTGACGCGTCGCTGAGTGCCCGATAATGGTTTTTTCACTACCATCCAGAACATGATCGAGGTCGCTAGGCTTAGCGCGTACCTAGGCAAATACGTGTTAGCGATAGCGGGGCAGAGAGTTCGGCTTCTGGCGTACCAAGTAAAGATATACTGTGTGTGGTTGTTCCTTAGGGTCACGGTAGGGGGTCTCCCAATTGGGATTCCCTTGGGCTCCCTCTCGTAGGAAACGAGTAGGTCCGGAGCTGTTGCTTTATTAGATACCCCGTTTGCAAATTTCATTCTCGAAGCAGAGCAACTCACTCATCGTCTCTTCGACCCAAACAGCCTGGCTGCCGGTGTATTCTGCCATTTGTTTTACGTCTGGGAAGTACCACCTGCCTTTCTCGGGCAGATTCCGTGGTGTGAACATGTTTCCCTTTGGCGGCTCCCTCAGCAATCCTTCGATCACGACTTCGCCCTCTGGCAACGCGCCCTCCTGCTTCCTGAACCATTGTTTGACAGTGTTCTTGTGTATCCATCCCTGCAGCATAAAATCTTCGACTTGTTCCCCATGGCATCTTGTCGTTCCAGTGGTGTGACAACCGTATATCCATCCTCGCCCTCATATACCCGCGGACCAATCAATATCTCCTGGTCATGCCTCAAAACGCCCTTCGCATACACTCTTCTATAATCGAAGTCCTTGATTGCATCCGGGTCTATTTTCAACGGAAGTTCGAGTGGCGGGAAGGTCAATCGATCCTCGAATCGGGCCACCAGGTCCGTTTTCCATCCCAACCGCTGAACCTGCCAGCACCCAAGCAGAACGCCGCGACCGGTATAATAGCGAGGACAATCAGGCCTGGCCCGTGTTTCTTCCCTACTCTTGCGACTCTCGTCGGTCGGTCAAGGATGGATACGAAATTAGGATCAAGAGGCGTCGGCCCGTCATCTTTGCTGCTCATGCGTCGTCGGAACTGCGGTTGGTGCAACTTGAATTGTTCGCGGAAGCACTGGCGGAGGCATTGTGGATGGATGGAAGGCCAGGGTGAGGATCTGGCGGTTTGCTTGAGGCTGATCTGTGAGTAGTAGCGCTTGAATGGGTTCAGGAAGGGGTTCGGTCGCGACATTGCGACGCCTTGATGCCGAGAAGGCTCGGAAACGCCAATGGTGATGTCGGATGGCCGATTTTTGCACCTTTCCGAAAAGAGACCGCCGGGCCGAGGAACATCGCCGCTTTCGCTCCCTACCTGGACCTCAACACCACCATTCTCCAACGGTATCTGACATAATGGCGGAAGTACAGACGCAGGCGATATTCACCACAACCGATCGTACGGTCGAGAAAGGAGACTTGATTTCTAAGCTCGATGATTTACTGGAGCAATATCTGACCACTTTGGATCGTTACCAAAAAGCCCAGCAACAGCTGACATCATTTCTATCTTCGGTAAGAATATATGAAGACCATCGTTTATGGGAATTCGGCGCTTAACCCAATCTTCTACTAGGGGTTTCTCTCTCTTGCTAAGGCCAACTTCAACAATCGATCGAACGCTCGTTATGGACAGGATTACTATGATGAGCGAATGCAGGCAACCAAGACAGTGTATGTGGAGACCGTCCCCACCCTTGATCAGGGCTGAGTCCTTCCCTCATCTCGTTAACCTCAAACATAGTATTATCTCTGGCGAAGATCCGAATGTCACATTCGCATGCTCGCCCACCTCTGGGTCCGCCCCCATAGTAGCGGAAACGGAGTCTGCTGACACCAAGACTCCGGTCGAGGAAAAAGAGACATCAGAAAGTCCGTCGCCAGAAACAGCCACCCCAACTACTCAGCCTCAGTCCGAGGACGCGAACGACGCGTCCTCGGGTGACAACAAAATCCGCCTGGACCCGCTCCGCTGGTTTGGGATTCTCGTTCCCCCTGAATTGCGCTCCGCTCAGTCTTCATTCGTATCTGCGGTCGAGGGCCGTTTACCGGAAGTAGTAACTGTGATGAAAGAGCTGAGAAGATTGGAGGTTGAGATTGGGCGGTTACGGAAGCAGATCAAGAAGTCGTAGCTTCGAAAACTCTGTGATTTGCATGGTTTAGGATTTATGAAACCGGGAATCTTAATGCGATTATGTGTCCTCCACACCTAATGTATGTTGTTCTCGAGGGGTATGGTAGCCGGTAAGCGGTTCACGAGCACCGTCACACGAGACCTTGCGATACCGTAGAGGAACCAGGACCGCTCCATTGCGGAGGACGGGCGATGTTTCTAGCTAGCCTTTGATGTCGTCACACGCCTCGAGCGTCGAGGTTGAAGAAGCTATGCTATATCCCCGATTCCCACCATCATGCATAACGTGGGCTCGTCATAAGTCGTCGTGCCATCATACCTGAATATCAACACTTCATGCACACCAAAGTTGGACCTCAGTCAAAAGTCTCACATTACCGATGGCCGTATTTCCTGTGTTGATGGGAATGTACGGGTTTGTGTTCAGTTCTCAAACATGCGGGGCGAGCTTCGCCAAAGCACGCTGACAGGGCGAAGTCCGTTAGGCACGACCATTTCCTAGAGAAGACTCGGCCGTGAAGCGTCGAGCACATATAAGATGGGGTTCTTGAACACACATTATCTCTCATCACCATCACAAGAGCGTTTCTTTCCTTCGTTCGCTTCTAGGGCAGTGCCAATCTTTCATCTTCCATCCTTCAAAGTTTGTTTTCTGGCAGTTCGATCTTCCATTCTCCATTCGCTCAGCATTCATTCATATTGAGACCATTACCAACTCCACTCATCACCATGTCCCGAAAAACGATCCTCGGCCTCTCCGCCCTCGGTGGGCTTACTGCCGCTCTTCCACATTTCGGTGGAGGTTATAATAATGGCGACCACCATTCACAGGTTAACTCTCCTCACTACCGCAACAACAACGGATACAATAATGGAGATCACCATACCGCTGCTGCATACGATGCTCCCGGACACCATGTTCCCGGATACGGTACCCCTGGATACGGTGCTCCTGGAAACGGTAATCCTGGATATGGTAACAATCATGGAGAACACCATACCACTCCTAGTTACGGTACTCCTAGATACGGTTATAACCCTCCCACTCCGACCAACATCCCAACGACCAATATTGTGTACATGCCACCCGCCCCGTGCACCTACGGACCTAGAGGTTATGAATGTCCGGGTTCCACCGGAAATCCCACAGGAACAGATATCCTTCCTGAGCCCACGGGCGCAGAAAACTCCCCATCAGTCACCGGCGGGGAAATTCTACCCACGGAGTCTGGATGTGTCTATATTTCAACTCAAGTCGTGACCTCCACCTACGTCTTGACGATATCGTTCACGGAGCCCGGACCCGGACCCACAGGATCTCGCGGAGAGGATGAACCAACCGGCACCACGTATTTGCCCGAGCATACTAGCACCTGTGACACTGGAGATGAATGTCCTACCAATGGCTGCGACCATGGAGACACGGACTGCAATTCTCACCCCAGCTTGACTTCAGACCTCCCCAGATCAACGGGCTACTCGACTGTGACCGAGACACCCTATCCGACCTCTACTCCTGAGCCATGCGACGGAGAACCCTGCCCATGTGATGGCGGGGACTCCAGTCAGTGTAGCGAGGGGCCTAGCGCTACTCCGAATCCAACTGCGTCGGAGGGGACGGAATCCCCTACGTCTACGCCTACGCCTACATCATGCAGTGGAGATGAGTGTGGATGCGAGGGTGGAGATTGTGCCCCGTCTTCGACGGCTGAGCCGACATATCCAGCTTCAACATCTGCAGCTGGTTATGGTTATGGGGGAGGTTATTAGTGGTGGCCAGAAGCAGCGGTAGGTGGTGGGCTTCGAGGGGGAGATTTGGAAACAGGCAGGTGGTGATGTGATGTGATGGATGCGGTGTTAGAGTGGCGGGTGAGGAGTAGGGCATACTTTAAGGGGAGTGCCTTCGGGCTGTTTGTCTTCTCTTCTTCTTTACCCATATTTTAGTACCAGACTTTTCATCTTCGTTATCATTATCGATTTTCTTTCCCTCGCTGCCTCAACTTACTGCTCCTGATGGTATTCAAGTGATTGCGCTGTAAAGATTCTTTCTTCTCCGACTTTCTTCGCATCAAGCTGTTTGTTTTCCAGTTTCTCATAAGTCTTGACTGCACGTATGGTCTCATTCATGGCGGTAGAATTGCGGTCCCTGGTTACCTCGGCCCATCCATGTCTGGAGATCACGTGAAATGAGGGGTAGGTACCTAGTTAGGTTGACTCGGCACTGAAATCCAAAGTAATCTGGCACAGCCAGTCAAGCGCAGGTGTGGCATGGTCTGATAGGTGAGTCAAGCCTAGGCCGCCCGTATTCCTCACACTTGCACCTCACCGGTCCCTGAGGTCGATGTTCCAAGTGTAGGTAGGCACCAAGTCCACCTGTCCATGTACTTGAATATTCGAACTCATGCCAGTCAAGATTCCCAAAGTGCTCAAGCGTTTCTTATCTCGGGGATCTTCCACGTCCAAGCAACCCAAACAACAAGCGTCTCTCGTCACCATGTCTCAAACCCTCAAACCTAAATACCCCCTCGGCGTCCCCTCTAAATTCTCCCGGCAAGGAAAAACGCAACCCTTCCCGGGCAACACGCTAATATGCCATCTGTTCCCCGAGACACCGTTGTATAAAGCGCTCCTTTCCCTCCACGCCATATTGGCGGAAAGCGAACTCTCGCATCTGTACACTCTCCTCCCGCCTTCAAGCTACCACATGACTGTCTTGGAGGGGATATGCGATCAGAATCGACAGAAAGAGTATTGGTTCAAAGATTTACCGCTGGACGCAGGTTTGGCGGATGCTGATGCGTTTCTGAGGGAGCGGCTTAACGGTTTCAAACTTAATCCGGATTTCAAGTCTGGTGACGGCGGTGATTCAGATGGGGAGCTGGATCTTCGCCCGCCATACAAACTCCGCGTCAAGGGCTTTGACCCGTTGGTCATTGGGATCGGAATTCACATCGAGCCGCAAACTGCCGAGGAAAATAAGCGGATTAGATCATTGAGAGATCGGTTGAGTGAAACTCTGGGAATGCGGTTCCCGGGTCATGAGCACTATGGACTGCATTTGAGTGTGGCGTATTTAATAAGGCATCTAGACAATGGACAGAGGGTGGAGTTGGAGAGGCTGCTTGGGCAGTGGGAAGGGGCGTTAGGGGAGAGTGAGAGGGACTTTGAGTTGGGTGGGGTCGAGGTTTGTCGGTTTGGGGGTATGGAAAGATTTGAAAAGATTTTTGTATTGGGAGAGTAGGTGGCGCTAAGTGGTAGGAGGAGGATATACAGTTATGTCGATGGCTGAGATAGTGTTGAGGTAAACCAGGTAATTTGAGATATGTTTAGCTAGAGAGCGTAAAGTAGATTTCAGTGTGGTTAACCGTACGTAATACGGTACGGCTCGTCAAATTGAGGCACGTAACTTCTCACTTTGTTAGTACGTATGTATGGTATTAAGGAAGGAGCTTGCTACTTACTTATAGCTCGCGAAAAGTTACGACGTAGCGTAACGTAATTTCCTAATATAGTTACTAAGAGAGATTAACTTAGAGTAAACTCCACGCTTTAAGAGCTAGTTTTTCTATAATTAAAGCGCCTTATTGTCTCTCTACTAAAGTAATTCCTATAACTAGAAACCGTTTGTTTGCATCTACTAAAGGGGCTCTCGTAGTCGTAAGATATATAGGGTATACTAAGGAAATCCAACGCGATTTAGAAGAGCGTAGGGTAGGTATAACAACTAGTAGCAAGCTAATAAGCTAGGGGGTTATAGTATATAGAGTTGCTCTTATAGGCTATAATAAGGTCCTCTCTTAAACTATTATTATATTGTTATAACTCTATTATTCTTTGCTATCTTTTATATAACTTTTTACTAGTAAGAAAGCTAAAGTTAACAGAGCAGAGCTTCTTATGCTTGTTGTTATAATATTTGCCACTAGGTAGCTTTCTCTAATTTTGTTATATAGGCTCTTTAGGCACCTTAGTGTTACAATCCGACTGCGTCAAGCAGCCAGGACGCCATGCGCAGGTCTTATGTACCAGAAGACCAATTAGGGGGGAACGCTAGGGTGCGGCACAGCATGCGAGGGTTTGGTCACGTGACTGATTACAATGCCAAGGGTGATCGCTTATGACAGTAGTAGTAATTACAGTAAGCGCTCATGATGCTTATAGTAAGTATAGTAATTGTGTAACAGTGCGGGCTCCCACTGCGCCATACAGCCAAAAAGTACATTGAATGCTGACGGTAACGTCAGCTCCAGGCCCGTAACCCATTATATAGGAATAAGCTTGTATCGCGCGCTGCCTACGTCGGCTCACATCCGGCTCAGTCCATGTACGAGGTGCGGGGTGCGGGGCACAGCGCACATGACCTGCCACAGTTTTTGCCCATAGCGCCAACGTCCCCGTTACAATTATCCCCTCTCCTTCAGAATGCGTGTCCTCACGCATGTGAAAACCTGCCTTCTTACTAAGTAGCATAATAGGCTATACCCCAGCAGCGTACGCACATGCGTCATATATGTGACCCCGCACATATTGCTTGGCTGTACCCTGGCGAGAGTGGGACTCGAACCCGTGCCCTGGCCAAGGTGTTACCGTCAGCATAATTGTAACAGTGCGGGCTCCCACTGCGCCATACAGCCAAAAAGTACATTGAATGCTGACGGTAACGTCAGCTCCAGGCCCGTAACCCATTATATAGGAATAAGCTTGTATCGCGCGCTGCCTACGTCGGCTCACATCCGGCTCAGTCCATGTACGAGGTGCGGGGTGCGGGGCACAGCGCACATGACCTGCCACAGTTTTTGCCCATAGCGCCAACGTCCCCGTTACAAATTGCTAGCACTATATAGGAACAAGGAAATCCCTCTATAGACTTCTACGTTTAACCTAAGTTATTTAGTTATAGTTTAATACATTAGTTACCTAAACTATTGCTTATAACAGATAGTCTATTCTATACTTTATAGTAACACCTGTTGTTATTTGTCCTTTAACTGTTTTTGCCAAAGAACTAACCTAAGCACTTTTATAGTAGTAGTAGTAGTAGTAGTAGTAGTAGTAGTATATTCTTGTTTACCGTCTAATGCAAGCCTAAGTAGCTTATGTAGACTTTTGCTATTAGTTTTAGGTATAAAAAACCCCCTGTTAGCTATTTATAGAAGCAGCTCCTAAAGGCTTGCCTATACTAGGGGAAAAACACCTTTTATGTTATTCCTTATGTACGTCCCTAGCTACGCGCTAGCGTACCGCCCACGCATGTAGGTTACGTTATTCTCTAGCCTTAACTGCCTACCCTGTTACGCTTTCCCTAACCTTAGTCTTAAATGCCCTCTATGTCTAACGTCCCTTATACCTTGTTGTTATGTTACATATGTCTGTCTTTGCCCTCTCCTTTTTCTCTCTAGGCTCTGTTAGTATAGACTCTACGTCTACTGTTCTCCTAGCGCCTGTTGTTATAACATAACGCCTAAACTGCTGTTATAACATAACAGCCTGTCTAAAAGGACCCTCTCTTTCTGCTAAAGCAGGATCTTTGCCCTTGTTATTAGGTGTCTGTTACTCTAGGGTCCTAACCTAGGTTCTCTTCTATAGGAAAGAGTAACAATTTACGTCTTATAATTATAGTTATCTAGCTTAGGGCAGGTATAGAGGCAAGGGGTAGTAAGAGGTTTGTCTAGCCTAGGGATAAGAGGTCTGTCTAGGCTGCTATTTCGTCCACGTAGCAAGGGAATAGGGTGCGAAGGTTGTTTTTTAATTATATTGTTTAGTTGCTATAGGTAGGTAGGTAGTCCTTTACGTTGTAGGGTTTGTAACTGTTCTAACTAACTATTATAGGCGCGTTAAGTTATGTTACGCACGGTCGCAGTGAAAATTCTGCTCTGTCTCACCACAGGGCATCGTCACCCACCGCGCCGCCCTCAACGTGACGTCTCTGCGCTGGCTCTGAGCTTATGAGAGTCAGGTTCCCAGGCTTCACCACGTGGAGGTGCAGAGTCCGATTTCGAAGCCCAACTACTATATGTAAAAAATTAATAATTGATAGCAAGACATGCAACAATTAGTAATTAATAGCAGAGGAAGGTAGGACAACAGGATTTCATGAATAGCTTGATTTTTATTCTCTACGAAATTCCCTTCTATATATATTAAAGGGACAGGTTAGGTATATTAAAAACATATGTAACATTAATCTATATAAGCTATTACTATTACTATCTATTAAATAGATAGCACTATTAAATAGACAACTTAAAACTATGTAGAAATTAGGTTAAAACGAAGCTCTAGCTTATAAAACAGAGCGTCTATAAGCTTAAAACAGAATAAGTTTTAAATAGTACTATAACTACCTAACTACGGATAGTACTATACCTGACTATAGATATTGTTGTACCTGACTACGGATAGTACTATACCTAACTATAGATAGTACTATACCTAACTATAGATATTGTTATACCTGACTATAGATATTGCTATACCTAACCTGTCTCTTTAATGTATATAGAAGGGAATTTCGTAGAGAATAAAAATTAAGCTATTTATAAAATCCTGTTGTCCTACCTTGCTCTGCTATTAATCACTAATTGTTATATGTCTTACTATTAATTATTAATTTTTTACAGGTTATGAGCCTAGCTGCTTATAACGAAATTAATTTCTATGAAATCTATTTTAAATTATAGCTAGCCTATAATTCTCTTTTAAGAAACACCTTGAAATTATTAAAAACATATAACATTAATCTATATAAGCTATTACTATTACTATCTATTAAATAGATATCACTATTAAATAGACAACTTAAAACTATGCAGAAATTAGGTTAAAACGAAGCTCTAGCTCGTAAAACAGAGCGTCTACGAGCTTAAAACAGAATAAGTTTCAAATAGTACTATGCCTGACTACGGATATTGTTGTACCCGACTGCGGATAGTACTGTACCCAACTACGGATAGTACTGTACCCGACTACAGATATTGTTGTACCCGACTGCGGATAGTACTGTATCCGACTACGGATAGTACTGTACCCGACTACGGATAGTACTGTATCCGACTACGGATATTACTATACCCGACCTGTTCCTTCAATATATATAGAAGGGAATTTCGTAGAGAATAAAAAATTAAGCTATTCATGAAATCCTGTTCTCCTGCCTTGCTCCGCTATCAATCACCAATTGTTGCATGTCTTGCTATCAATTATTATTTTTTTACAGAAATCTTAAATCACTTCTATTATAGCTAGCCTATAATTTTCTTTTAAGAAAAACCTTGAAATCTTAAATTACTTCTATTATAGCTAGCCTATAATTTTCTTTCAAGAAAAACCTTAAATCTCAAATCACCGCTATTTTAAATTATAGCTAGCCTATAATTTTCTTATACTCTACTATTAATTCGTCTATTTTTAATAGATAACTAATTAATAGCAATTTCAATTATAACAACTAAAAAATACTCTATTACTAAGCTTTAAGGCCAAGTTAATTATAAGGTCTAGAAGCTTTATATAGAGTTAGTTTTAGTTAAAAAGTCTTTATAGGATAACGTAGTCCACAAGCGAATGTTTAACATAAGCAAGTGTTTAGCCCTACTACTAAAATTAAACTTTAAATACTGTTAATTTAACAACGCTAAAAGATACTATATAAAATAAACTGCTCTAGGGTTATTTAATATCCTTAGATTTATATTTACATATATAAGAGTTATGCCTAGGCTTGTTGCAGCGCTTACAGCGCTATACACGCGCTGCGCTGCTATTAGCAGTTTGTAAAAAATCAATAATTAATAGCAAGACATGCAACAATTAGTGATTAATAGCAGAGCAAGGCAGGAGAACAGGATTTCATGAATGGCTTAATTTTTATTCTCTACGAAATTCCCTTCTATATATATTAAAGGAACAGGTCGGGTATAGTAATATCCGTAGTCGGATACAGTACTATTCGTAGTCAGATACAGTACTATCCGCAGTCAGGTACAACAATATCCGTAGTCGGGTATAGTACTATCCGTAGTCAGGTACAGTACTATCCGTAGTCGGGTACAGTACTATCCGCAGTCAGGTACAACAATATCCGTAGTCAGCTATAGTACTATTTGAAACTTATTCTGTTTTAAGCTCGTAGACGCTCTGTTTTACGAGCTAGAGCTTCGTTTTAACCTAATTTCTACATAGTTTTAAGTTGTCTATTTAATAGTGCTATCTATTTAATAGATAGTAATAGTAATAGCTTATATAGATTAATGTTATATGTTTTTAATAACATTAGCCTCGCCTCCTAGTAAAGTGCATAAGCTAGTACTTGTCTAGGGCAAACTTAGCTCTATAGCGCTTTGCCTATGCTACGCACTTGTTATAGGCTATAGTAAGTCTCTAGCAGTTGTCTGCTGCTATGTTTCTCTAGGCTACTAGCGTAGTGTTGTTAACAAATCTAAATCTAAATACATTATTACTTCCTAGTTATTTATTCCTCTAGTAGCTCTATAATAAAGAAGAGGAATAGTATTAGGGACAAAGAGGACCCCTATAGGATCAGTGCTGGCAGGGATATGAGCCGAACTAATATAGAAGGATAAATATTAGCCCATAGGATATCCCTAATATCCTAATATCCCTTAGCAAAGTCTTAGCATCTTAAAACTTTTCTCTCTCCTTTGTTTTTTATAGCTTTATATAACCTAAAGATGTCTTTATATAAAGATAATAAGGACATTAATTCCTCTATAAATTTAAATGCTATTACTTTAGCCTGCTCCCTGCCCTCTACCTCTAAGCCTAAAAAGACTTCCCCTATCTATGCGCATTGTCATACGCTAACAGCAAGAGAAAAAGAAGAAAAACCTAGGCTAAAATAGATATAGTGTAAACATTATATAGATTCCTTGTATAGCGCTTAGAGTACTATAAATATAAGAAATCACCTCGTCCGCGTCCATAGCATTAATATTAGCCTGTCTACTCTAGCAGTTTATATAATAGCAACAGAATTAATTAACGCGCTCTACGCTAAGCTCCTTATTGAGCTTAGTAGAAACTAAAAATACCTTAACTAAGAGATACTCTAGCAAATAGTTAATTAAGAAGTTGTTAACTAGGCTTTTCTAGATCTCCTTATTATATAACAACTCCTATTCTTATATGTTAAATAGCTAGAATAGCATGCTTTTATATAAGCCTTAAATCCTTAAGGCTACACCTTTATGCTAGCATCTTATAATATAGTTAAATTATAACTTAATACCTTATTCTCTTAATTAAAAGACATTATATAAAAACAGCTTTAATTATTATAGACAAGCATTTACCTTGCTGTTAACATCTAGACCTCTCCTAGCTATAACTTTCTTCTAGCAGTTTGTGCTAGTTTTATAGATGCTTAAGATTGCTACTAAAATATCCTAATCGCCCTTCGTATAGTATTAGGTTATAGTAGTAAAACCTAATAGGAGACCCTTTAGCCTGTTCTTATAAACTATTAAATAATTAAGAATATTAGCGCTGTTGTTGGTGATAATTTAGGCATAAATAATACGCTTTGTTATACAATAGCAGGCTATCTTGCAATAGAGAAGAAAATTAATTAGAACTAGACCTATGGGCGACTATAGTGCATAGGCTATATCCTGAACCTTATTGTTTAAGCCTTTCTCTTTACTAACGATAAGCAAGAACAAGAGATAGAGTTATATAATTAAGAAGAAAGGGTTAGAGAAGAGCTAGACAAAACACGTTAGAGAGAGAGAGCGAATTAAATCCGTAGCTAAATAGGCGTAATAGGCAAAGTTTATAATATCGTTGTGCATATCCGCGCATCTCTAAATCGTATGGCAGAATTTGAAAACCTAGCAGGCAGATTAATTCCACTAGATAATTATACAAGATAGAATAGCTAGTATAATATGCTAAACGTTGCACTATAAACAAATATGCTTAATGCTGTTTAGAACTACGCTAAGAGACATATTAATAACAGTATGCTTAACAGAAAGGATAAGCTCTCTCTTTTAGATATTATACTTTGTTATATAATAGAGTTTTTCTTACGTGTATTTTACTATACGACACTGTTTCTTAAAGGGCAACAAGCAATAATTAAAAGGGTGCTTAAAGCAATAGATATTATCTAGGAATATATATAATAGTTATTAGTAAGTTATATTATATAATAATTAGAACTTTATTAACTTAAGCAGAGAGAGCATAAGCAACTTAAGGCTTAAATTAAGAATATAA
>MCFA01000424.1:0-17540 GCA_002105025.1 Clohesyomyces aquaticus
CTGAGCGAGCAAAAAATAATGTTCAGGAAGATGAGTATCTTCCCAGCAAAGTCCCGACGGCACTCAACCTTCTTCAATCATTTGAGAACGATCCGGCTCTGGCCGGCATTCACCCTCGACTCTCTGCCCTCCGAATCAGCAAGATTGCTCCCTCAGCTCCCCTGGCCAAAGAGCTAGTGCGCCCAATCAAGATAGGTCATAGGAAGCTCTTTCGAACCTTGCCAGCGTTGATATGGCGGGTGCGTTACGCGAAGGTACATGCCTGCCTCAGTGACCTCTCACTTATGGCATCCCTGGATCTTGAAGTTGCCCATGTCACGGGCTATAACGTTAGTATTGATGTGATCAAGTTATCTTTGCATGGCGGCGAAGTCAAGACAATTGTCAGCTTTCCTAATCCTTCGACTGTCCACAAGCCCGGCGACCAGATTACATATCTCTACAAACTCACACCAGGCCTCGCAGCGGATGGCACACCACTCTTCGGGCCCGAAGGGCATATTTTGGACATCGAGATGAAAGCCACCGCGTTAATCTCAGGAAATTGCCGACCGAGTATATCTATCACATGGAGAACCAGCGTAGACTTCACAGCCGAGCAAAACGCCGATCTCGTCAAAGCCGCCCACAGACTCAGCAATCCACTCGCTCGACCCCCAAAACCGCCTAACCCTGATGCACTCCCTACACCCGAAAACCAGAGCCAACAGGGTGATAACGGACAAAGTAAAGCTATCAATGTCACACTCACGATCTCCGGGCCACCGCGGGTGAAGGTTGGAGAAATGTTTCACTGGGATGTCTTTGTCGTCAACCGCTCCGACATGACAAGGAAGTTGGCAGTATTGGTGATTCCAAGGCGGAAACGGGATATTGAGAAACACAAATTACACCCTTCTACATCGTCGATTGGAGGCCAACGCACCGAGAAGAAGGAGCTCCTGGCTGGGGCTGTGGTGGACGAGAATATTGTGTATGCGAAGCAGAAGAACGCAAGGATCGAGCCTGCGGAGCTAGTCTGCTTGACTACTGATGTTCGGATAGGGTGAGTAAGGTTCTATGTTTTGACTCCCAGCAGCAGCTTATATGGCTTTTAGTCACCTTGCCCCAGGCGCGTGCTATACAGCAAGCTTGAAATTCCTCCCTCTTGCGTCTGGCGTTCTTGGTGTAGATGCTGTTCGTGTAGCGGATTTGGCAACGCAGGAAGCAGCAGACGTACGAGATCTCCCCTGTATTGTTGCGGAGGAGGGAGATGAATGATGGGAGTGTGGATGGCCACTTATGCTTGGAGAGAGATTCGATACGTGCCTCGTCCGGTCCAATCTTGTTCTAAACGGGATTTTGGCTGGGAATTACTACATCTACACCACCCTAGACTTCTGTAAGAGCAATGAGACACAAGCAACCTCCTGTCCAATATAGCAGAAACACTAGAAAGAGCTTGCGACCTGATTCCAAACCAGCTAAGCCAAGGACGGAAATAAACGTCAGAACACGACGTTACAAAGGTACGAACGATGGCCAGAGAGCCCAGATGCCGGTCTATTCCTGCCTCAAAAACTCGAAAGTTGTGTCTCAGGCAGAGAATGTTTGGAAGCACGGGAGGATGACCTGGAAGCAAACGTCATCTCTTTCACCTGATTTGCTGCGCATTCGCCGGTGACTTCGCCTCGTCAAAGCGCACCTGCTCCGGCAACCAGGAAGGCCGACCCCATCTCCAACCCTCTCCTCTCTCCTCTCAAAGTGCGCCCGCCGGACGAGCACTACTGCTATCGCAATATCGACCTTCGCTACCCCCGCGATAACGAGCCACGCCTCCGACCGCCAGATCGCCATCGTGCCCCCGTGAGACAGGTGGCTTGACGAGACACACGGACCGCCTATCGATTGACGACCAAAGGACGTCATTTCCACGCGACAAAATGATTGAGAACACTCGGCGTCGCCTGCTCTACCAACTCAACAGTCGGTGGATCTATGGAAAGATTGTGAGAAATTCACCTTTCGTGCTGGAAACCCCCCCCACTGATATCCCCGCCCGCTCTATAGCCTCTGCTCCATTGCGCCGTCTTCCTCCTACAAATGGCCGCCGTCTCTCTTCTGATCAGGAAATTCAACTCCTACTATGCCAGCCGCCCAGGTACGCTTGACGTGGGAGCTGCTTGCAATGCGCGAGGTTGCTAACAGTGTTGTTGCAGTCCTTACCACCATGATAACCAATGCCGTACGTCTTTTCTCTTTCCCCAACACACACTCGAGTCCCGGACGCCGGATCTTCCTCGTCTCCATCCACGCATGCACTTATCCCGAACACCGTCTTTTTCCAGGATCGTGATATCGATCTGGATCTTCTTCCGATCGTTGTCGCATGATCTCTCGCCACCCTGCCAGGATCTAGGCTGACAGCATTTTGCAGATATTGGGTGGCATCGCAGATACGGTGGCACAATCTTTGACGGCCATCCGGTTGCGCGCGGTCCGCAAGCCGGGCGGAGTGGACAAGGATGACTTCATTGCGATCGAAATCCATGAGCTAGACAGAAAGAACCCTCTGAATGCGGGGGATCTTATTCCCGACTCAAAGCGACTACCACCGCCATTCGATTTCGAGCGCTTGACCAGATTCATGGCCTATGGCTTCTTGATGGCGCCGGTTCAACACAAGTGGTTTGGCTTCCTGTCGAGGACATTCCCCGTCACCAAGTCGTCTGCCATGGTGCCTGCTCTGAAGCGAGTGGCTTTTGATCAGTTCCTCTTTGCACCCATCGGTACGCTAGTATTATCTATACTTGGACTTTCCAATGCTGATTGTACCAGGTCTTGCATGTTTCTTCACATTCATGACCATTGCCGAAGGCGGCGGAAAACGCGCCGTCACTCGAAAGTTCCAGGAAGTCTATGTACCCGCTCTGAAAGCGAATTATATGGTCTGGCCAGCAGTGCAGATTCTCAACTTCCGAGTCATGCCCATTCAGTTTCAGATCGTGAGTTGATAATGCCTATACCATGCAAGATGACAAGTGTTGACCGAATCTCTAGCCCTTTGTCTCTACTGTCGGTATAGCTTGGACTGCATACCTGTCCCTGACCAACTCTTCGGAGGAAGCCTAAAGTCTCTCCGTTTCCCTATAACGAATTCCCTTTTCGGTCGCGCATATTGCATTGGATTTGTCGCGATCAAGCAGTTAGGGATCAGAGCGGGCTCCTCCAGGTCATGGCGTAGCGAGCTTGCATATTGCGATGGTAAGTCCAAGGTTGGCATTCTGAGCATCAATTGGCGTAGGAGGTCTTGGTTTTTGGGGCGTTCAGTTCACTATCCATCATTATGTTGCAATAGCAGTACCTTCGCTCGAGATATGGTGATGTGCCTCCACACCACTGTGAATGTCTTTCCAGCGCATTTCCATCAATTCTAGCCATTGACGAAATGGCACTATGTTCTGTTCGAGGAATCTAACCTTATCAGCTGTATTGTGAACGTGAGGAGATCCTCCGCTTTCCGGCCGCGGGAGTAACAGACAGTGCACCGCAGTCTTCGGCCGTCAAAGGAACCATCGCCAAGAGAAAATGGAGCAAGTGAATGTAATGAGAATTACTCTTCCGATCAGGCGCAGCCCTACAACGTCAGTGCTCTGCTTGCTTTTCCGAACAAAATTCGATAAGGACCGGGGGGGAGGGAGGATGTTCGTCACAGGGAAATCTCGCGCATGCACTCACCCCACCTCAGCCCCTCCATAAACCCATTCAACAAACAAGCCAAAAGCCTCCCCACGCCCAATTCTTCTTCTACATTCCTCAACGTAAGTGGCACTGCATTTCTCTTTTTCCCATCATAGAACGCGGGAATGTTTTGATCGTATCAACGGTTTGATAGCTTTAATGCTACTTAAAGCGCTGAATTGACCCAACTGCATAGCTTGAACACCTCCAAACGCGCATACACAGCAACCATGTCGCTCTCCAACAAGCTCTCAATCACCGACGTCGAGCTCAAGGGCAAGCGAGTGCTCGTCCGAGTAAGTGTCCCGATCTCACTCGCAATACTCCAGTCAACGCAATCCCGGCATGCAACAGGCCGGGGTAGATCTCGGCGTAGACCTAACCATACTCTCCAGGTTGACTTCAACGTGCCCCTCGACGCCGACAAGCACATCACCAACAACCAGCGCATTGTCGGCGCCCTGCCCACGATCAAATACGCCATCGAGCATGGTGCTAAATCCGTGATCCTGATGAGCCACCTCGGCCGTCCGGACGGCAAAGCCAACCCGAAGTACTCGCTCAAGCCGGTAGTTTCCGAACTCGAGAAACTGCTCGGCGGACGCAAGGTCATCTTTGCCGAGGACTGCGTTGGCAAGGCTACCGAGGATATCGTCAATGGTGCGAGTGACGGACAGGTCATTTTGCTTGAGAACCTAAGGTTCCATGCTGAGGAGGAGGGCAGCTCTAAGGATACTGAGGGGAAGAAGGTCAAGGCGGATAAGGCCAAGGTGGAGGAGTTCAGGAAGGGATTGACGGCGCTGGGAGATATTTATATCAGTGAGTGGACTATTTTTACTTTTGCAAGGGTTGTAGACGGAGGAAGGCTAATGTATCCATCACAGACGATGCGTTCGGCACCGCTCACCGGGCTCACAGCTCCATGGTCGGCGTAGACCTCCCCCAGAAGGCCTCCGGCTTCCTCGTCAAGAAGGAACTCGAGTACTTTGCCAAAGCCCTCGAGAACCCCGCGCGGCCCTTCCTCGCCATTCTCGGTGGCGCAAAGGTCTCGGACAAGATCCAGCTCATCGACAATCTTCTCGGCAAGGTCGACAGCCTCATCATCTGTGGAGGCATGGCATTCACGTTCAAGAAGATGCTCGAGGGCGTTGCTATCGGAAACAGCCTGTTTGACGAGGCAGGCAGCAAGACTGTCAAGGATCTTGTTGAGAAGGCCAAGAAGAACAATGTCAAGATTGTTCTGCCAGTGGACTACATCACCGCAGATAGCTTCTCCAAGGATGCAAAGACGGGATACGCAGAGGACAAGGACGGCATCCCAGATGGCTGGATGGGACTCGACTGCGGCGAGAAGTCGATCAAGCTATACGAGGAGGCCATCAACGAGGCCAAGACAATCCTCTGGAACGGACCACCGGGTGTCTTCGAGTTCGAGGCTTTCGCCAACGGCACGAAGAAGACCATGGACGCTGCCGTTGCCGCCGCGCAAAACGGCAAGATCGTCATCATCGGTGGTGGTGATACCGCAACGGTGGCAGCCAAGTACGGTGTTGAAGATAAGCTAAGCCACGTCTCGACTGGTGGTGGTGCATCGCTCGAGTTACTAGAAGGCAAGGATCTGCCGGGTGTGAGCGCGCTGTCAAGTAAGTGAATCACAACCACTGCGGTCCAGATGAACCGGGCTCAAAATAGATGGGAAGGGTCTTATGCGAGGTTATGATTGTATGTTATTAGTCCGGCGAGGGTTCCAATACAATGCCTTTCGGTATATGTGTCCGATTGCTTCCTGCGTCCTGACCAACAATGGTGCTCTTCCGGAGGTCTCGAAGCCTGCCCTCATGCTTCTAGCTTGAAGACGCCCGGTGCCGATGGAGATGCGGGCTTCGTCCCGCAACGCTCCTAATCATAAGGCCACGCCTTTCCCGTTTCCAGTATGCTGTGTCGAAAAACCGAAGCCGCTCTCATTTCTGACCCAGCTTCTTGAGCTCCTCCCTGTACCAAACAGTCAGCTTGTGTCCAAAGCCAAAGACTCCTTGTGGTTCTCTCACCTCAACTGCACCGCAAAATCCTCATTCGTATCATCGTCGTCCCAACTCTCCTCCCACAAATGCGCGTTGCCGCCCGGCAGCTGTGTCTCCTCTTCCGGCCAATCTGCATTGTGTCTGTCAGCTCCTTCTCTCCTCCTACTACTCTTACCGGGACGTGTAGCAGTGTCGCGGGTGTAATTATCCATACCTTCGACCGGGAAATCCTCAAACTCGTCATCCTCTTCTAGCTGCGCGGCGGGCTTCTGTGCGTCTTTGGAGGCGGGCGCATCGGCTTTGGGGTCCGTGGCGCCGGGTTTGGAAGATGGTTGTGCGGACATGGTGGGGAGGTGTGTGTGCTTGTTTTGGGTGAGTGGGAGTGGGTTGTTTGGTGGAGCTGGGTTCGATATTCAGGGCGGCGCGGCTTGGAGGGATGATTGTCGGTCGGAGGTCTGCATGGCGGGAGCTCCGATGGAGAGGCTTGGCAAGTGAGAGGTCACGTGGCTGCTGGGTGTCGATGGATTGATTTGCTAGCAGAAAAACAAACTGATATGACGACAGAGAACCCAAACTATAAGCAAGTTCTGTGTGCAAGGATAGTGATTAAGGTGTGGTTTACAACGACGATCCCAACATACTCCACCATGGCTGTGACATTCAGAATTAATATCTTGATGAACATATTGATGCGAGCAGAGTCCATCCATCAAAGAATATATTCATCATCCATTTCATAGCATGCAGGTTACTGATTATACCTCCCTCAGCCACCAAGTGCCATCTTCCTCTCAATAATTGTCGACGGTGGTCTCATATCTGGCAGTGATGGCGATCCTATTTCTCTCCATATAATCGTGGTAAACTACGAAAGGGGTTCCTCTTGTTCTTTCTCCTCATCCTGTTGCATACTACTTCCCTGCAAGAAGAGACCTTTCAGTTGATGGGTTCCATCAATCCTCGGGCATGGACAAGTCTCTCCTGTGGTGCAATCCCTTTCTCCACCATCCTCGATATGACGCGACAAGCCCACCCCTGGCAATTGTCTTTCACAGTAGCTCGATTCGGTTATGATGGCGGTGTCTCCGATTCAGCACCCTGCTTCACCCACAATTCTGCCTCTTTCGAAAGAGCTGTACACAGCTCATACGCCGTTTTGTAGCCCTCAGATAGTAGATGCTTAACGTTCGGTTTATGCACAAAGTGCATGTTCTCCGCGTCTCCGGTGACCATGTACACGTCACCCGGTTCATTGGCACTACTACCGCGGGCAATGAAAAGGGACCAGTGGTCAGGCTCCCCGGGAGATTGCCTCTCTAGGACGAGAGAAAGGGTAGGATTTGATAAGCCAGTGGCGGCTGCTGGATCTGAGGGCTCGTCGAATCTGGCGTCCTCTGGCTTCCAGTTTGAGCTGTACCGTCGCCAGGTACATGGGCCTTCCTTTGCTCGGTCAATACCGCGATAGGACCTGAACTCGGCAAGGGAGGTAGGACCATTGAGGGGAGTCCATTGTTCTTTGCTTTCAAGAGGTCGCGTGTTTGCGCTTTGGTTGTTTCCCGCATACTCGTAGCTCCTGATTGGGTGTATTGCCAGTTGGACATCTGAAGTCCATACGATTAGTCAGAGATGGTTAAGTAGCGTGAAGGGGCAAAGTACCTTGAAAGGATCTCGTCGGTTGGCAAGGTACTGTTTCTGATTCGACTTGGTAGAACTATGAAGAGTCTGTTGCTGGCAAGGATGGCGGCACAGGATGGGGGGCGAAGTGGGGGTATAGGTTTACAAGAACGAAAGGGTGTAGAGGTGAATCGCGGCTGTTGAATAGTAAGCTGGAGAAAGACAGAGGACCGTTCTATCTATCCAAATCCTGTAACTCATTCTGTTTGTTCTGTCGCAGGATAGGTTGTGGCTCAGCAGCCCTATCAGAATCGTTTGATGCGGTGCCGTCGGTGCTGCGCTGAAAGAGATCCTCGGATTCGGCCGGCTTGGGTATTGCTCGAATACAGCAGTTCCGTGTTTGATGATGGATATTTTCTTTAATCTTATCATCGCCTTCGAAGTTCTCCAAGAGCCTGTCTAGGGTCTCGCCGTCTATATAACTCATGGCGATGGATCCACTATGTTCTGTGAAGGAAGCTGAGCGTACGGTAGGCAGTGGAGCGCTTGTATAGCTTTGTACAGGACGCAGATCCGTTGCTTCGCGAGGTTTTATTCGAGCCCCTGTATTCTCTATGATGTCGCCACGGTGGGTGACAACTACGCTTCCTTGTTGGCTCGTAATATGAGGGGTATGATCTCCTGTGAACTAGTCAGTACCAATTTTCTTTTCGAACGACCTTGCTACTACCTAGCATCCTTAATTCAGTATGCGGAGGGGAAGATTGGTATCTCAAGGATGGTGAAAAGATGGAAAGCCCTCAGCTTTGGAAACCTGCTGTTCAAATGCTTACAGTACTACAGGAAACAATAGTCAATTAGACAACCTTAATATGTCTAGGACTGTCAAGCTTACCCTTTTTATATGTAGAGCGGGAATTAGACGGCTTGTTGTTGATGCCCAGCTGCGATATACGGCACAGAATGTCGCCGACAGATTTCGGGGGATTGTTAATGGGTTGAGTTGATTAATAGCTTTTCGGCTGTAGCGCGACCCTATAAGAATCCTTTCGATAGTGCGTCTTTGAACTTTTATTTATAGATCATCAAGATACAGAAATGCTTACTTACTCTCAAACGAACGGGCAAGGGGAGTTTCCGGCGACCTTGGGGAGGTATCCAGCGAGGTCTTTGCACCAGCCTCGCAGATGGCGGGGCGTAGGGTCTCGAAACACGCGCGCTTCAAGATTCGTGTCGAAATGTCAGAATTTCCCGTTTCAAGCAGATGTACGCGGGTAACTTTCGCAACGATTCCCGAATTAGTAGCATGCGACATGGGCGTGATGGGCTCGTTGGTTTGATGCGGACCAATCCCTTCGGGCTATCGATACTATATCTAGCTCCTCCGCTTCACCGGTGACGTACCACCGAAAGTCCGAGCAGTGAGAGGGATCCCGCGCCGTCGGGCACGCCGCGGAGCATCGTGTCGTCTGTCAACATTTCACCGCTTGTGGACGCCATCTCCGCCGAGTGGCTGTGCATCATGGGCAATTAAAAACTTTCCCTTTCCCTGTGGCTTCTCTGCTGAAATCTTGCATCCCGGTTCGTTTCTGTTACCGCCGTCATCATGTTGAAAGTCGGAGGCTGGCTCGGAGGCAGCAAGCTCAAAGTCCATGGCTCGAATCGGAGCCTGAATGCGCTGGACGAGCTCACGCAGAGTTTGTGGAGCCTCTGTTCGTATCCGCGGGAACTTGGCTAACAACTGTGCAGTTGAGGATGCAATGGCTGGTGCGACACTCCCTCGGCTTGGGTCAGATTCAACGTACACGCACCGATACTGATGTCACGCGAGCACAGCCGTTTCCTACATAATGGAAGACGACGTCGACGGCGCCGAAGAGCACCTCAGCAAAGGGTCGTCGCCATTCCATTTGGTGCGCCTAAGCCCGGTATACGCAGTCGACTACCGCCGTGCTGACACACTGCTAGTTGGGAAGGGGAGTGGTTACATTCATGCGCGCCACGCTCGGCTTCGAGCAAGAAGTTATGCGCGAAGGTCAGACAATCTCGCACCATGGCAACGACCGAGGGAGTTGATCATGGGCCATCTAGCTGCGGAAACGCTGTCTGCCGCCGAGAACGCCGCGTACGAACACCAGCGCCACGCCGGTCGAACCCCACATTCCTACCAATCTCCAATATACCCCCCGGGGACCGAGTATGGGGTGTGCCAAGCGCAGGCGCAATTGATGAGCGCGATTGTAGGGGTGTTGAACGAGAGTCTGACAGAAGCGATAAAGAGCTTCTATAAGTTGAGGAAGGCCTTTCTGACCCTGGAAGCGGTCATGGATGCCGAGAAGAGGTTCTTGAGGGAGAGAAGTACAAGCTCACTCGGGACTACTAGCTCGGAGACTTCGGCCGCGAAGGCGACTTCGATGTCGATGGGTAGGACGAGTACCGTGGCTGGAGCTACGCTTGCAGCAGAGAAATCAAAGGCGGGCTCTTCAGCAAGCTTGGGTAAAGAAGCCGGGGCTGAGGGGGAGAAAATTGTTGGGAAAGAGAAGGCGGGTGAGGACGAGGACGACAGCGATGATGATTTCGTGGATGCCGACGAAGAAAAGCAGGACCTTCCGACCCCCGAGGGATACATGGGCCAGCTGGGAATATCGATGAACAACGCAACGGTCGAGATGAACACGGTGGAACGAGACCTCGACCTCAAGTCTAGCTCCGCACCCGGACTCCCATCTGATGCACCAAAGTCGTCCGTTCCCACCCCTATCGAAGAATTTGAAGAGCTCACCATGTCTGACACGATACGAGAAGGCGAAGATGCATCCATCTTTGGCGACCATCCTGTAGACGTCTTCATCATTTCTGGCTCGAACTTCTGTTTCGGCATCCTGCTCCTTCTCATTTCCCTCGTCCCGCCAGCATTTGCTACGTTACTGAAGATCGTAGGCTTCAAAGGCGATCGCGAGCGCGGACTTGCGATGCTTTGGCAAGCCACGAAATTCCATAACATCCACGGTGCCATGGCTGGTCTAGTCCTGTTTGGCTTCTACAACGGCCTCAGTTTCTGCGACATCATCCCTCAGCGTGGAGAAGGCTCTTATCCCAAAGAACGCTGTGCAGTTCTTCTTGCGGAGATGCGGAGACGACATCCTGGATCCCATCTTTTCCTCCTGGAAGAATCTCGCGTGCTGTCCCATGAGAAAGAACTTGAACAAGCTGTAGATTCCATGACATCCAGCTCGACATCACCCCTCAAGCAGCTCGAGGCGCTTCGCTGGTTTGAAAGGAGTCTGGCCACAATGTTCTTGCACCGTTACGAAGACACATCAACGGCGTTCCTGAAGTGTGTCACTCTGAATAACTGGAGCCACGCTATGTACTACTACGTCTGCGGCGCTGCACACGTGGAGATCTACCGGCGCAACAAATCCATTGACCCGAAGAAAGCAGAAGAGGCGAAATCCACAGCAGCCGACTTCTTCAAGAAAGTGGTCCCGAACACGGGCCGCAAGAAGTTCATGGCCAAGCAACTCCCCTTTGATGTGTTCGTAACCCGCAAGATCCAGAAATGGGAGCAGAGAGCCAACGACTGGAGCTGCGACATCGTCGACGCCGTCGGCGTGAGCCCGATCGAGGAAATGATCTTTTTTTGGGCGGGCTACAAGAGGATGAAGAACTCACATTTGCAAATCTCGCTCGATAATTTGGCGTGGAGTGAGAGCAAAGAGAATCCGTACTGGGAGAAGGAGGGTTTGGATGAGAAGGGCGTGCTGGCACTCCTGAGAGCTGCGGTGCTCAGGTGTATGGATGAAACGGATAAGGCGAAGGGGGTGCTGAGAACGGAGATCCTGGCACATGACAAGAATCTGTTCAAGGGTCCGCTTAAGGATAGCTGGACGGCGCCGTGTGCGCGTTACGAAATGGCGGCGAATGTTTGGAGAGAGGCGGATCGAGAGGGCAGACCGGAGAACGAGAAGGAGAAGCTGGAAGAGTGTAAGACTTGGCTTGAGGAGGTTAGCCGTTGGGAAAGCTATGATCTGGATGCAAGGTATGTTTTGCCCTCCCTGACGATGCTAGAATCTGTGGCTAACGTGATGATAGGACTGGAATGAAGATTACGACTGGGAAAGCTACGCTTAGAAGGTACGGCATTGAGTGCTGATATGGGCTCACCGGTTTTGTTTAACTAAAGGGTTATATTGGGATGCATGGTATATACATTGGGTGGAATGAATCAAGGCTTGTTGACTTATGTGGCTATTTGACATTTTCTCGTGTCATGGATTAGGTACGAAATTTATGTGTCGAAACTTTAGATTAATTCCATGAAAGGAATGAGTAGGTTTATTATTACCGCGTTGAATTGCAATATGGTCCCATTGGGCTGTAGAAAATCTATGCTGAGATGCTTGCTGGAAGTGTTTCAACGGCAACAGAATCCTCCTTTCTGTTCCAATTCAGGTTGACATATCTTCATATGTACTTCTAGTAAAGCCTATGTGCTTCTGGCTTAGACATAAACCACCCAGGAGGCTGGAATTTGCACTCACTTGCTCATGTACATGCTTTTGTCTACGGAAAGACCTTGGAATGCCTTCGAACCCCCACTTACTTACCGACAACCTTGGGGGGCAGACTTCCGAGCGGACCTTGATTCGACGACGGGGCGGTACGCCATATTGTAGGGGGAAGACAAAGGCGGCTGCGGCTGCGGCAAGTGCGGCAAGTGCGAAACGTGCGGATTATCCCCGTTCAGTTCCTTGAGATACTCTCCAAGCCGTCCACGAACCTCCTGTTCCTCACCGCCCACCACCACAATCTCCCCAACCAAAAACTTGACTCTCCCTCTCAAACTCTCGAGTGCTTCTAACAAAGCCTTCTTCTTCTTCCACTTCCCTCCAACCCCCACATCCCTCACGCTCACAATCAAAACCTTCAACTCCGTCGCCTCCTTCCTCAAAAACGAGACGATGTCCTCCAACCACCTGCTCATAAAATACGGCCACGTACTCTGGTCAGCTCTAAGTCTCTCTTTCGTAAGATTCCAAAGAATCATGAGCTCCACCTTCCGCATATTCCGGACCGCGGAGACAGACCCGGGACTGATATCATCGCTGATGACGGAGAAGCCGGCCATGCCAAGGAAGCGGAATACAGCGACGCCATAGTAGTAGCTGCGGACTTCAGCGGAAAGTTGGTGGTTGGTTAGGAGGAGAGAGCGTGGTGGGGAGCGGTGCGAGATGGAGGTTATGGGACTTTGCGGGAAGGGGTAGGAGACGGGATCTAGGGGCGTGAGGTTTGAGTATATCAGGTGGCGGATTTCGAGGGGCAGGCGGAGGAGTGATGGTCGGTCTTCTGGATTGGCGCTTTCAGGTAATGGGTCGGGACTTGGTGAAGTGGACGGGTGCGGGGTTGAAAGAGACATTTTGAGTACTGATACACTGCCAGCAGGCATATGAAGGAATTCAGATGGCTTGACCAGGAATTTCTTGGTTTTTTTATTGGAAAGCGAGAAGTGTCGGTTTCGGGCCTGATTTGGACCGTAGTGAAGGCTAACTAGACTCGGACAGTGTGTATGTCGTGTGGGCTAGAGCTATGGGGTTTTTAGGCGTTTTGCAATCCGTGCGCAACATGTTCTGTGAAAGAAAGTATTCTCTGGCCGGTGCTCAAGCACTGCAGGCAGATTCAAACGACCGCCCACCAAGCTCGGATAACGTGATAGTGGAGTTGGTGGAGTTGGTGGAGGTGGGAGCAGGGCTCTCTTCCGTGCGATGCTCCAGGAGTGGATTACGTTCCGCCAATGACGCACGCGGCACTCCTGCTGCGTCCTGCCTGCGGCCCTGCAGTGTGCACAGAGCTGGCACCGATTGAACCAATCAGAACTGATAAAATATCGGCAATTGCTGATTAATTGGCAATTGATTAACTAATAATTAGTGCATAGACTACTGTTAACCTTAATATTTAAACATCTATATTTTAAAGTTTAATTCTATAGATAAGGCCTGTCTTAGTTTCGCCTCGTACAGCTACTTATCCTAGACACCACGTAACAGTTTAGGCCTAGAGTCTAGGTACTATAGACACCCCCCATAGCTAGGTATAGGCAGTTGCTGTAGACATCTCCTATAGCTAAGAGTGTAGAACTATCTACGCTATCTATCATACGTACCTTATGCTAAAACAATAGCATTATAGGGCCCAGCCCTAGGCGTGTCGTCGTCGTCGTCGTTGATTAACAACGGCCGTGCCGCTAACCTATCCCTATCTGGCCCATAAGGAGCCAGGCGCAGAGGACCACTATAGGGAGCATCATCACCCCCTTCTTATATAGAGCAGCGCGCTGCGTAGTCTTTCTACTTACAGTTTACACATGCCCCGCTAAAGTGTCTAGCTACCTAGCAGCACTCTAGGAACAGTTATAGGCCTAGCATAGCAGTATAGCAGCTGCTGCATTTAGTTGCTACTCTTACACTATAAGATTATATAAGGATAGCGTTAATGTATAAAGGACGATGCAAGGCTATTTAATAGGGTTATATGCTGCCTTGTATAAACTCTATATCCTGCCTTAGAAGGGCTAAGACTGCTCGTCCTTGCAGACTATGCACCTATAGGGCTAACTGCTGCCCTCTAACAAGGAGAACAGGGTTCGCGTTTGCACCTGCGAGCTAGGCAGCAGCGACAGCAGCGTTATAGAGGACAAGGGCCCTATAAAAGAGTTAGCTTTATATAATAAAGAGATAGAGAGGGGACAGCTAGCGACGCTACTTAAAGTACTAGTAGCTAACAGTTAATTATATAGCAATTATATAGACTTACATAGTTATTGTTGTTGTTGTTATTATTGCTGCTGCTGCTGCTAACAAATTAGCTTCGTATAAAGTAAAGGTGTAGTTTTAGCAGGCTATAAACAAGTAGTTAATATATGCTAGGTTATAGTGCTTAGGGAAATTAAGGATTTATATAAAGGAAGAAGAACATAGTAGTACTTATAGAGAGTATATATATGTTTAGTAAGAGTAAAGAGCCTACGCAGTTGCCTTTTAACGTCGCTGCTAGCAGGGCTTGGCACGCCAAGCCCTACTTAAGGCAGTAATAATATAGCTTAAAAACAACAGAAATTTAGCTTATACGATAACATACTATTAAAAGTTATCTATAAGCAAGTCTCCTCTCTTCTAATCCTGCCTACATTTAAGCTGCTTAAGTGTATCTGCTATTGTTAAAGTTTTATCCTATAAAACTATATAACAGCTACCTAAGAAGACTTGCTCTAGCTTATTACTTATAGACAGTATTAAGAGAACCTTAATTGCCTAAGAGGACAGCTACAGCCATCGCTGCTTCTGTGTATCCTATAACCACCACTTAATAGCTAGAATTTTAAGACTATATAAGACTGCTTTATTGCAGTAGTTCTTAAATTTATTTTAACTCTAAGGCTAGCTACGTTTTTCTCTTAGGTTTAGACAAAGCTGCTTAAATCTATTAATTAGCGGCTCCTCTTTCTAGTTTTAAACAAGCATAGTCTTATATAAGGGAGGGGTTATATAGTTCTCTTAATAATACTTCTCTTAAAGACTAACAGCCTAAAGTTTATAACTTGCGTCTTTAAGCCACGTTATATAAGCCTCTAGGTTTAGAATTCAAGCAGCTACGTAATATAGTAATTAATTAAGCTTTAATATATAGTAATTAAGCTTAGTTTTTAAGTTCTTAATATAAGATTTAAGTTGCTTTATAGTTTTCTACTTAAGTTAGTATACTATTAAGATCCTAGTTATATAACGTACTAGTAATACCTCTAAGTGTTCTTTTATAATCTTAACTGCTTTAAGAACTTATTTAATTGTTGCTTATTAACCTTAAAGCTATAAACATGCACTATTAAAAACCCTAAGAAAATTTGCTATTATATAAAGGAGAGTAATGTTAGAGTTGCTTAGCTTATCTCTTTTGTTAAGCGTTCCTTAAGCAATATAATCTTTAGTATAGTTTTATACGGCATTAAGGACAAGTTGTTTAAGTATAGTCTAAAGCATTTAAAACTAGCTGTTCTATCTTATATAATTGTTAAGAGGAATTAATTTTCTAGCTGCTGCTTTGAACTCGTTTATACGCTGTAGTGAAGCACGTATGTGTATTGTAGAGGAGTAAGGTGTAGGATAATACTATACCTCAAAAGTGCTTGGAGTCAGGCCTAAACCTACGCTCCTAGCGATCCTCGTAGAGTTAGAGATAAGACGCTCTATGGTTAATAGTAATTACTAAGGCATTGCGTGAGATTAATGTTGCTGTTATACACTTAATTTTTTTATAGAGAATTAATGCTAAAAAGATAGTGTTACTTTCTAGATGTCTTGCCCTAATTGCCCCCCCTAAGCCCCTTATATCTCGTAGCCCCTAACTGTATCTCATAGCCCCTAGCTACTACCCTATATTCCCTTCTCTGCTCTATTTAACTAACTTATAGTTAAACATAGTGCTTACATATTTTATACTAAAAAGAGACTAAGGAAAAACATAGGAAAAAAGTAGAAGAAGCAAGGACAGTATGCCTAAGGCAGGTAAAACTACTTGTTAAGCAAAAAAAAGAAATTAATCTTTATAGAGTTTGTTATGCTCTACTCTGCCTTCCTTACTCTCTTTATTATTACCTCCCTCTCTATTGTCTTCTTCCTCTCTATTCCTATTGCTAGAGACCTATAGTATATAAGCAAGACTTCTCTTAGCCTTAATTATGTCCTGTTACGCTAAGTAGTTGCTAACAGCCTTATAAGTAGTAGACATGTTATAACTAATAGGCTGTCCTTTTCCCTTTTTAACAAAATATAAGTTGTTGCTATAAGCTAACTTTTCTATAGACTTAACTATCTTCTAGCTATTAATAAGACTCTTAACAGCAGTAGCCTCCTGTTCTTTAAGCAGCTTCTTAATTTATGCTATAAAAGTATTGCTACTATCTTAGAACAGTATTAACAGCGTTTATATTACATCTCTCTAGGTATACTTCTTCTGCCTAAGTAATACGTCTAACAGAGGATTCCTAGTCTAAATTATAACTAACCCTAGAAAGGCGTATAAGATAGATCTATAGACATTAGGCTTCCCTAAGGGAGACTTTAGAGCTGCTATAAGATTATAGTGTATAGTAGAAAGTTCTTCCTAAGTAGCTGCTTTAAGTGTCTCTAAAAGAGTATAGTTATCTTAAATCCTAACAAACTAAGGCAGTATTATACGTTAGGTCTTAGTTATAGGTCTAGTAGATCTATAAAGAAGAGCTAGGTAGGATATATAGACTTCCTAGGCTAACATAGGACCTTTGTCTATAGAGGAACCCTAAGGGCTTTAGCGTCTTCTTTAGTAAACTACGTATCCTTAATAGCATAAACAAACGTGTCCTTAATAGCTGCCTAGTTAGTTACGCTTAAGCGCTCTAACTACGCTTAGAGTTTACCTTCTTAATATAACCTAGAGACAATCTTAGTATAGTTTCGCTTGTCTTCTATATCTAAAGACATAGAGCCTTAAATTATATTAATACCCTAGCTAGTTTTAAGCGCTTTATAGATGTTTATGTTATAATGCCTAAAGTAAGTCTTGTTGCCTAGAACAGCGTACTTAGAGTAGTAGGGGTATAATATAAGTTGCTAGTAATAGTCTAGGCAGAGGTAGACGTATAGCAGATAATACTATAAGCTATAGCAAACTAGTTGCTAGAAGAGACTATGCTATATGCTATAAAGCTACCTAAGGTTCTTAGTCCTATTAATGTTTTGCGCATAGTACTAGTATATGTTAAACTCCTTGTCTATAATGTTATAGATTTGCCTGTCCTTTAGGAAGTTATTAAAGACTATAATGCTAACGCTACCTGTCCCTTTAAACTGCTGCTAAATCTCTTAAGAGTTTTCTAAACCTCCTTGCCCTATACTAAAGTCTTAAAGCTTATGTTGCTTAAGTGCTAGAACAATAATTTATATTAGGCAAGTAGGTTACGTATAGAGAAGCAGTATGCTTTAAAGGTGTCTTCTTAGTATAGAGGCTAATAGGCAGCATGCTAGATTTAATATATATTATTAGCTGTCTTTATAGTACTAAGATTCTTTTGCTTATAATAAAGCTTAAGGAGTAGTTTAGAGAGGTCTTTATACTTAGTCTGTTTAGTCTTAAGTCTAATACGCCTAG
>MCFA01000425.1:0-17530 GCA_002105025.1 Clohesyomyces aquaticus
AAGGGCCTTAGGGCATAGAGACATAACATATATAATATAATCTATTAATAACCTTACATACATTAGTAATATAAATATCTCTATTAAATCTAACAATTAAGAGTCTTACTGCCTATACCTTTAGGTATAGAAGACCTTAGAAACATAACAGAACTAGCCTAACGTGACAATACTAGTCCTTACTGCTAAAAGCGCGTTACTAAAGACCTATTAGAATGCATTAAGATGTTAGGTCTCATGCATTATAATCTAACAGTTATCCTTATAGATTATACTAACTAAGCGAAATAGTTATAACAACTCAAAGCGTAATGCGCTGCCTATAACGTGTGGGCTAAAATAGACCTAAAACAAGCAGTGCCTTTACTAGCAGAACTAAACTCTCTAGTAGCGCTAGCTGTTAGGCTATACTAGCTATTAGCAGCAGCGACGAACGTACACGCTACCTAATACTATAAAGTGCATAGCAACGACGCTATAGTACTACCTTTTACCCTAGCGCGACTATTAGATCTATTAATAGCTAGGAAAACATTATATAAAGAAGATACTAAGCACTATTAAACAATGCTTAAGGAATATAAGATCTTAAACTAGAAGTATTAACTAGAACAAGTTAGCCTAGGAAAGGTTTTAGAATACATTAGAACTATAGTGTTATTACACCTGTTCTATAATTGCTGCTTAGCAGACTACCTACACTAGCAATAGATTAATAACCTTGCTATAACAGTAGGAATTAACCTAGATAAAGAGCTCTAACGCGTAAGAGACAGATACCTTGCTACGTTTAAGCTAATAAGAAGCTTAAACTAATAGAAGCCCTAGCTAACTAAGCTAGATTATGCTATTATAAAAGGCAAGGCACTTAGGATCCTAGAATGCTAGGACAACAAGTTTATTAAACAAGACTTTGTGAAAGCAACATATAAACTATTACTAGAATAGACAGTTTCTTTTATAGGCTATAGAATAAGTAATCTAACAATCTTAGTTAAGGAAATAATTAGACAATTCTAGAATTACGCATTACTGTCTTATCCTATTAAAAATAAGAACCTAAAGGCTGCCTTTATAGCAGGACCTCTTATGCTAAATAGCAAAGACGCTAATAACGCTGCTAACAGTCTAGCAGTACGTAGTAGAGGAAAAAACAGAGGCTAGGGACGCAAAACCCTAGGACTATAAAGAAATAATATAAGAAGGCGTAAAGCCTATAATAGACTATACCTACTTAGCGCCTGCTAGTACGTATTCCTAAACACTACGCTAGCGTAGTAGAAGCTAAGAGAGAGCCTAAAGACAATAGCATAACACTAGATTAATAACAACGCTAATCTCTAAGAAGAGGTAAGAGAAGCAAAGAGACTATAGTTAAGAACACTATAGGTAAAGAAATTACATGCTTCTACTCTAGCTATAGAGACTGCTAAGTAACTAGAAGGCTAGAACATAGGCTAGATTAACCTAATAGTACTTACTACTTTATTTATAGCAGACATATTAAAATATCTGCTATAACACTTATTTATCCTAGACTTAGAAAGCACTTGTTATGTTAGAAACAACATTAATTAATTTATAAACATATAGCTATTAACATAAAGAGACTTTCTCTAGGCAGGCAATTCTAAAGTATAGATATAGGCATATAGCTTAGTTACTCTATAGGTTAATAGTAAAAGCAGACAACGCTTCCTGTACCTAGAGGATGTCGCATATTGCCCTAACCTATATTATAACCTAGTCTTATTCTAGATACTCTAAAGGCAAGGCCTTTAGTAGAATACTAAATTAAACCTAACTATATTATAACAAGCTAACAACAGTGCGCTAGCAGTACTTATAGAGAAGTATAGTTAATAGATTATTAAGCATAACAACGCGTTAGAGCTAGTAGCTTTTAATATATAGCAGCTAACGCGTAGAATAGCTATATAAAAACAAGCTAAGGCTATAGTCTAGCATAAAAGACTTAGTTACCTAGGACCTAACGTCTTAGAGCACCTAGTGTAATAATCTAAGAGAGTAAAGATTATTAGAGTCCTTATAGTAAAATATAACGCTTATAGGATATTAAAAGCAAAGCAATTAATATAGCATACGCCTTAGACTATTCTTAAAATTCCTAGAGAGCAAGTTATAATTAACTTTTATAACTATAAAGAAAGAAGCATAACTAAGGAGAAGAGCTAGATGCTTATTACATGCTATGTTATAGAGTTTATATAGGACTTTTACTTTAGTAATAACTAGTTAGCAAGAGTTATTATTAGGCCCCTTAAGTTATTTATTACTTTTATAAAGAATTAATTTAGCATAATAGTATAGGTTATTAAGAGCAATAACAAGATCTTCTTAGTTAAACTAGAAGTTAATAGGTAGTGTAGAGCAAAAGGAATAGTTATTAAGCCTTTAGCACCTAACACCTAAGCCTAGAATAGCAGAGCTAAACACTTAGAGAGTGTAGTAAAAGAGAAAGGCTATGCTATAAGAACTAATGCTAACCTACTATAGAACTAATAGCCTAAGATTACACGAACTGCTATATACCTCTATAATTAAACGCCTAAATATTAAAACTGCTAGAGATCTCTATATAAAATGTTCTTTACTACTACTATTATAGAGGAGTAAGGTATAGGATAATACTATACCTTAAAAGTACTTAGAGTTAGGCCTAAACCTACGCTCCTAGCAGTCTTTGTAGAGTTAGAGATAAGACGCTCTATAGTTAATAGTAATTACTAAGGCATTACGTAAGATTAATGTTGCTGTTATACACTTAATTTTTCTATAGAGAATTAATACTAAAAAGATAGTGTTGCTCTCTAGATAATGTTGCCCTAATTGCCCCCTAAGCCCCTTATATCTCGTAGCCCCTAACTATATCTCATAGCCCCTAGCTACTACTCTATACTATATTCTAAAATAGAATTGTTACCTTACTACGTAAGCCTAACCTATCCTACTTAAGAGCATATAGTTATAAGGCGTTTGTAATAACAGATAATATAAAGCAAGGCAAAGGACGTCTATAGAGGTTTAACCTAAAGGCCTAGATAGGATACCTAGTAGGATATTAATCTACTAACATATTTAGAATATAGGTACTATCTATAGGCAAGGTAATTAGTACCTATAACGTTGTATTTAATAAAGACACTATATATAGAAAAAGTTATAAAGAAATTATAAACAATCTTATACATAGCATAACAGAGAAGATTATAGCTTAGATTAGAACTATTAAACTATCTCCTTCTCTAAATCTAACATAGAATAAAATTAGGACGTTCTATAAGGACAAGAGAATTTAGAGAGCAGCAGAAGACTAACCGCCCTAGTATAATATAGCTACTAGGAAAGTAATATTATACCTAACTCTACTAAGCACACTACTACTAGCAGCTTTGCTAGCTTAACTATTAACTAATGTAGGATCTAATAGCCCCTTTAGTGTAAATTAAGCTTAAGACATAGAGCATACTATAGCCTAAGGGAAACAATGTAATGCTATAGTCTATAGACTATAATATAATGCTATAGACTATAGACTATAATGCAATGCTATAGTCTATAGACTACAATGCAATGCTAGAGCCTATAGGCAATAATCTAAAGCCACTGCCTATAGGAAACAAGGTAGAACTGTAGGCTACTATAGCTAACAATGCGATGCTAGAGGCTATAGCTAACAATCTAATGCTAGAGGCTACGGCTAATAATCTAAAGACTACGTAGGCAAACATAGCTAACAATGCAACGCTAGAGCCTACAGGCAATAATCTAAAGAGACTGCCTATAGGAAACAAGGTCTAGTAGCTAGTGTAGTTAGACACTTAGAACACTAAGTGTTATAAGATCTATAGGCATTAGCCTTTATAGCTAGAATAAAAGCAGAAAACGTTTAAAAGTTTAAAAGAAAGATGCTAGACTAAGCATAGATTAAGCGTATAATAAGAAAAGGCTAGAAGCTATATTAAACCTAACTGCCTCTAGCACCTTAAGCAAATAGACTATAGAAAGAGCATGTAATGTATCTTTACTTTAAAGAGGCTAAAAGGGAGCACCTCTAAAGTTATAAAGAAACTAAGTCCTAGTTAGAGGTCCTAGCAAAGAACGCTAGGTTAACTAGCTACTAAATACTAGACTTAATATAGGTATATACTTATAAGCTAGATAAGCACTATTAATTCCTAAAATATAAGGCGTGACTAGTAGTACGTAGAGATTAATAAAGGAACGTGACTACATAAGACACTTACGTAGCAACTCTTGTAGAGAGATCTTTTAGAATGCTTGTTACTATTATAGCTTAGTTTAACCTAGAGCTAGTATAGTATAACGTCTTAAACGCATTTATAAATGCTAAGATTAATTACACTATCTACATAAAAATGCCGCCTAGGTACTAGAAAACAGGCATAATCTTCTAACTTTAGAAGGCACTATATAGCCTTAGAATATCCCTACTCCTATAGCAGAGACACTTTATAGCCTGCCTTACTAAACTTAGGTTCTTACTAGTACTATATAAGCCCTGTTATATAATTAGAGATAACGTTTTCTACTACTAAGCGAGACACACTACTAAGCGAGACACCTCTACTAAAATCTACATACGCGATAGTATAACTATAATGTAACAACTACTACCTACTATATTAACCTTAAACAAAGCTAAGATTACTATTGCTATTAAAGCTATAAAATGTAACGCGTTATTATCCTAACAAGCTACTGCACGCGCCTATATCATGCCTCTATTAACTCTAGGGCATTAAAGCTATAGACGAGTATTATGATATAATTACGTACTTAACTGCAGGAACCTAACGCTACTAGAGGAGAAATTAATAGTAGAGCGTATACTTGACCTAGATTCTAGAGGCTTTCTACCCTTAAAGGCTCTACTACAAGATATAGCTAACAACCTGCGCGCCTAACAAGGGCTAAGGCTAGTTAGCATTAACTAGCTAGACTGCTTTATTAATTATATAGAGGAGCTTTAAACATGCTAGACTTAATTATATAATAATTAAAGGAAGAAACAAGAGAATCCTAAGGTTATTAGCGCGTAGTTTACGCTAGTAGCTAATATAAAAGCAAAGTATAGCATTTTAGATAAAGACATATATAATTTTAATAAATTTAGCTTTATAATAGAGGTTATAGAGTCTTAGCTTATAGTTATAGCTATAGAGAGACATAAGAAACCTAAGATAGTTTAGCTAGGCAATTATAAGTAGGTTACTGTTATTAGGAGCGTCTACGCTAGTAGGTACGTAATCCTACCCTTTATTATCTACATAGGCAAGGTTTATATCTCTATGTAGTACTAGGACAAGTCTATGCCTTATAACTAGGTTATTGCTGTTAGTAATAACAGCTAGACAAATAATAACGTTAGAATTATATAGCTAGAGCACTTTAACACGTTAACAAAGTCACATACTATAGGGGGCTATAGGCTGCTTATTCTTAACAGCTATAAAAGCTACTACTCTGCTAAATTTAAAGAGATCTATTAAGAACATAAGATTATTACCTTATATATGCCTACGCACTTGTTATATCTACTATAGCCTCTTAACGTTAGCTGCTTCTTGCTATTAAAGCGCGTATATAGCACTAAGATTATAGCCTTAGCACGCTGCTCTGTTACTTATATTACTAAAACAGACTTCCTCCTAGCGTTTAAAATAGCCTATATAAAGACGTTTATAACAGAGACTATTAAAGGAGCGTTTAGAGGCGCTAGGCTTGTTCTATATAATCTAGATGTTATAATATTATAACTTAATATACGTCTCTCTACGCCTAATTAACTGCCTAAGCAACTTACTATATAGAAATTATAAACACTAAGCAATGTACGTAAATTTAAGGCTTAATCTACTCTAATTTATAGTAAGATTAGATTACACGTTAATTTGTTACTAACTGCTATTATTAAGTTGCTTTAGAAGCTTAAGAAAGGCGCGCTAGCAACAGCGTATAAACACGCTTTAATAGTAGAGGAGATTGCTTAGCTTTATAAGACAATTAAGGCCTAAACAAAGAGTAAACGTTATAAATAAAAGTATATATAGACTTAGGGCACGTTAACAATAGCAGAAGGAGCCCTGTTAGCCACTGCTTAGGGCGCTAGTAGGCAGGAAACTAGTAGAGAGTCCTTAAGGGGTAGTCGCACTATAGGTGTAGCTCTATAACAAAGACGCTATAGGCGCTATAGCAACATAGGGCATAACGCATGAACCTATGTATAGGCTGCTTCTTATACTTCTAATACTAAATAATATACTATGCTATTATATAATTTATAGTTATTAATATATTATAATTTATGCTATCGCGGATTGTAGATTTTAGTAGAAGTGTCTTGCTTAGTAGTGTGTCTCGCTTAGTAGTGGAAAACGTTAGCGTATATATCTTCTTCTACGTTAATATTATTATTATAGCCTATGCAAAAGGACATAAAGAAGCAGTAGATAAAGCAGCTTAAGACCTAGGAAAGAAATATACTCTTACTAGAGGAAAAGAGCTTTAGTAGTTCCTAGGAGTAGAAGTCTTATAGAATAGAAAGAATTAGAAAATATAGCTTTTATAAGCAGCATATTTAGACAAGATTATAAAGCTAGCTATAGAGACTAACCTACGCTATAATATACCTATAGCTAAAACAGAGCTAGTTCTACGCGATAGACTAGCGCTTCCCTTAGAGATTAATCTATATTAACGCAAGATTAGATTACTTCTCTTTGCAGCAGTTAACACACGCCTAAATATAGCCTTTGTAGTATCAAGGCTCGCCTACTTCCTTACTAATTCTAGTCTACTTTATTAACAAGCTGCTAATTAAGTTTTTCTCTATCTAAGAGGTATAAGAACACTTGTCCTGTTATTTAGACAGGGGGATACCTTAGTAGTAGCTAGTAACGCGTCCTTTATAGACAACACTATAGACTATAAGAGCTCCTAAAAGTATATTATTAAATTATTTAGAGGGCTAATAGCCTAGAGAGCAAACAAATAAGACACTATTATAACCTCTACTATAGAAGCAGAGCTGCTTATACTTTCTTAAGTAGCAAAGGAAGCTATGTTTATAAGAATGCTGCCTACTAAGCTTAAAGTAGAGTTAATAGAAGCTAAGATTATAATATAATATAATAACACTTAGACAATATAGCTAATTAATAAAGAAATCTTATAGCTAAGAACAAAACTCTACTATGTAGACATCTATAATCACTAGCTAAGGCAAGAGGCAAAGAAGAAGTTAATTATTATTTAATCTATTTACTGTCTATTTTAAGCTCTAGTAGCTTATATAGACTTTTGCTATAGAATAAAACTTATATATAAAGAAAACCTTCTATGTGCTATATTTACGTTCCCCTTGCTTTTTGCCTATAAGAGTACTACGTTTTCCTTTTGTCTTAACTGCCTATGCTGTTACACTTGCCCTTAGTAAGGGGCTTAAGAGAGAGAGAGAGAGAGAGAGTAAGAAAATAGAAAAAGAGAGAGAGGTATTTATATAAGGGTTAGTCTAGTAGTCTTTAGTAGCGTTATGCTAGCGTTATGGTAGCGTTAGAGCAGCGTTTCTTTAAGAGTCTGTCTAGCTTAATAGTCTCTAGATCTCTTAGTATGTTACATAATTCTCTAGGGCTAAGTCCTAGGCTACTTTAAACTATTTTAGAACTCTCTGCTTAAGTAACTACAAAGCTATTGCCTTTGCTTGTTCTAGGTAGCCTAGGGCATCCTTTAGCCTTTCGTTGCGTAGGCGTAGTAGCAGCGCGCTCTTGTTATATTTCATGTAGTAGAAGATCACGTGTTTAACTATTTATTTATGCTATCTATAGAGGCATTCTCTAGAGATCCCTAGTACCCTATAGTACGCTAGCTAGCAGTTAAGTCTAATTGCCTCTATGTAGAGCAAGAAGAGCGCTGTTAATTCTGCTTTTAAGAGGTTGTTATATAGCTGTTAGAGGCGTTTTGTCTATAGTTCTGTCTAAGTTGTTTCTTTCTTTCCTCTACCTTTATATTTCTAAGCCTGTTTCTATTTAAGGTCTTGTCCCTGTTAGATCGCTATGTAGGTGCCTGTCTATAGTTGTCTAGTCTATTAGCCACGCGTTAAGTTGCCTTTAGCGCGCTAGCGTTCTGCTTAGTGTGCTCGCTATTCACGTACCTAGGCAATAAAGTCGTCTGCTTTTGCTTTTGTTGCTTTGCTCTACGTAGCTAGGCGCAGCGCTGTTATATTGCTTTTCTATTGTCTTAGTAACCTCTATATAGTTTATATAGTTTACTAGACGTTCTAGTCTATAGCTCTATGTTACTTAATTGCCTGTTAGAATGCTTATGTCTTAACTTAGAGAGAGAGCAGGGCTATGCCTGCTTCCTGCTTAATAGCTACGCTTAGGGTACTTTATATGCTCTAGTAATCTGCCTAAGATATTTCTTCTACGTTTTTAGAAGTAGCTTTATTATGCTTATAGCTATTAATTCTCTATTAAGTTGCTATTCCTATACCTACGCTCTATATATTATTGCTAGTTATACTACTGCTATATAGATAAGTTTTAACTATTACATTAACAGGCTCTATATTAATGCTATAATATATGCTATTACGTTAAATAAGCTCTTGCTATTCTATGCTGCCTTTTAGGTATGCTTCTTCTATTATAATTTTAGGTCTACCTATATGCCTAAGATCTAGATAGACTTTATGTAGAGCTCTGCCTTGTCTCTAGCAATATAAACAGTACTTGCTAGGTCCTTGCGTTAGCCTCGCCTCCTAGTAAAGTGCATAAGCTAGTACTTGTCTAGGGCAAACTTAGCTCTATAGCGCTTTGCCTATGCTACGCACTTGTTATAGGCTATAGTAAGTCTTTAGCAGTTGTCTGCTGCTATGTTTCCCTAGGCTACTAGCATAGTGTTATTAACAAATCTAAATCTAAATACGTTATTGCTTCCTAGTTGTTTAAATTCCTCTAGTAGCTCTATAATAAAGAAGAGGAATAGTATTAGGGACAAGAGAGACCCCTATAGGATCCCTAGGTTTACCTATATCCTCTAGCTTATGTACCTAGCAAACGTAATTTATATAGTTTGTTTGCTAAGGAAGTTCTCTATAAACTATATAGTCTATAGTAGTATGCCCTTGTTCTAGAGTATATATAGTAGTCTAGTATATGCTACGTTGTTAAAGGCTCCTATAAGGTCAAGGCCTAGCATTAAAACTATATATCTTTTCTAGTCTTTCTACGCTGTCTAAACAACGTTAGTAAGCAGCTTAACTGCTGTTATTATAGACCTCTTCTTTTAGCTACCTATTTAGTTCTAGGGTAGTAGTTAGTGTTTTTCTGCTGCCTTTGCTAGGCGCTCTGCTATAATAGTTTTAACTAGCTTTATAATTATGTTCTCTAGCGCTATAGAGCAATAAGCGTTAACTAGAGTATAGTCTTTCTTTTCTAGTTTACGTAGTGCTACTATAATAGTGTCTTTAAGTCCCTCTAGCAGAGAGGCGCTATTAAATAGCTTGCTAATTGCCTTTGCTAGGTCGTTGCTAATAGTATTGCTAAGCGTTTTAAGGACTTTGTTTAGTATTTTGTCTAGGCCTAGGGCTTTCTTGCTTAGGAGCTTATGTATTACGTTTTATACTTGTTACTTTATAACTCTATAGTCTATGTAGGCTATGTTTAGTTAAAGGTTCTATGTTTTGCTATTCTTATTACTTCTTTATTTATAGTAGTACGTTATTTTGCTTACGCTCTTTTATAGTTCTCTTTTAAGGTTGCTAAGGTCTGCTTCCCTTGCTATTAGAAAGAATTTTTTTATAAGGATAGCTGCTTTGCCTTTGCTATCCTCTACCCCCTGTTTAGTTATTACGTTTTATAGTGCTAGTAGGTATAGGTCTATATAGGGCCCTTTTTTATAGGCCCTACTCTATTTTATTATGTCCTAGAGTGTTTTTTAAGGTTTTGCTGCTACTGTCTAGAGACTACTAACAAATGTCCTCTAGCTTGCTCTGCTAGCTTGTTACATTTCCTTAGTAAGCGCTTTCCTTATGTTTCGCAGGCGTTCCTCTGCCTCCTCTATGTAGTATTATATAACCTCCCTCTAGGCGCGTCTTACGTTTATAAGTAATACTATAGCTTAGGGCGACTATAACCTCTACGCGAATTTGCTAGGTCTTAACCTTAGGCAGTAGGTTTCTATGCCCTGTTAGATTGCCTTTTATAAAGCTGCTAGAGGTTAATTATGCTAGTGCTAGGTGCTTTCTATAAGGTCCTTATAGAGGTTTTTATAGTCTATCTTTGTAATAGCATACTGCTATTATTTGCTGTTAGTTTAACTTAGCAGGCGACTATAATTTATATAGAGATATAGTCCTTTATAAGTGCCTATTTGTCTACTAGTCTATAGTGCTCTAGGCGCTACGTGAGAGTAGTACTTATAAAGGTTAAGTTAATTATAGATTGTCTCGCGCCTTGTTTCTATGTTAGTAGGCCCTTTAGGGTGCATAATTAAAGGCCTTTTAATTCTATAGCGTTTAGTAGGCGTGTTGCTGCTAGGTTACATTATGTCTCTATGCCTCCTATAATTAGTAGTATAGGTTAAAGTCTCTAAGGACTATAATCTAGTCTGCTATAGTCCTTATAAGTTGCTTCTATAGTTAGTTTATAATACTAAAGTTTATTAGTTAGTTTGTTATGTTATAGGCGTTAAATATTACTATCCTCTTGTCCTTTGCTTATAGTTTAATAGCTTCTAAGTTGTCTAAGCTATACGTCCTTTTCTATGCCTTAAGGCCTAGTGCTATGCTTATTATAAAGCATGTTTTTGTCTGTTTGTTGCCTCTATATACTAGTATATAACTAGGCAGGCAGTACGTTTGCTTTGTTTGTTTGTTCTAGGCTAGTTCTTGTATAGCAAGTATATAGTGTTTTGCTAGCTCTACTACGTTAAAGAAGGCCTTGTCTTAGTTCTGTTTGCTATGCTATAGTTATATTAGAGTATTGTTAGTACTTTTATTATTATAATAGAGTAACGTCTCTATTTAGCTGCTATTCTTATTTAGAAGATTATAGTTTAGCTTAGGTCTAATGTTGCTTAGCGCGCTACGCGTGCTGCCTCTATAGGTTAGCCTTTTCTCTATAGTAGTTAGGTCTCTCTATTGTTTAGGTTACGTTTGCCTAGGGAAAAGACTATAATTAGCCTGCTGTTTTGTTTGCCTCTATTTCTAGCTAGGTTAGACCTAATAGCTAGTTCTATCCTTAGCTTCTATATGCCTGTTCTATACTACGTAAACGCTAGGCACGCCTTATCTGCTACGCTCTATATGTCTGTCTATAGTTAGTATAGCATACGTAGCTAGCTTTATATTGTTTATATTATAGTTACTAGCGCACTACATGCATTTTGCTGCCTTTACGTAGGCGCCCTGTTTATGTCTCTACGCGCTATATTAGTAGCATTATTTTAGTGCTAGGTTACTATTATAAATTCTAGCCTTAAAGTATTCTGCCCTAATAATAATTCTGCTTTAAATAATTTCTTTTATTTAGCTACATGTTTACCTCTATAATAAAGGAACCTCTTGTTTTTTATATATTATTTTTTAGCGTTTTAGGGCGCATTAGAGTTATATAGCTAACGTATTAATAAGATCTTAGTTATGCTATAAAGTCTTTATAATAATTTCTTAAGGTCTTATATAATATTAGAGTTATTTATAAATTAGCTATTCTTAACTAGAAAGTATATAGCATACTAGGGACCTTTACTAGGTACGCCTTCCTAAGGAGCTATATTCTCTAGGAGTCTAGCGCTGCTATAACAGCGTCCTGCTAGGCTTATAACTTAAGGCGTATGTCTATGTCTCTGCTCTTATAATAGTAGACAGCGATAGCGTTAGGGATAGCTAGTTAGATAATCTTAAGGATCTTGCTTAGGGTCTTGTTAGTCGCGTTGTTAATTCTAGCTTAAATAATTAGTTTAGGGGCAGCTAGCTACGTAGCCTACGCTATAACATTTGCCTATTATTAGGTTACTAGTAGGTTGCTATTAGCCTTAGCTTTAGTCTCCTTTATGTATTAGAGAATCTTGTTATATGTTTTCTAGACGTAGAGCTATTCCCCTATTCCCTCTACTACCTCTCTTGCCTAGCGCGTTAACGCCTTTACTCTCTTGTTCTCTTTTCTCTCTATAGCCTCTAGTATTTTTGTTAGCTTCTTTATAGTGTTAGAGTATACCTTGTTTTATTCTTTGTTACGTTATGTAGGTAGGTAATATGTTCCTCCTGCTAACACGTTAGCATGTTAACTATAGTGTAGCAGCGCTATCACGTTGCTACACTGTTCCGCTGTTATTCCTGCTGCTTGCGTAGCTAGGGACAGTACTATAGGCGTTTTGCTTAGTGAATTTATGTTGTTTCAACGCGTTTTTTAATGCTTTAAGTTTAAGTTTCTAGATTAGTTTATAGAAGAAGTTAATTAAGGTGACATATGTCCTATTAGGCGAAATGCTAGCTAATAGACTCACTAAGGCTCTGCCTGCTAACAATTGGCCCTAGTTCCTAGAACAACTTAGACTAGTTAACGTGAAGGAGCGCATGAGCGTAGAGGAGGCAGATCTAGAAGAGATCGCAAGCTAGATATGTGAGGAGCTACGCTCTACTAGTACTAGTAGAGGCTCGGCACTCCGAGTATATAGATGAGCTTCTGAGCTTCCTTTATAAATCAATCAAGTCTCTACTTTCTAAAGCCACTAACTTCATAGTTATGAGCCTGGCTATCGCTTAGTCTGTTATATATTACTTGATTTACCTATTGTTTAGACCAAAATACGTGTATAGAACTTAAAGTTCTTGAAATAACACCTATACAACGTCGCTATAGACGCCAAACACTCTCTACAACTCTATACAACGTCGCCGCAGACGCTAAACACTCTCTATAACCCTCTATAACGCGTTAAACGCCTACGAAACGCCTACGAAACGCATACAGAGCCACGTACATTACCTAATACCTCCTCTATTAACTATCTGCCTACAATGACCCTAAACCTCTAGGAGTACAACACTAGGCCTAAGGACGCTATGGTACTGCTTAGTAGCTAGCAGGAGTGGGACAACTAGTAGTTTATAGTAAAGGATATAGCTAAAAAGGCTAACATATAGGAATACGTTAACCCTAATGCTAAGGCAGCCAAGGAGGCAGAGCCTAGCAGGCTAGAGGAGCTAATCTACTAGAACTACCTAGCCTATAACAGCTTAGGTACTTTGTTAGAAAGGCAGGCAGAGAACTTTGTAGAGCTATTAAAGGAAGACAAAGAGGCCTACAAGTTTACATATAAGGTGTAGAAATTAAAAGAGATAGTATATAGGACAAAGAAGATTGCTCTTAACTTGCTTATAGATCTAGTTATAAAAACAATTAACACTTTATATATATATATTATATAAGATAAGAAGGAACTCTAAGGACAGCTTAAGCGCCTAAAAGCTTACTTTGCTCCTAAGGCCTAGAGAAGAGAGAGGACTCTGTCTCTAGCAATAGAGAACTTATATAAAGGCAGGGGGAAAGGCAAGAGCATAGAAAGCTAGGGACTAGACTAGATTACTACTATAAATTAAGCAAGGAAGGCTAAACTCCCTAAGACGGACAGATAGAGAGCCTAGCTATAACGCTAGGGCAGTAACTTGCCTAAGCCTTTAGCTAAGGGTAGGGTTACTAGAGGAGCGTAGGGGTTAGTTGTGCTTTAAACGATACAAGGCAGGCGTTAGGAGTAGTAGACTAATAGTATACTTATAGTAGGTTTATAATAAAGTGTTACTTGTTAAAGGTGCCTATGTGTAAGAATATAAAATTAACTATAAAGGAACTACATAGAGGATCCGTGATCCCTATATACTAGTCCGTTCCTTCATGATCTATCTAATCTGTTGCCGCTAAGAGGCATAGACTACATAGATCGTCGTTCCCTTAATCTGTTAATCTGTTGCTGCTAAGTAGTATAGATTAACAGATTAGCACACGTGATGTTAGATCACGTGTTTATATTATGCCAAGCCTCCTCTCTAAGGTCGTTGTCCTCTAGAGGGCCGTTGTCCTACGCCCCTGTTATTAAGCTCGCATTATTGTTAGGCTTAACTAGGTTAAACGTAATGTCCTGTTATGCCGTTCTATATATAATATTGCTCTAGCAAGCGATATTTATAACACTATCTCTCCCTTTTATGCTGCCTAGGGCAAAGTTGTTCTGTTCTAGGTTTGCTAAATAAATAGCGTGTTAGCCCTACTTAATTAGTTAGCTAAGGTTATCCTCTATGCCTCCTTCCTATAAAACTATTAACAGTGCCTCTAGCTCTACTTTATAACGCCTTTAACTTGCTAATTATGTTTTCTCTAACAGCTCTATTATGTTGCTGCTATTACGCTGCTCTTAATATGTTTGTCTTAGCCCTAATACTAAATATAAACTATCTCCTACTAATAGTTAGAGTTATAAAGCCTATATTAGGGCAAACGTTTATAGTATTTATAAATTTCCTAAGGGCCCCTAGGTTTCTATGTCTAAATATACGCGCTTAATCCTAACTCTGTAATTATTACTTACTTTGTCTAGAGAGAGCTGTTAACTAGTTAAGAGAGAAAGTAGAAGCTAAGTTAGTTAAGGCAATCTGTTAGCAGGAACTTGCGCTTAACTAAATAGCTAAGGTGTCTTATAGAGTAGCAGAGGCCTATGTAAAGGTCCTTTAACTTTAGAAGCACTAAAAGTTTCTTGTTAAGAAAGCTTGCAGTAGTTATAGCTTATAGAGGCGATGCTAGATAAGGAGCTAGACAATAGGATAAAACTCTAGTAGCTCCCCTATAGGAGGTAGCAGCTAACCTAGGCGCCTCTCATAACGCCAAAGGTAGCAGCGGTCCTCCTAGCTCGCCGCTAGGCGAGCTAGACTTTAGGCCGCTAACCCCTAGGTTCCTTTAAGAGTTAGGTTATAGAACTCTATTAGCTTCTTAGGGCAATTAAGGTTCTCTTCTAGTTCCTATGTTTGTCCTATAGTTTTCCTTTTTTATCTGTTCCTAACTACTTAACTAAGTAGTAGTCCCTTCTGTTCTATACCTCGTGCTATAGAATTACGTTAACTTCCTATTCCTTGTCCTAGCTATACGTAGCTGCCTTATAGACTGCTAGTTTCGCGTCTTAGGGTGCTCTTTCTAGGAGTAACATATAGAATGTTAGATAGATTCTTATAGTTCTAGGTATTTAAGTTTATATGCTATAGGTAAGACCTACTTTTTAATCTTATATAGTCTAATTCTAACGTAATTAAGTTTGCTGTTAGGGCGTTAGCTTTTAATGTTTTTTTAAGATAGCTAAACTCTTTCCCTCTCTTAAATGCTAGTCTATCCTTATGCTTTTTTTATAGTATTTAACATTCTATTATAGAGGAATTTTGCGTCCTCTTAGAGTTGCTAGTATATCTAAAGGATAATTGCTACTATTTCCTTAGCCCTCTAGCTATATAAAAGTATTATCCTTAGATTTTAGTATATTCCTAGGTAGTACCTATACGTAGCAAAGAATAGTAATATTCCTGTTACGCTATGTATTACGCTGTTATATATAAACTATGCTAGTAGTAATAGTAATACCTAGTTGTCCTGTTAATAGTTAAGTAACATCTTAGGTACTGTTTAACTATTTAATTTGTCTGCTCTATAAGCCCGTCTGTTTATAGATAATAGGACGTAGACATAGCCGTCCTTATCCTAGTTTAGCTATTATAGTTTGCTAAAACTTAGAGACGAACTTTAGATCTCTATCTAATATAATTTGTTAGGGACGCTATGTTCTACAAGGACTACTTAGAGCATAACATACGTGAACTGTTCTACGTCTAAATCCTCCTAATATAGTATAAAGTAGGAGTATTATGTAAGTTTCTCTACTATAACTAGTATAGCATTATACTATGCCCTAGTAAGTAGGTCCTTAGACCTTAGGAGTTTAATAATAAAGTCTAGCAATATAGTTCCCTAAGCTCTTTTAGCTAGTTCTATTAGTTATAGAAGGCTATATAGAGAGTGTCTAGTGTGTTTGTTTTGTTAGCAGTCTACGTAACTCTATATAACCTCTATAACTAGTTTCCTTACATATAGAAAGTAGTAGTTTCTTATAAGGCGCTCTAGCGTCTTTTTAATGCCCTAGTGCCTATAAGCTAGTGCCTTATAAAAGGTTTACATAAAGTCCCTCTATATTTTACGTAGAATGTAGGTTTGTCTAAATATAAGACAAGGTTACCTCTTTGCTCTATTGCTTCCTTAATGTCTTTAATTTCCTATGTAGATTCTTTAGTAGCGTCCTTTATCTATTTAGTCTAGTTATCTTTGCTAATTATTATAATAGTTTCTTAAAGGCTGCTATCCTAGGTATATTTAGCATAAGAGACCTGTCTAGTTTTGTTATAGAACAGCGCTATATGTTTTTTTAATATCTTAGTATCTAGCTTATAGCTTAGTGCGTCTGCTCTCTAGTTTTCTGTTCCCTTAACATAGACAATGTAATGTTATATTAAGAGTTCCTACGCCTATTATGCTTGTCTTAGATTAAGTTCCTTATTAATTAAGAATTCTATAAGGTTCTTATAGTCTATGTAGACAATAGTTTAGTGTTTTGCTCTTAGAGATTTGTTCTCTACTCTTTAAGTGCTTTAATAATAGCTAATAACTCTTTGTTATATATGTTATAGTTTAATTTATAGTAGTAAGTTTTTATAAGTAATAAACACTAGTCTTTTTACTCTGTTCTAGTTATGTTAGAACAGCATAGCTCCTATTACTCTATTAGACGCGTTAGTCTCTACTCCTGCTAGTTAGTTTAAGTTAAACATGTAGATTACTAGTTCCTTAGTAAACTTAGCTTTAATCTGCTAGAAGCCTCTTTTCGTTCCTTTGTTATTTTAAATAGTACATCCTTCTTTAATAGTTCTATTAGTAGTGCTAATAGTTCTAACTAGTTTAGTATTAACTTTTAGCAGAAGTTATAGAATCTAATAAAGGATTAAACATCTGTTAGATTCCTAGGGTCCTTCTAGTCTTAGACTGCCCTAATCTTTGCTAGATCTATGCTAATCCTTCCTAGCTTAATAGTGAACCCTAAGAAGTTAGTCTTCTTAGTATAGAATACGCACTTTCTTAGGTTTAGGTATAGCTTTGCATCTATTAGTGCTTTAAGGACTTTCTATACATGCCTGCTATGTTCCTCTATAGTGTTAGAGTATACTAGAATGTTGTTAAGATATACTATATAGAACTAATCTAGGTATAGTTTAAGAACTATGTTAATGCGTTCTTAGAAGGACGCTAGTGCGTTAGTAAGGCTAAACAGCATAACCTAGTATTTATAAAGTCTAAACTTAGTCCTAAATGCTGTTTTCTACTCGTCTCCTTTCCTAATTCTTATATGTTAATAGGCGTTGCGTAGGTCTAGTTTTATAAAGATCTTAGCCTAGCTA
>MCFA01000426.1:0-17527 GCA_002105025.1 Clohesyomyces aquaticus
TTAACAAAATAACATTTCTACTAGCCTTTAAAGCAGCATTTAAGCGCTCAATTATAACAGATAATATCCGCGCAGGCTTTAGAGCTACAGGGCTAGTCCCATTCGACCCAGAGGTGGTGCTCTCAAAGCTCGATGTACAGCTACCTGATTAGCCAGCTACTCCACCACCAGATACTGCCTAGGAGGCTCAAACACCTGGCAATCCTCATGAGGTTGAGGCTCAGTCAACTCTACTGTACGATCAGATTCAAAGGCATCAGAATTCGTCTCCTTCTGCTATGCTTGATCTAGCAAAGCAGCTAAGCAAGGGCGCTATTAAGATAGCTCATGTTGCTGTTTTACAGCGCGATCAAGCAGCTGCCTTAGAGAGGGCCTATAAGGCAGCCACAAAGCGCAAGCAGCGTAAAAAGAAGCGAATTCAGAAAGGAGGAACTCTAACAGGTTATCAGGGCTCTAAGTTAAGCACTCAGAAGCTTGCTAGTACAGCAGGAGGTAGCAAAAGGCCTTAGGAGGAGTCGACTGCTAATAGCAGCGCAGCGCGCGTACGGCGCTGTAAGCGCTGCAACAAGCCTAGGCACAACTCTCGTACATGCGAATATGAATCTAAGGATATTAAATAACCCTAGAGCAGTTTATTTTATATAGTATCTTTTAGCGTTGTTGAATTAACAGTATTTAAAGTTTAATTTTAGTGGTAGGGCTAAACACTCGCTTATGTTAAACGTTCGCTTGTGGATTACGTTAACTAAGATACTTTGTTTAAGTAACGTAGAATTTGCTTTTCTTAATATCTACCTATAATCCTGCTTAGCGTAGCCTTTCTAAAACTTTCTTAACGTGTAGGGTATAAGTTGCCTTGTCTTTAGAGTAGATAAAGATGTTATCTAGATAGGCAATGTAGAAGTTATCTAGGTAATTAATTAAGACGTTGTTTATGTAGCGCTAGTAAGTTATAGGGCTATTACATAATCTAAAAGGTAGAACTTTACACTTATAGGTTCTATATCTAGTCTAAAACATAGTATACTCCTTAGAACCTAGGTCTATCTAAATTTTGTTAAAAGCTACGCGTATATTAAACTTAGTAAAGATTACTACCTTAGTTAGCTAGGCTAAGAGTTTGTCTATACATAGTATTAGGTACATATTCTTATAAGTAAGAGCGTTAAGTTTCTAGTAATTAACATAAATACGTAGATCTCTATTTGCTTTACGTACGTAAAGGATAGGGGAGGCAAAAGAGCTCTAACTCTGCTTAATATACCCATGCTTTAGATAGTCTATAATGTATTTCTTAGTAGCCTCTAGTTCCTTAACGTTTTGTTTATATAATAGGCTATAGCTATTAGGGAGAGGTTCTGTTAAGACAATCTTATAGTTATATAGACAATGTTCTAGTAGTTAGTAAGCTATAGTTTTGCTAAATATATCCTAATACTAACAGTATTTAGCAAGTAATTAGAGGTTAACTAAAGCTTTGTTCTCTGCCTTGTCTTTAAGCTATATGTCATGGTACTACTCCTACTAGGTCTTAAGTTCTCAAGAGAAGGCAAGGGCTTAGTAGTTGTTAGTAGAAGCAGTAGTCTCGTTAGTTGATTCTTGGGGCGAAGATAAGGTCTAGCAATGTAGGGTAATCTCATAGTATTAAGGGTATAATCTATAAGGATTAAGTAACTAATATATTAAGTATAACTAAGAGGTTAAACGCAGAAGTCTATAAGGGTCTTTTAAGTTTAATATATACTTAGGCTGCTTAGTGTGCTTAGTTACTAAGCGCACTAAGCACGTCACGTGTCCGCTTAGGTCACGTGCGTAGCTGTCTTAGTAAGTAGTTATAATTGCCTAGCAAAGCAGCAATCTATGTAACCTCCTCCCTACCTCCTACATAAGGTGAGTACCTTTCTATAAGGGTTGTAACACTATCCCCCCTCTCTCCTATGTTTATGTCCCTATAAACAATGTCCGCTAATTGCACTCCTCCTAGTACCTGCTGTCGTCGTGAGCTCGCCTAGGCCATTAGCCTATATAGTAACATTATAGTAAAGAAGTGTTTAAACTACGTGTCGCACGCCCAAGTGTGTAAGGTTTCTATGCGTTCTAGAAAGTATAGTAAATGCCTTTAGCGCAGAGCCTGCTGCGATGTAGCAGTAACGTAGAACAAGTTCTTATAGCTAGTAGCTAAGAAGCGTTAGTTAGACGCTTAGATAAAGGAAGCTTATGAGGAGCAGGATAGGGCCTTTAAAGCCTTAAGCGTAGCGCGCGCTAAGGAAGACTGTTTGTTAAAACAGTTGTTGCTAAACACAAAACGTGTAGAGGAGGCAATTGTAGTAGAGACAATGTCTCTAGCTAAGCTAGACGAGGACCCGCCTAGTCCCTCCTAGTCCTAGGGCCCTACAGAGCTCACTCCTAGTGTGTAGTCTGCTTAGAAGAATCTAGATCCTTCTTTCTTTGTTACAGCGTTGTTGCCCTGTAGCTATAACGCGCTAGCAACTAGAAGCAGCTTGTTTAGTTCCCCTATAGGTAGTTCCTAATGCTCCCTTAGTATAGGCGCAGCTGTCCTATGTTATGTGTCTTTTAGTATTCCTTTACTAACCTTTAATAGTTCCCTAGGTTCTCCTAGGGTTTCTATATGTTCTCTAAGTATAGGTATCCTTTCTATTTAATAAGGAACTCCTGTTAGTAGTTGCTTTGCTAGAAGTTATGTTAGTTAGGTTCCTAGTAGTTAAGAATCCTCTTAACCTTAAACTTGTTCTCTTTTTCTATCTAGTATTAGAATGTTTTTTATAATAGCGTTTTAGAGTCTGCTAGTTCTAGTAGGGATATATAGAATACAGGGTATACTTTTACATCTAGTAGGAGTTAGAGTTAGTAGTTAACTAGTTCTCTCTTAGACTTAATTAAAAATAGTCTAACTTTAATATAATTTAATCCCCTGCTTAGTTATTTTATACGTAAGTTTTTTATAAGTAGGTAAACTTTATTTCTCTTCTTTAGCTAAAGTGCTATTTTTTGTTTTTTATTAACATATAAAATGCTTTTACGTTAAGCATTCTTAAAGTTAAGTTATAGCTAGTTATATACTAACTTTAATTCCTCTATAGTCTTTATAGCAGCTTATGCTTTTATGCTTAGTAGCGTATATTTAAAGAGATTTAGGTGTTTCTTGTTATTTGCAAAGTAAGGCGTTTGTCCTGTTGCTTCTAAAAGTTTATTGTTATATGCTAGTTATGCTATAGGTAGTAGCGATACCTAGTTGTTCTAGTTCTAGTTAATATATATCCTTAAATAGGCTTTAAGAGTTTAGTTTGTTCTCTCTGTTTGTCTATCTGTCTATAGATAGTAAGCTATAGATAGTTTTCTCTTTGTCCTAATTATAGCAATTAATGTTGTCTAATAGTTTAATATAAAGAGCTTATCTCTATTACTAATAATTAATTATAGCATGCTATAGTGTCGTATGAGTTAATCTAGTATAACGTGTCCTAGCTATACTGCTATATAGTTGTTATAGAATAGTACTAGCTTAATATACTTAGTAAACGTGTTAACTATAACTAATATAGCGTTATATATAATTCCTGTTACAAGGTCCTTTAAAGCAGGTAGTTCTATAATAAAATCTATTAAAATGTTATCCTAAGGTGCCTTAGCAATAGGCATGGGTTATATCTCTCTATGTTATACGTAGGTACTGTGTTTATTCTTCTAACAGTCTATATATTTTATAATAAACTATAAAACCTTATGTTTTATCCTATTAAAGTTATAGTATCTTTAGATTAGTTCTATTGTTTAGCTTGTTCCTAGGTGCCTATGTATAGGGTCATTATAATGTTGTCTAATAATCTCTTCCTATAGCTTAGGTAGAACATTGTTGTTAATGCGTAGAATAGCGTTTAGTTGTTATATAGGTCCTAGCAAACTATTAGGGTTCTAACATAGAAGCGTCTCTTATACCTTTTCTTTGTTTCTAACTAAGTTACTTTATCTGCTTAGAGCGTTAGCTCTTCTATTGTCTTTTCCTAGTGTGTACACGATCTTAAATTTATACTGTCCTAACCTTTCTGCCTACTAGGCCTAGCAGCCTATGAGTTTCTTAGTAGTAGTAAAGTACGTAAGGTTCTTGTAGTCTATAAAGATTATTAGATCTAAGCAGCTTTCTAAGTAGATTCTCTAATGTTCTAGAGCGTTTATAATTGCTATTAGTTCCTTGTTATATACGTTATACTATTATTCTAGTCTAGTAAAGCTCCTTAAATAGTATTTAATTAGATGCTACTAACTGTCTTGTTGTTATGTTACGCATGCTCCTATGGCTAGGTCTAATGCATTAGTCTTAAAGCGTAGCAGTTCTCTGCTTTAGAAGGCAATTAGAGCTAGGTAGCTAATGCATGCTTCTCTAAGTTGTTAGAAGGCTTCTTCTTATTCTTTCTTCTATTTAAAGGGTATATCTTTCTTTGTTAGTCTTATTAAGGGGAGTGTCTTTATAGAGTATTCCCTAATAAATCTTTAGTTAAAATTTATAAATCCTAAGAACTCTTAGATTCCCTTAACGCTTGTTAGCTTTAGCTAATCCTTAATAACTTATATTTTCTTTAGGCTTATTTTAACTCTTTATAAGTTAATAACGTAGCCTAAGAAGTTAACTTCTTCCTTATAGAATTTATACTTCTCTAGTTTAAGTTATAAGTAAGTTTTATCTAGTAAGGTTAGTACCTTTTTAACATGTTCTATATGTTCTTCTTAGGTCTTTAAGTAGATTAGAATATTGTCTAGGTATATAATAATAAATTTGTCTAGATATGCTTATAATATGTTATTAATAAGTGTCTAGAACGTTACTAGTGCGTTAGTAAGACTAAATAGCATAACAGTGTACTTATAGTGTCTATAGCAAGTCCTAAATGCTATCTTCTATTCTTTACTTTTCTTTATTTAAATAAGGTAGTATCTATTTTATAAGTTAAGTGCTATAAATATTTTTGCTTAGGACAACTAGTCCTATAGCTCTAAGATATTTAGCAGTAGGTATTAATTCTTAATTATAATATTGTTAAGTTTCCTAAAATTAATATATAGTTATAAGGGTCTATTCTTCTTTAGCATAAATAGAAGTAGATAGCCTGCTAGTAATATTAATAGTCTAATATAACCCTTCTTAAGTGCTTTGTTAAGGAATTCTCTTAGCGTTCTAAGTTCTGTTTCTAATAACGCGTAGATTAGTCTAAAAGTTAGCTGCTTTCCTTCCTATAGGACGACTTCGTAGTCCTAGGGTTAATGTCTAGGCAGTGCGGCTGCACCTGTCTCTTTCTAGAATAGGTATGTCTATTTCTTATATTCTATAGAGATCTTAGAAGTTATACTATTCTTCTTTTCTTTTATTATAGTTGTCTATTTCTTCTTAATAGAGGCAACTGTTCTTGCTAAACGCGTCTTGTCTAAAGTTATGTTATAGAGCTCTGCTCTTGCTCTCTTATCTGCTATTAGCGTTATATAGCGCGTAAGTTCTAAACTTAATATGTAGTTATAGTTTCTTAAGGATATTGTTTCCTTTTTCTAATTAATAGTTAGGTTATGTCTTTATAGCTAAGGAAGTCCTAATATAACATTATAGGTAGCTAGTCTATAGCAGTCTAGGTTAATTTCCTTAGTATGTCCTTAGGTTTCTATAGGTACATGTAGGACCTTATGTTATATTATGTCTTGCCCTAGCATCTTTTCTCTATTTATAACATAAAGTAGATAGAGTTCTAGTTTCTTAAGAGGTTATAGCCTAGCTACAAACACAGCTCTCATAGAAATAAAATTGCTTAATGCCCCTAAATCTAATAGTGCCTTTATCTAATAACCTCCTAATTTAATAGGTAGCTTAATCTATAACAATCTAGTAGCGTAGCAGTGTTTTGTTATTTTGCTAGGCGCTCGTCTAAAAAAGAGTTAGGTCTAAATCTGTTCTTAGTTTTCTCTATAAGGTGTTATATGTAGTTTTCTCCTAGACATAATTGCTATATGTCCTAGGTGTAGCAGCTGTTAATAGTAGTCTTTATTTCTATAATGTCCTGTTCGTCTTTCTCTAGAAAGTGCTGCTTGTCTTATTTGTCCTAGAGGTGCATAGCGCATGTGTTGTCTATATATTTAAACTAATGCTATTTATAGTTGCTTTGTTATAATAAGAACTATCTATATTTATTCTTTTAGTTAGGGCTTCGAAATCGGACTCTATACCTCCACGTAGTGAAGCCTAGGAACCTGACTCTTACAGAGATCAGAGCCAGCGCAGAGACGTCGCGTTGATAGTGGTGCAGTAGGTAACGCTGCTCTGTAGTGAGACAGTGTAGAGTTTTCACACCAGCGCTACTACAAACAACACCCATAACAGTTAGAAAAACAGTTTGCAAACTCTATTAACATAAAGGACTATCCTTAAGCACCTAACAGCAACAATATAACAACACAGCAAAACGCCTTATCCCCTACACCCTTAGGCAGACGAAACAGCAGCAGCTGTGCGACGGACAGACGCTGGCGACCCAAGCTTCGCATACCACTAGTATGGTGCTAGAGAGGCTGGGATGACGGCGGCGCTGCACACGGATGGACCCCGTATACCACTGGTGAGGCGCTAGAGGGGCCCAAAAACGTGCGACGGCGGCGACAGCGCGCAGATAGTCCCCGCATACCACTGGTGAGGTGCTGGAGGGGTCATAACAAAACGCGCCGTCAACGCCTGCGAGGAGCGACAGCAGCGCTGGGGGCGAGGCGCGAGGGGGAGGGGGAGCGTAGCGGACAACTATACAGGACAGGAGGCAGTACCTACACACAAGGGAGACATCACTAGTAGAGGCAAGCGTGACAGGGTGGGCGGTTAAGGCTAGAGGACAACAGCAACCTACTGGCGTAGGCGTCACGCCTGCGCTTGCCTAGGGACGCACATACGGCACATTAGCGAAAGGTGTTTTTCCCCTAGTACAGGCAAGCCTTTGGGAGCTGCTTCTACGACTAGCTAACAGGGGGTTTTTTGTTTACCTAGTGTAAATAGTGGCAATAGTCTGCATAAGCCAATAGGGCTTGCATTAGACGGTAAACAAGAATTAATAATAATAATAATAATAATATTCTTTTAGTTATAGTAATCCTTATACAAGTTATAGTTACATAACTCCTATTAGATGTTACTATAGAGTTAGTTTTAGTAATCTAGCTAGTAACCTAGTACTATAGGAGCGTCTTCCTTACGTACCCTTTCTTGTTTATGTAGCTACATGTTAGTCTTTTCTTAGTACAGTGCCTTTCCTAGAGCGTTGCCAAAATTTAGTAGCTAGCTTAGGCGTTGTTTTAGCGACTTAGTCTACTAAGGTTCTTTGTCCTCCTCTTTAGAATCTAAAAATACTTTTTTGTTGTTAACATCTAGGAGTACCCTAAGTTCCTATTTAATGTCTTCTAGTATAGTGTACTAGTCTAGTAGGTACATGTTTTCGCACTTTACGTTAATCTAGTTAAGGTATTCCTCTATACTAATTATGTCCTAATTATAGTATTCTTTGTTAGCAGTACGTTGTAGGTTCTAATAGATCTTATGCTTGTCTTTGTCTAAGACTATAACTTCTTAGTCTTTCTATTGTTTTATTTGCTGTTTGTTACTAAAGTGCCTAAGCAGTTTAATGTAGTTTTCCTTAGTTAGTTTGTTAACGTAGTTAACAAACTCTTATAGTGCATTGTCTAAGGTTAGTTCTCTATTAGCGTTTTTAACTCCTGCAAGTAGTTTGCTAGGATTGTTGTCCTTATAGTGTCTTGTTATTAGTCTATAGAATTTATTAATAACTTTGTCTCTAATGTCTGTTCCTTATAATCTTTTATAACTAATAATTTTCTACTTAGTGTCTTAGGTTTTGTCTAATGTGCTAGTATTAAGTACGTTAAGTTGTTATGTAACTTTGTTCTTAGAACAGCAGTTCCTACTAATATAGCCTATCTTCCTATAATTATAGCACTTTTAGGTTTCTTAACTAGTATTACCTGTTATAGCAATTCTCTTTTTGTTATAGGTTTTTAGGTTCCTTCCTTTAATTATAGCATCTAGGTGCATTAGTTTAGGTCTATTAGAGCAGTAGTATCTGTCTATATAGTTATGTCGTTTTCTTCTATTATACCTATAGTGTTATTGTCCCTTGTCCTTAGTTATGCGTAGCGTAGTGAGGGCTCGTAACTCTAGCTCGTACTCGTAGAGTTCGTTGTCTAAGCAAGTAGCTTCGTTAATAAGGTTATCTAGGGTATTAGTAGTTACAGGAGTTCGCATGAGTTTAGCGCGAACTTTAGCCTTAAATCCCTGCCTAAACATCCTTATAAGGGCCTAATTATTCTATTTAGTCTAGATAGCGTAGCGTTAGAAGTCGTTAGCGTAGTTGCTAACTAACTTAGCTTAATAGAGTTGTTAGATTATTTGTTTAGTAATAGCTAGTTTGCTAGGAATAGCAAAGGCCTATTAAAGTCTTTCCTTAAACTTGTTATGTTCTTTAAACATGTAAGTAATTCTGTTTTTATAATTGTTCTTGTCTAGATATTTCTTAAAGTAAGGTTTTACCTAATTATAAGCCTTTCCTCTTATATAAGAGACTATAAGCATAGCATAGTTATTATTATTAATTTTACTTTTAACATAGAAGTAAACATTAAACTAAAGGATCTATGCTTTAAGTTTCTTTTGCTCTCCCTAAAAGAGATTAGGTCTTGCTACCTTTAAGGTAGTAACGTAGGTCTTGCTACCCTTAGCTAGAGTAGATTATATTAAAGTGTTGCTTATCTTGCTTAAGGGCGTTTAAAATGTTATAGTACTACTCCTACTAGGTCTTAAGTTCTTAAGAGAAAGCAAGGGCTTAGTAGTTGTTAGTAGAAGCAGTAGTCTTGTTAGTTAATTCTTAGGGCAAAGATAAGGTCTAGCAATGTAGAGTAATCTTATAGTATTAAGGGTATAATCTATAAGGATTAGGTAACTAATGTATTAAGTATAACTAAGAGGTTAAACGTAGAAGTCTATAAGGGTCTTTTAAGTTTAATATATACTTAGGCTGCTTAGTGTGCTTAGTTACTAAGCGCACTAAGCACGTCACGTGTCCGCTTGGGTCACGTGCGTGGCTGTCTTAGTAAGTGGTTATAATTGCCTAGCGAAGCAGCAATCTATGTAACCTCCTCTCTACCTTCTATATAAAGTAAGTACCTTTCTATAAGGGTCGTAACACTATAGCGCTTGCTTGTCCTTAATTAGGCGCTCTATCTTATAGATAGAAGTTAAAAAGAATTTATTCTCCTTCTTCTTTATGTTAAACTAGAACGCATTTGCTAATATAAGGACAATAGTAGAAGAATAAATGCTTTTTAGGTTTATATTAAACCTTCTAACAGACAGACAAAAGAATAATTAGAGTGCCTTAGGACTATAGGCTAGGGGAGATTAAAACGATTTTAGTAAGCGTAGCAAACCTCTAATGTAGTAGATTGTTAGGCTATAAGACTGCCTATACTATTCCTTTTCCTATAGAGCGTTATAGCGTTAAATATCTAGCTCTACCTCTTTGTCGCGCGTTAGCTAGGTTAATTACATAAGCATAGGAGGCGTAGGATTATAAGTAGCAAAGTAAGTGCTAGGCTATATAATCTAATTCTAGTCTATATTAAGCTAGAGCTTAAAGCAACGTAACTACTTAATGCTAATAATTAAATCCTAGGCGCCTAGGTCTATAACTACAAAAGGGCAGTTATAGATAGTTCTCTTATTAATTTAGAGGTGTAGGCAGATATACTAATTAATAGGAACCTAGATTTAATCTTAAAAACCTTTAATAGTAACCCTATAGAGTAGCTGCTAAATAGGTATATAGAGGGACTAGAACAAGGATCCTGCTACTAATAAGTTAAAGAATAGAAATCCTTATGCGCTAGTGTTAATTAGGGAGTTTAGTTAGACACTAATGCCTTTTAAACATAAAACAGTAGAGACTTAGAAGTGTTTTCCTCTAAACAAGCGTAATAGGTTAATGCTTAATAGATTATACTTGTTTAGGCCTAGGATAAAGAGTTTGCCTAGGCGTCTCTATTTCCTGTCTAAAATCTATCTAAGTTATATTTGTTTATGTCTAGAAACTCTTTCTCTAGTTCTTGTTATTCTAACTTAATCTCTTATACTTAAGGGACAGAGCAATTATTTATAAAATGTCTAGGCTTACTATAATTATAGTAATTGCTAGGAGTTATATGCCTTTCTAGGTTAGGGGTTTTGCTTAGCTATTAGGGAATAACTAAGGTAGACTAAGGGGCTAATGCAGGGGCTGTTTAGACCTAAATTATACTATAGGTTAGTTTTAGGTTCTTAGCAAACTTCTAAGACTAATCTATAGGTGCCTTAGCAGCAGAGGACTAGCTCTAAATATAGTCTAGGACTACTAGGTTACTCCTCTGTTCTATGTTATAGGCTATTAAGTAGGCGACTATAGTTTTAAAGGAACTCTCCTAGGTGTGTTTAAAACCTAGGTTTAGCATCTATAGGCTAGGAGATAGCTTCTTCTATAAGTAGAAAAACTATTCTATTTTAGATATAGATCCTCTAATTGCTACGCTAATAAAACGCGCCTTAAAAGTAGGGAACGTTTCTCCTTTATCTATCTAGAGAGCCTAGAAAGCTTGCTATGCCTTAGTCTCTTTATTGCTAGTAATAAAATAAGTTTGCAAGAGCTTAATTATTTTTTCTATAGTTATAAACTAGAAAGCCTCTAACTTAGCTAAGTATCTAGGCTCTAGGTATTCTTTTCTAATACTAGAAGCATGTCCCTATACTAACGCTATGCATGCTTGCTTACTCTAATAGTAATCTATATTAATATTAAGTTAGTCTATAATTAAAGCTTGCTACTATTTAAAAGTAGGTTCCTTACTATCTATAAGGCTTTTAATCTTAGGCGTGCGTTTAGTAAAGTAGGCTTAAGAGTGTTTAGGAGTAACAATAGGGTCTCTTCCTTATAACGTAGTAAGAGTGTCTTAAAGTAGAGTTAGAAGTAATTTAGTAGTTAGTAAGAGTTAATTTAGACTAATAGTTCTTAACCTAGTTAGGTATATAATCTATGCCTATAATTAAGCAATTTAGTTATTAATAGATATGTTACTATAGTTTAAATCTAAATTAGGTAGGTCTTTAGCTATAAGTTCTATAATAGCAGGTTTATCTATTAAAGGGGGTAGTAGAGGTTTAACTCTAGAGGCTAGGAGCTTGCCTTAGCCTTAACTTAAGCGTGTAGCAATTCTTGTACTAGAATTAGCAGGTAGTTAGAAGTTAGACATTAGAAGTTAGTTCTAATTCTAATAGGTTCTTAGTAGTCTTTAAGTCTCTACCTTAGCGCACTCTACGTAACTTTTTTAAAGATAATTCTAATTATAAGAGATAGAAAGTTCTAAACCTAAAGGCTTTAGTTAATAAAAGGTCTCTAAGATCCTGTCTATAGACTAAATAATTTAATATAAATAGTATATAAGTACTATAACCTAAACTAAATTAGACGCGTCTTAGGGCTTAGACGTAGTTAAACAAATAATTAATATAATATTATTAAAAAGGCTGTTACTAGCAAAAGCAAGTTTTTCTATATAATATAACAGCGTAGGCATAACAATGGGTCTAAATACAGTAGGAATCCACTCAGAGGCATATAGGAGTGCGTAGGGACTTAGGAACCTAGGAATTCTATTGACACCTATAGGCCTTGTACGAAAGGATATAGAAAAACTACCAAGCTAGCTATAGGGAGAAAGGGGACTATATACATGAGGGAAATAGGGGTACAGCTAGGGGCAGGGGTCAGAGCTGATACAGTACGCGTTCGGGCCTGATGCGGGACACGTTCGGACCCAAAGGGAAATTGGCAGACCCCTGATTAGAGGTTGGCAGGACTTGGCCTAGAACGAGGTCGTTACCTCGTTACATGTTCTATGTTAGCCAAGCTCTTATGTACTATATAGTACATAGAAGGAAAAGCAGGCTACATGTCACCTTACTATAGGAAGTGCCAAGCCTTACTATTGTAACAAGGTAGCGACCTCGTTCCATGCCAAGTCCTGCCAACCTCTGATCAGGGGTCTGCCAATTTCCCTTCGGGTCCGAACGCGTCCCGCATCAGGTCCAAACGCGTCCCGCATTAGGCTCGAACGCGTACCGTATTAGATCCGACCCCTGCACCCCCTGTACCCCTGCTGTACCCCTATTCCCTCATGTATATAGTCCCCTTCCTCTCTATAGCTAGCTTAGTAGTTTTTCTATATCCTTTTGTACAAGGCCTATAGGTGTTAATAGAATTCCTAGGTTCCTAAGTCCCCACGCACTCCTATATGCCTCTGAGTGGATTTCTACTACATTTAGACCTATTATCATGCCTACGCTGTTACATTATGTAGAAAAACTTGCTTTTGCTAGTAACAGCCTTTTTAATAATATTATATTAATTATTATTGTTATTAGATCTATTTACTGTCTAATGTAAGCTATGTTTAGCTTATGTAGACTATTGCTTAGAGATAAAACTCCTAAAGAGCAGAGAAAACCCTTATGTTCTATAGTTACGTTCCCCTTACGCCTAGGCGTTAAGGGTACTACGTTTATCTATTATAGTCGTCTGCTAGTGCTGTCACACTTGCCCTTAGTAAGGGGCTATAGAGGAAAAAAGAGAGGAGAGAAGGTAAGAGAGAGAGGAAAAGGCAAGAGAAGAAGGTAGGGGGATAGTAGAGTAGGGTAGAGCATGTATACTAGGTAGCAGGGTAGAGTCTAGTAGAGAGGCTCTATGTTATAGCTAACTTAACAGTCCTTAGGCCTCTTAGTATTTAGCATAGTCCTCTTAGCTAATTTCCTAAGCTACTCTAAACTGCTCTAGGACGTGTTGCTTAAGTATCTATGTAGCTATAGCCTTTGCTTAGCCTAGTTTACTAAGGACTTCCTTTAGTCTTTTAGTTTATAGGCGTAGCAGCAGCGTCCTTCTATTATGTCTTCTATAGTAGAAGATTACATGCTCTACTATTTGTTCTTGCTATCTACATAGGCATTCCTTTATAATTCCTAGGACCTAGCGTTAGGTAAGCTATTAGTTAAGTCTAATTGCTTCTATGTAGAGCAGGAAGAGTGCTATAGCTTATGCTTTTATAAGGCTGTTATATAGTTGCTAGAGTTGCTTTTCCTATGTCTTATTCTAGGTTATTACTCTCTACTCTTTCTTGCCTTAGTGCTAGATTTGTTTCTACTTAAGGTCTTGTCCCTGTTTAAGCGTTATGTTATGCCCTGCTTGCTGCTATAGTCCTAGAGTTCGCTATGTACGTGTTATGTTGCTTTTAATTTGCTATTGTTTAGCCTAGTATGCCTGCCACTTACGTGTTTAGGTTATTAAGTTGTTTGCTTTAGTTTTAGCTACCTTGCTCTAGGTTATAGGCTGTTAGCTAGCTATAGGTCTTTTTTTTGTTATAGCAAGTTTTATACTTTTTAAACTGTTTATTACACTTTTTAATTAAGTTATATATGCTGTTTAGTTGCCTATTAGAGGGTCTATGTCTCTATCTATAGAGTAAGTAGAACTACCTCTGCTTTCCGCTTAATAGCTATATTTAAGGTGCCCTTATATGCTCTTATAACTCTCTTAAGGCATTTTTTCTAGGTTTAAATTAATAGCTTTATTATGCTTGCTGCTATTAGTTCCCTGTTAGTTTGCTATCCCTATACTTATGCCCTATATATTATAGCAGGGCATATAACTGCTATGTAAAAGAGTTTTAATTGTTACATAGATAGGCCCTAGGTTAAAGCTATAATACGTGCTATTATGTTATATAAGCTTTCTCTATGTTAGGCTGCTTTCTAGCTATGTTCTTTCTATTTTAGCTTTAGGTCTACCTATATTCCTAAAATCTAGATAGATTTAGTACATAGTTTAGCTGTTTTGCTATTAATATAAATAGTGCTTATAAAGTCCTTATGCTATCCTCTTCTCTTTATAAAGTGCATAAGTTAGTATTTGTTAGGGGCGAATTTAGCTCTATAACGTTTTGCCTATGCTACGCATTTATTATATATAGCTATAAGTCTATAGTAGTTGTCTGCTGCTATGTTGCCCTAGGTAACTAGTGTAGTGTTATCTATAAACCTAAAGCCTAAGATATTATTGCTTCCTAGTTGCTTAAACTCTTTAAGCAGCTCTATAATAAAGAATAGAAATAGTATTAGAGAAAAAGAAAACCTCTATAGAATGCCTACATGTACCTATATCTTCTAGCCTATGTACTCTATAAAGGTTATTTTTATTATTTGCTTATAGGCTTCGAAATTGGACTCTGCACCTCCACGCGGTAAAGCCTAGGAACCTGACTCTCATGAGCTCAGAGCTAGCGCAGAGACGTCGCGTTGAGGGCGGCGCAGTAGGTGACGATGCCCTGTGGTGAGACAGAGCAGAATTTTCACTATAACCGTGCGCAACATAACTTAACGCGCCTACGACAGTTAGAACAGTTACAAACCCCACAACGCAAAGGACTACCTACCTACCTACCTATAGCAACTAAATAATATAATTAAAAAACAACCTTTGCACCCCACTCCCTCGCTACGCGGACGAAATAGCAGCCTAGGCAGACCTCTCACCCCTAGGCTAGACGAACCTCTTACTACTCCTTGCCTCTATAACTGCCCTAAGCTAGATAACTATAATCATAAGACGTAGATCGTTACTCTTTCCTATAGAAGAGAACCTAGGTTAGGACTCTAGGGTAACAGACACCTAATACTAGGGGCAAAGATCCTGCTTTAGCAGAAGGGGAGGGTCCTTTAGACAGGCTGTTATGTTATAACAGCAGTTTAGGCGTTATGTTGTAACAACAGGCGCTAGGAGAACAGTAGACGTAGAGGCTACACTAACAGAGCATAGAGTAGGAGAGGGGAGGACAAAGACAGACACACGTAACATTATAAGGTATAAGGGACGTTAGACATAGAGGGCATTTAGGACTTAGGTTAGGGAAAGCATAACAGGGTAGGCAGTTAAGGCTAGAGGACAACAGCAACCTATAGGCGCAGGCGTCTTGCCTACGCCTGCCTAGGTACGTACATATAGCACATAAACAAAAGGTGTTTTTCCCCTAGTATAGGCAAGCCCTTAGGAGCTGCTTCTATAACTAGCTAACAGGGGGTTTTTTGTTTACCTAGTGTAAATAGTAGCAATAGTCTACATAAGCTAATAGGGCTTGTATTAGACAGTAAACAAGAATTAATAATAATATTATTTGCTTATTTAAGAAGTCCTAGATAAATTATATAGTCTATGCTAGGATTCTCTTTTTCTATAGGACGTAGAGTAGCCTTATATATGCTACGTTGTTAAACGCTCTTGCTAGGTCTAGTCCTAGCATTAAGACTACGTATCCTTTGCGCGCCTGCTACGCTGTCTATATAACGTTAGTAAGTAGCTTAACTGCTATTATTGTTAACTGCTTTTTTCTACTTTCTATTTAGTTCTATAGTAGTAGTTTATGTCTTTCTATAGCCTCTATAAGGCGTTTTATAATAATAGTTTTAACTAGTTTAGCTATTATATTTTCTAATATAATTAGTTAGTACGCTCTAACTAGGGTATAGTTCTTTTTCCTAGGTTTATAGAGAGCTACTATAATAGTATCTTTAACTTTCTCTAGTAGTAGGTCGCCTTTAAAGACCTAACTAACTGCTATTGCTAGTCTGTTGCTAATTATGTTGCTAAGCGTTTTAAGTACCTTGTTTAGTATTTTATCTAGGCCTAGGGCTTTGTTATTTAGAAGCTTATATATTACGTCTTAAACTTGTTATTTTGTTACCTAAAGGTCTATGTAGATAGGGCTAGGTCTTTTCCCTTGCTCTTAGTTTTGCTTTTAGGTTAGTGTTGTTTTGCTTGCTTCCTGCTATAGTTTCTATGTAATGTTGCTAAGGTCTGCCTCCCCTGCTATAGAAAAGAATTTCCTTGCTAAGAGGGCAGCTTTGTCTTTGTTATCTTTACTTCTTTATTCTTATGTTATGTTTTATAGCGCTAGCATGTAGAGCTCTATATATTATTATTATTTAATCTATTTACTATCTATTTTAAGCTCTAGTAGCTTATGTAGACTTTTGCTATAGAATAAAACTCATGCGTAGAGAAAACCTTCTATATGCTATATTTACGTTCCCCTTACTTTTAGCCTATAAGGGTACTACGTTTTCCTTTTGTCTTAACTGCCTATGCTATTACACTTGCCCTTAGTAAGGGGCTTAAGAGAGAGGAGAGAGAGAGAGAGAGTAAGAAATAGAAAGAGAGAGAGAGGTATTTATGTAAGAGGTAGTCTAGCAGTCTTTAGTAGCGTTATGCTAGCGTTATAGTAGCGTTAGGGCAGCGTTTCCTTAAGGGTCTGTCTAGCCTAATAGTCCCTAGATCTCTTAGTATGTTACATAGTTCTTAGGGCTAAGTCCTAGGCTACTTTAAACTATTTTAGAACTCTCTGCTTAAGTAACTATAAGGCTATTGCCTTTGCTTGTTCTAGGTAGCCTAGGGCATCCTTTAGCCTTTTGTTGCGTAGGCGTAGTAGCAGCGCGCTCCTGTTATATCTTATGTAGTAGAAGATCACGTGTTTAACTATTTTTTATGCTATCTATAGGGCATTCTCTAGAGATCCCTAGTACCCTACAGTGCGCTAGCTAGCAGTTGAGTCTAATTGCCTCTATGTAGAGCAGGAAGAGCGCTGTTAATTCTGCTTTTAAGAGGTCGTTGTATAGCTATTAGGGGCGTTTTGTTTATAGTTCTGTCTAGGTTGTTTCCTTCTTTCCCCTGCCTTTATGTTTCTAGGCCTGTTTCTATTTAAGGTCTTGTCCCTGTTAGATCGCTATGCAGGTGCCTGTCTATAGTTGTCTAGTCTATTAGCCACGCGTTAGGTTGCCCTTAGCATGCTAGCGTTCTGCTTAGTGTGCTTGCTATTTACGTACCTAGGCAATAAGGTTGTCTGCTTTTGCTTTTGTTGCTTTGCTCTACGTAGCTAGGCGTAGCGCTGTTATATTGCTTCCTTGTTATCTTAGTAACCTCTATATAGTTTATATAGTTTGCTAGACGTTCTAGTCTATAGCTCTATGTTGCTTAATTGCCTGTTAGAACGCCTATGTCTTAACCTAGAAGGGGAGCAGAGCTATGCCTGCTTCCTGCTTAATAGCTACGCTTAGGGTACCTTTATATGCTCTAGTAATCTGCCTAAGACATTTCTTCTGCGTTTTTAGAAGTGGCTCTATTATGCTTGTAGCTATTAGTCCTCTGTTAAGTTGCTATCTCTATACCTACGCTCTATATATTATTGCTAGTTATACTACTGCTATATAGATAAGTTTTAACTATTATATTAACAGGCCCTATGTTAATGCTATAATACGCGCTATTACGTTAAATAAGCTCTTGCTATTCTATGCTGCCTTTTAGGTATGCTCCTTCTATTATAATTTTAGGTCTACCTATATGCCTTA
>MCFA01000427.1:0-17221 GCA_002105025.1 Clohesyomyces aquaticus
ACTATAACTTTAACAAAATAAAACATAAGGTTTTATAGTTTATTATAAAATATATAGACTATTAGAAGAACAAACATAGTATCCACGCATAACATAGAGAAATGTAGCCTATGCCTATTGCTAAGGCACCCTAGGATAACATTTTAATAGATTTTATTATAGGACTACCTGCTTTAAGGGACCTTATAACAGAAATTATATATAACGCTATATTAGTTATAGTTAACATATTTACTAAGTATATTGTAATAGCGCAGGCACGACAATGGGTCTAAATGCGGTAGGAATCTACTTAGAGGCATATGGGAGTGCGTGGGGACTCAGGAACCTAGGAATTCTATTAACACCTATAGGCCTTGTACGAAAGGATATAGAAAAACTACTAAGCTAGCTATAGGGAGGAAGGGGACTATATACATAAGGGAAATAGGGGTATAGCTAGGGGCAGGGGTCGGACCCAATATAGTACGCGTTCGGGCCTAATGCAGGACACGTTTAGACCTAAAGGGAAATTAGCAGACCCCTAATTAGAGGTTAGCAGGACTTGGCCTAGAACAAGGTTGTTACCTTGTTACACTACCCCCCTCCTTGTAGGCTAATAGTCTCTTATTAGAGTTAGTTAGGATAGTCTTTAGAGCTAATTTAGAGGGAATATAGTCTTTGTTTACTTCCCTAAAAAGAATCTGCGTAGGTGACTATAAACAAAGTGTTGTTGCCTATAGAGATAACGTAATCCACAAGCGAACGTTCAACACAAGCGAGTGTTCAGCCCCACCACCAAAACGCAGCCAACTCACTACCAACCGTGATGCATCAACAACCATACAATCCATTATCTTTAAAAGAGGCTAGAATTAACCTAGCTATTCAAGCTCTTGATAGAGACGCGTCTTTAACTGAGGCGCGCGCTGCAGCACTCTACAACGTTAATTGAATGGCTCTCCGCTGACGACGCGCAGGGACGACTATGCGACGCGACTGTATGGCCAACAACAAGAAGCTCACAAAGCTAGAGGAGGAGGTGATTATTGAGCATATACTTGATCTAGATTCCCGAGGATTTGCGCCTACTCTAGGTGCTGTACGAGAGATGGCCAACAAGCTTCTTACTAAGCGCGGCGCTTAACTAGCAGGCATTAACTGGCCATCCAACTTTGTCGCGCGTACGCTAGCAGTCAAAACCCACCTTAACCAACCATACGATTATTAACGAGCGAAATGCGAAGATCTAGCGATTATAAGCAAGTAGTTTAAGCTTGTGGAGGCTACATAATCAAAGTACAGCATTGTAGCGCAGGACATATATAATTTTAATGAGACAGGCTTCTAGATAGGGGTTATATCAAGCCAGACAGTCGTTACGGGCACGGATAGACGTAATTAGCCAAAGGCTATACAGCCAGGCGACCGTGAATAGGTGACAGTTATTGAAGGCATTAACGCAGATAGGTGGGCAATACCTCCATACGCGATCTTTAAAGGCAAGAATTACCTATCTGCCTAGTATAAGGATAAGGATATACTAAAGGACTAGGCTATTAGTGTTAGCGACAACAGCTAGACAACTAACGAACATAGAATTACATGGCTAGAGCACTTTAATCTGCACACAAAAGATCATTCAGTAGGCTCATAGCAGCTGCTTATTCTTGATGGCCATGAGAGCTATCACTCAGTCAAATTCCTAGAGCTCTGCAAGCAGAAGCGTATTATAGCGCTCTGTATGCCAGCACATGCGTCACATATTCTATAGCTGCTTGACGTTGCCTGCTTTTCGCCGTTAAAGCGCGCGTATAGTACTGAGATCAGCTGGTTAATCTGCTACTAGATTAACCATATTAACAAAATGACATTTCTACTAGCCTTTAAAGCAGCATTTAAGCGCTCAATTACAACAGATAATATCCGCGCAGGCTTTAGAGCTACAGGGCTAGTCCCATTCAACCCAGAGGTGGTGCTCTCAAAGCTCGATGTACGGCTACCTGATCAGCCAGCTACTCCACCACCAGATACTGCCTGGGAGGCTCAAACACCTAGCAATCCTCATGAGGTTGAGGCTCAGTCAACTCTACTATACGATCGGATTCAAAGGCATCAGAATTCGTCTCCTTCTGCTATGCTTGATCTAGCAAAGCAGCTAAGCAAGGGCGCTATTAAGATGGCTCATGTTGCTGTTTTACAGCGCGATTAAGCAGCTGCCTTAGAGAGGGCCTATAAGGCAGCCACAAAGCGCAAGCAGCGTAAAAAGAAGCGAATTCAGAAAGGAGGAACTCTAACAGGTTATCAGGGCTCTGAGTTAAGCACTTAGAAGCTTGCTAGTACAGCAAGAGGTAGCAAAAGGCCTCAGGAGGAGTCGACTGCTAATAGCAGCGCAGCGCGCGTACGGCGCTGTAAGCGCTGCAACAAGCCTAGGCACAACTCTTGTACATGCGAATATGAATCTAAGGATATTAAATAACCCTAGAGCAGTTTATTTTATATAGTATCTTTTAGCGTTGTTGAATTAACAGTATTTAAAGTTTAATTTTAGTAGTAGGGCTAAACACTTGCTTGTGGATTACGTTATCTTTATAATGTGTAACGTTAACCTAAGTTAGTAACTGCTTGTTGTTGTTATATACCTAGCTCCTAGCTAACAGTTATATGTTAATAGCAATTTTGTTAGCTATAGCAACCTAATTAGCTACCTACATATATATATATATTGTCGCTATACGTAGTGTTTTTAATTTCCTTAGCTATCCCACTACTTACTGCTAGTACGTATTGTCGCGCCCTCTAGTAAATTAATGTCCTAGCTAGCCTGCTAACTGTTATAGGCAAGCATATGCATATATATAAACATACACACACACGCACACACATACGCACACGCACGCATACTATGCCTCTTTGGCCCCCTCCTAGAGCCTCTTTAGAGGCGTTCTGCGTTATCTGCCTTTGAGCTACGCGTGCGCTCGCCTGTAGGCAGCGTGTGTTGTTCTCCTTCTAATCCCTAGGATTAAAGAAATGCAAGTATTGCACCTTACGTAACAAGAAGTGTAATTCTATATAATACACGTCTAACACTACTAGGGTTCTAGTTACTAACGCATGCGTAGATCCCCTTATACTACAAGGAGGAGTTCTTAGTCCTCTAGGGCTATCTCAAGATATAGGCGGCGGCCTAATACGTGGGGAGTAGAGAGGATAAGGAGGTAGCCTTCAAGGCCGTTTTAGAGTCTGCTCATAGCCTAGCGCTAGTTGCTTAGGTAGTGAGGAGTTAGGAAGCTAGTCTTCCTGTAGCTAGTATTTAGGTAGCTTTGTTTTACTAAGGTACTAAGCTACTCTATTAGGTTTTAGCCCTAGAGGCTCTAGTGTCTAGCCTTTAGGCTAACATTATAGCGCTGTTAGACAGCTAAGGACAAGGCAGAGCAGGTTTAGGTTAGGTTTAGAAGGGGGAGAGAAAGAAGACAGTAGTAGTAGAGGAGGAGGAAGAAGGGGAGGAGAAGACGTAGGAGGTGTCTAACAGCACGCTATTAGATCCTCCTAGCAATATGTCTATAGCTTTATAGCAGTCTTATATAGTATAATTTAACTCTTTACTCCTATACTTTGTTATTTGCTAGGTAATCTATGTTCTCTATACTAGCATTAAAAGCCTTAATCTACTTAGTTAATGCCCTAGGAGGTCCTAGCTAATTTAGATAGTTATTATAGAAGGCTTTTAGTTTATGTAGGGAACCTATAAAGTTTAAGGCCTAGTACTAGGCTAGGTTAGAGTCATGTCCTACCTATCTTACTTAGTACTTAAGCATCTTCTAGTAGAGCTTACTAGCTAGTATTTCTTTAACTTTCTATTCTTTAATCCTATTAATTATAACTATAGGGGGTTTTAGAGCCTCTTGTCCTAGCAGGGGATCCTAGGGGTCCTTATATAGTAGGTTTAGTATAAAAACGTTATGTATTTTTAAGCCTAAGGGTAGCAACAAGCAATATAAGTTTCCTACTTATTCTAGTACTTTAAAGAGACCTTCTTATTAATTAGATAGCTTTTAGCTTAGTCTTAGAACTGCTAAGTTCTAGGTGTCTAAGTAGACTATGTTACTAACTGTCTAATTAACTAGTTAGTAATAGCAGTTAACTACGCTTCGCATCTAATTCTAGGCCTTCTCTATGTAGGCTTTAGCTATTCCCTAGGCGGCATGTATGTAGGTTGCTAGTGCTAGGGCATCCTTATAATTTAATTTGTCTATAGCTATAACAGGTTTAGTTAAGTGTTTCTAGTTCTAACTTTAGCGTAGTTTAGAGCTATATAGGACTTAATATAGCAACATTCTAATTACTACGTAAGGTAAGGTTATCTAAGCCCTATTAATTATAGGCAGTAAGGAACTCTAGTTGTCTTAGTAGAAGGATATAAAAGGCCTTAGCCTTTAATTAATATACTTGTTTATAATCTCTATCTAGCTATCTATTTCCTTATAGTAGGTAGTAGAGAGCTTAACTTTTACTCCTATAATCTAATAGAATTTAGACTAGAAACTAGATATAAACTAGGGTCTATAATTAGAAACAATAGTTTTAGGTATATAGCTAAAACAGTATACTTATTAAACAAACAAGGTAGCTATTCCCTAGGCGTTAATCGTTTTATAGCAGGGAATAGATATTACTTGTTTTAACAGGCAATTAATTATAACTATAACTAAGTTATATCTAGACTTGTCTAGGGGAAATTCCTTAAAGTTAATACATAGGTGCTATATTAGTTAATTAGAGATAGAGAGAGAGTAAATTAATCCTAGGGTTTAGGTCTGTTTTAGATACGCTTTATAACAGGGGATATAGTTCTATACGTATTGCTTACACGTAGCCTCTATGCCCTTCTAGTAGTACTTTTAGGCTAGCAGCTAGTAGGTTTTAGTAGCGCTTAGGTGTGTAGAGGACACTTAGTTATATACTTCTTAAATAAGTTAGGTGCATAGCAACAAACCTGCTAGGACATATAAATAGTCTACGTAGAGGAGCAGTCTATTCTCTATCTAATAATGCTAGGGTATAAGTGTTTGCTCCTACGTAAAGGAGGCTTAATTCTCTTAGAGCAATACGTTAATTAACTCTAAAGAATCTAGAGACATAACCTAGTTCTGTCCTTTAATAACATTTAGCATAACTGCTTAAGTTGTTATATAGGCAATATATAACTAAGCTAGTTTAGAGTTAATTTAGGAGTAAAGTTAGTGTAGTCCTAATAGAACCCTTAACTAGTTATTAGTTTAAGCTATTCTTAAATTTCTTACGTCCTGTTTATAACGACTTAGGATGTCTGCCCTAGCATTGTTCTTGCCTAGGGTGTACTTAATTTAGAAGTAATACTAAGCTAATTCTTTAGCCTAGCAGACCTAACGTGTATTAAGGACCTTTGTTGTTATAAAGTATTCTAACGAACAATAATTAGTGTATACTAGGGTCCTTGTTGCTACTAATATAAGCTTAGCTCTCTACTGTTTAAAAGCAGTAACAATTATAAATAGTTCCTTATTATATATTTCCTAGTTTAGCTCTAAACTAGATAGGACCTTGCTATAGAACAAAATAGAGTACTACGTTCTGTTAGTATGTTATTAGGATAGAACTCTAGCAATTACCCTATCTAAAGCGTTAGTTTTAACTTTTATGTCTAGCTCTAGATTAAAGTAGCAGAGCGTAGGTATGCTTAGTAGCGCTAATTTTAGCTTCTTAAACGCTATATTATAGTCTAAACTCTATATAAAAGGGGTTATAAGGCTTTAGAGCGTAATTATTAGCTTTGCTATATAAGAGAATTCTAGAATAAACTATTAATAGAATCTAGTAAAGCCTAGGAAGGACTTTACACCTATAACAGTAGTAGGTAGTTGCTAGCTACGTAGCGCCTTAACTTTCTCTAGATTAACCTCTAGTCCTTTATTTAAAAGTATATAACTAAGATACTTTGTTTAGGTAACGTGAAATTTGCTTTTCTTAATATCTACCTATAATCCTGCTTAGCGTAGCCTTTCTAAAACTTTCTTAACGTGTAGAGTATAGGTTACTTGTCTTTAGAGTAGATAAGGATATTATCTAGATAGGCAATGTAGAAGTTGTCTAGGTAATTAATTAAGACGTTGTTTATATAGCGCTAGTAAGTTATAGGGCTGTTACATAATCTAAAAGGTAGAACTTTACACTTATAGGTTCTATATCTAGTCTAAAACATAGTATACTCCTTAGAACCTAGGTCTATCTAAATTTTGTTAAAAGCACGCGTATATTAAACTTAGTAAAGATTACTGCCTTAGTTAGCTAGGCTAAGAGTTTGTCTATGCGTAGTATTAGGTATATATCCTTATAAGTAAGAGCGTTAAGTTTCTAGTAATTAACATAAATACGTAGATCTCTATTTGCTTTTACGTACGTAAAGGATAGGGAGGCAAAAGGGCTCTAACTCTGCTTAATATACCTATGCTTTAGATTGTCTATAATATATTTCTTAGTTGCCTCTAGTTCCTTAACGTTTTGCTTATATAATAGGCTATAGCTGTTAGGAGAGGTTCTGTTAGGACAATCTTATAGTTATATAGACAATGTTCTAGCAGTTAGTAAGCTATAGTTTTGCTAAATATATCCTAATACTAACAGTATTTAGAGGTAATTAGAGGTTAACTAACGCTTTGTTCTCTGCCTTGTCTTTAAGCTATAGCGCTTGCTTGTCCTTAATTAGGCGCTCTATCTTATAGATAGAAGTTAAAAAGAATTTGTTCTCTTTCTTCTTTATGTTAAAATAGAACGCATTTGCTAATATAAGGGCAATAGTAGAGGAATAGATGCTTTTTAGGTTTATATTAGACCTTCTAACAGACAGACAGAAGAATAATTAGAGTGCCTTAGGACTATAGGCTAGGGGAGATTAAAACAATTTTAGTAAGCGTAGCAAACCTCTAATGTAGTAGATTGTTAGGCTATAAGACTGCCTATACTGTTCCTTTTCCTATAGGGCGTTAGGCGTTAGATATCTAGCTCTACCTCTTCGTCGCGCGTTAGCTAGGTTAATTACATAAGCATAGGAGGCGCAGGATTATAAGTAGCAGGGTAGGTACTAGGCTATATAATCTAATTCTAGTCTATATTAAGCTAGAGCTTAAAGCAACGTAACTACTTAATGCTAATAATTAAATCCTAGGCGCCTAGGTCTATAACTATAAAGGGGCAGTTATAGATAGTTCTCTATTAATTTAGAGGTGTAGGCAGATTACTAATTAACAGGAACCTAGATTTAATCTTAAAAACCTTTAACAGTAACCCTATAGAGTAGCTGCTAGATAGGTACATAGAGAGACTAGGACAGGGATCCTGCTACTAATAAGTTAAGGAACAGAAAACCTTATGCGCTAGTGTTAATTAGGGAGTTTAGTTAGACACTAATGCCTTTTAAACATAAAACAGTAGGACTTAGAAGTGTTTTCCTCTAAACAAGCGTAATAGGTTAATGCTTAATAGATTATACTTGTTTAGGCCTAGGATAGAGAGTTTGCCTAGGCGTCTCTATTTCCTGTCTAAGATCTGTCTAGGTTATATTTGTTTACGTCTAGAAACTCTTCTCTAGTTCTTGTTGTTCTAACTTAATTTCTTATACTTAAGGGACAGGGCAATTATTTATAAAATGTCTAGGCTTACTATAATTATAGCAATTGCTAGGGGTTATATGCCTTTCTAGGTTAGGGGTTTTGCTTAGCTATTAGGGAATAACTAAGGTAGACTAAGGGGCTAATATAGGGGCTGTTTAGACCTAAATTATACTATAGGTTAGTTTTAGGTTCTTAGCAAACTTCTAAGACTAATCTATAGGGCCTTAACAGCAGAGGACTAGCTCTAAATATAGTCTAGGACTACTAGGTTACTCCTCCTTTCTATGTTATAGGCTGTTAGGTAGGCGACTATAGTTTTAAAGGAATTCTCCTAAGTATGTTTAAAACCTAGGTTTAGCATCTATAGGCTAGGGATAGCTTCTTCTATAGGTAGAAAAACTATTCTGTTTTAGATATAGATCCTCTAATTGCTACGCTAATAAAACGCGCCTTAAAAGCAGGGAACGTTTCTCCTTTATCTATCTAGAGAGCCTAGAAAGCCTGCTATGCCTTAGTCTCTTTATTGCTAGTAATAAAATAAGTTTATAAGAGCTTAATTATTTCTTCTATAGTTATAAACTAGAAAGCATCTAACTTAGCTAGGTATCTAGGCTCTAGGTATTCTTTTATAATACTAGAAGCATGTCCCTATACTAATGCTATGCGTGCTTGCTTGCTCTAATAGTAATCTACATTAATCTTAAGTTAGTCTATAATTAAGGCTTGCTACTGTTTAAAAGTAGGTTCCTTGCTATCTATAAGGCTTTTAATCTTAGGCGTGCGTTTAGTAAGGTAGGCTTAGGTAGGTTTAGGGTGCTAACAGGGTCTCTTACTTTAACGTAGTAAGAGTGTCTTAAGGCAGGGTTAGAGTAATTTAGTAGTTAGTAGAGGTTAATCTAGACTAACAGTTCTTAACCTAGTTAGGTGCGTAATCTATGCCTATAATTAAGCAATTTAGTTATTAAGGCTATGTTGCTATAGTTTAAATCTAAATTAGGTAGGTCTCTAGCTATAGGTTCTATAATAGCAGGTTTAGCTGTTAAAGGGGGTAGTAGATGTTTAGCTCTAGAGGCTAGGAGCTTGCCTTAGCCTTAACTTAAGCGTGTAGCAATTCTTGCACTAGAATTAGCAGGTAGTTAGGGGTTAGACATTAGAGGTAGTTCTAATTCTAATAGGTTCTTAGTAGTCTCTAAGTCTCTACCTTAGCGCACTCTACGTGACTTTTCTAAAGATAATCCTAATTATAAGGATAGAAAGTTCTAAACCTAAAGGCTTTAGTTAATAGAAGGTCTCTAAGATCCTGTCTATAGACTAAATAATTTAATATAAACAGTATATAAGTACTATAACCTAAACTAAATTAGACCGTCTTAGGGCTTAGACGTAGTTAAACAAATAATTAATGTAATATTATTAAAAAGGCTGTTACTAGCAAAAGCAAGTTTTTCTATATAATGTAACAGCGTAGGCATGACAATAGGTCTAAATGCAGTAGGAATCTACTCAGAGGCATATAGGAGTGCGTAGGGACTTAGGAACCTAGGAATTCCATTGACACCTATAGGCCTTGTACAAAAGGATATAGAAAAACTACTAAGCTAGCTATAGAGAGGAAGGGGACTATATACATGAGGGAAATAGGGGTATAGCTAGGGGCAGGGGTCGGTCCCAATACGGTACGCGTTTAGGCCTGATGCGGGACACGTTTGGACCTAAAGGGAAATTGGCAGACCCCTAATTAGAGGTTAGCAGGACTTGGCCTAGAACGAGGTCGTTACCTCGTTACATATATTAAGCTAGTACTATTCTATAACAACTACATAGCTATATAGCTAGGACACGTTATACTAGATTAACTTATATAACACTATAGCATGCTATAATTAATTATTAGTGACAGAGACAAACTCTTTATATTAAACTATTAGACAACATTAATTGCTATAATTAGAACAAAGAGAAAACTATCTATAGCTTACTATCTATAAACAGACAGAAGAGGGAACACCAAAACCGTGATTCGACCCATACTGCCATATGGGGGTCCCCTTCCATACCATCTTGTTCGCCAGAGCGAGCTGAGTATGAGGATCACGTTGATTTTCGATGCACGACGTTGGTCGTCGCTCAAGGGCTCTCCAAAGGCTTAACCCTTGACGTGGTCAGAAGTTGCAGAGTTTTCACAGCGCCAAGACAACACTAGAGGCAACAGAAAAACAGAGGAACTAGGTAAAAACTACCCGACACACTATCTAAGGAGCTGCCTCGCTAGCTACTCTGGTTTGGTAGTGCGACAGGACACCTCTGTGCTTGCGCCGCTCTGAGAGTGCGTCGCTGAGGCGTCGCACTGAGGGCAGGAACGATCCGAAATTCTAGGCAAACCTACGAGAGACTTAACGACGGATTCCTAACAGACTTAACAACCGAACGGACGACTATCGCGCTTCGCTGGCGATTAATTGGAGGATCTTAAACAGCGTGGTGCCCGCAGCCTCTGACAGGCGTGGTCGTACGTACCTTGGTTGACCGTGTCAACCTGGGCACTGCGGACTTGGGCAAACTGGCGGGTATTGGTCTTAGGCAAACTTGAGTAGGACTTGACAAGACGGTGGAACACAAGCTTGGTTAGTAGGAGGCTGAGGGACTGAGAGCTGCGCGGCGTTGAGCTCTCTTGGGGCCCACTCCTGCAAGACACAGTCAGCCTATTATCTCTGAGAGGGTTATAGGTAACGCGAAACAATCTGCTAGGCGTGAAAGGGATTGCGGGGCGTGGCATATAATGGCAGCGATGGATGGCTCTAAGGTACTTGCTCTGGCTATTTGCGCACGCGCAGGGTGGACCCTTGGTGGACTCGTACAGCCTTGCAGGTAGACAGCTGTTCTCTGGGGCGCAGGAGGCTGCTGCTTGGGATCTACATGTGGTGGGCTGTACAATGGGAGGAGGATTAAACCTTCGCTAACAACACTGTCTATATGGCTCGAAAGGACGGATGCGCGTGTCGGTCTATCTAGAGTGCAGGTGGCAGCGCTGCTGCGATAGGCTTAAGGAGCAAATCAGGGAACTTATGCGTTTCGACGCATAGTAGGGAGCTTGGGCGGGCAAGCTATGCTGCACCCTACTGTATGACTTATAATATACATGATTCTCTGGTAGGCAAACGCAACCTAAACGACGGAGAGACCCAACCACCGCGGGGGAAAGGCCGACCTACAGAGGCAGCACGCGCAGCGCGCCAAGCGACATTAGACCCAAGCCAAACCATAATCTTCCTAAATGAGAACAGCAGCCAAATGGAGGACGTTACCCCATCATAACAATGAAAGTACTGACAATACTCCAATACAACTGCGGCACAGCAAACAGAACTAAGACAAGGCCCTTCTTCGACGCGGCAGAGCCAGCGAAACACCACATACTCGCTATACAAGAACTAGCCTGGAACAAACAAACAAAGCGAACGTACTGCCCGCCTGGTTATACACTAGTATATAGAGGCAACGAACAGACAAAAACATGCTTTATGATAAGCACGGCACTAGGCCTCGAGGCATGGAAAAGGACGTATAGCACAGACAACTTAGAAGCCATTAAACTATAAGCAAAGGACGAGAGGATAGTAATATTCAACGCCTATAACATAACGAACTAACTAACAAACCTTAGTATTATAAACTAACTATAGGAGCAACTTGCAAGGACTATAGCAGACTAGATTATAGTCCTTAGAGACTTTAACCTACACTACTAATCATAGAGAGGCATAGAGACATAATGCGACCTAGCAGCAACACGCCTACTAAACGCTATAGAATTAAAAGGCCTTTAATTATGCACCCTAAAGGGCCTACTAACATAGAAACAAGGCGCGAGACAATCTATAATTAACTTAACCTTTATGAGTACCACCCTCGCGCAGCGCCTAGAGCACTGCGGACTAGTAGACGAATAGGCACTCACGAAGGACTACATCCCTATACGAATTATAGTCGCCTGCTAAGTCGAACTAACAGCGACGCGACGGCGGTATGCTATCGCGAAGATAGACTACGAAAACCTCTACAAGGACCTCACGGAAAGCACCTAGCACTAGCATGATTAACCTCTAGCAGCTTTATAAAAGGCAATCTAACAGGGCATAGAAACCTACTGCCTAAGGTCAAGACCTAGCAAATTCGCGCAGAGGTTATAGTCGCCCTAAGCCGCAGTATTACTTGCAAACGCAAGACGCGCCTAGAGGGAGGTCACATAATACTATATAGAGGAGGCAGAGGAACGCCTGTAAAACATAAGGAAAGCGCTTACTAAGAAATGTAACAAGCTAGCAGAGCAAGCTAGAGGACATTTGTTAGCAGTCTCTAGACAGTAGCAGCAAAACCTTAAAAAACACTCTAGGACATAATAAAATAGAGCAGGGCCTATAAAAAAGGGCCCTACATAGACCCACACCTACTAGCACTACAAAACGTAACAACTAAACAGGGGGTAGAGGACAGCAAAGGCAAAGCAGCTATCCTTATAAAGAAATTCTTTCTAACAGCAGGGGAAGCAGACCTTAGCAACCTTAAAGGAGAACTATAGAGAGCGTAAGCAAAACAACGCACTACTATAAATAGAGAAGCAATAGGAACAGCAAGACATAGAACCCTTAACTAAACATAGCCTACATAGACTATAGAGTTATAAAGCAATAAGTATAAGACGTAATACGTAAGCTCCTAAGCAAGAAAGCCCTAGGACTAGACAAAATACTAAACAAAGTCCTTAAAACGCTTAGCAATACTATTAGCAACGACCTAGCGAAGGCAATTAGCAAGCTATTTAACAGCGCCCCTCTGCTAGAGGGACTTAAAGACACTATTATAGTAGCACTACGTAAACTAGGAAAGAAAGACTACACCCTAGTCAACGCCTATCGCCCTATAGCGCTAGAGAACATAATTGCTAAGCTAGTTAAAACTATTATAGCAAAGCGCCTAGCAGAGGCAGCAGAAGAACACTAACTACTACCCTAGAACTAAATAGGTGGCTAAAAGAAGAGGTCTATAATAACGGCAGTTAAGCTGCTTACTAACGTTGTTTAGACAGCGTAGAAAGCCTAGAAAGGATACGTAGTTTTAATGCTAGGCCTTAACCTTGTAGGAGCCTTTAACAACGTAGCATATACTAGACTACTACATATACTCTAGAACAAAGGCATACTACTATAGACTATATAGTTTATAGAGAACTTCCTTAGCAAATAAACTACATAAATTACGTTTGCTAGGTATATAAGCTAGAGGATATAGGTAAACGTAGGGATCCTAAAGGGTCCCCCTGTCCCTAATACTGTTCCTCTTCTTTATTATAGAGCTACTAGAGGAATTTAAACAACTAGGAAGCAATAACGTATTTAGATTTAGATTTGTTAACAACACTACGCTAGTAGCCTAGGGAAACATAGTAGCAGACAACTGCTAGAGACTTACTATAGCCTATAACAAGTGCGTAGCATAGGCAAAGCGCTATAGAGCTAAGTTCGCCCTAGACAAGTACTAGCTTATGCACTTTACTAGGAGGCGAGGCCAACGTGAGGACCTGGCGAGTACTGTTCGTATCGCTAGAGACAAGGCAGAGCTCTGCATAAAGTCTATCTAGATCTTAGGCATATAAGTAGACCTAAAATTATAATAGAAGAGCATACCTAAAAGGTAGCATAGAACAGCAAGAGCTTATTTAACGTGATAGCGCGCATTATAGCATTAACGTAGGGCCTGTTAATGTAACAGTTAAAACTTATCTATATAGCAGTAGTACAACTAGCAATAATATACAGAGCGCAGGTATAGGGACAGCGACTTAACAGAGGATTAACGGCTATAAGCATAATAGAGCTACTTCTAAAAACGTAGAAGAAATGTCTTAGGCAGATTACTAGAGCATATAAAGGTACCCTAAGCGTGGCTATTAAGCAGGAAGCAGGCATAGCCCTACTCTCCCTCTAGGTTAAGACATAAGCGTTCTAACAGGCAATTAAGCAACATAGAGCTATAGACTAGAACGTCTAGCAAACTATATAAACTATATAGAGGTTACTAAGATAACAGGGAAGCGATACAACGACGCCGCGCCTAGCCACGCAGAGCGAAGCAACAAAAGCAAAAGCAGACAACCTTATTGCCTAGGTACACGAATAGCGAGCACACTAAGCAGAACGCTAGCGCGCTAAGGGCAACTTAACGCGTAGCTAACGGACTAGATAACTGTAGACAGGCACCTACACAGCGATCTAACAGGGACAAGACCTTAAATAGAAACAGGCTTAGAAACATAAAGGCAGGGGAAGGAAGGAAATAACCTAGACAGAACTATAAACAAAACGCCCCTAACAGCTATACGACGACCTCTTAAAAGCGGAATTAACAGCGCTCTTCCTGCTCTGCATGGAGGCAATTAGACTTAACTGCTAGCTAGCGCACCGTAGGGTACTAGGGATCTCTAGAGAATGCCCCTATAGATAGCATAAACAAATAGTTAAACACGTGATCTTCTACTATATGAGATATAACAGGAGCGCGCTGCTACTACGCCTACGCAACGAAAGGCTAAAGGATGCCCTAGGCTACCTAGAATAAGCAAAGGCAACAGCCTTGTGGTTACTTAAGCAGAGAGTTTTAAAACAGTTTAAAGTAGCCTAGGACTTAGCCTTAGAGAATTATGTAACATACTAAGAGATCTAGGGACTATTAAGCTAGACGAACTCTTAAGGAAACGCTGCCCTAATGCTACTATAACGCTAGCATAACGCTACTAAAGACCGCTAGACTACCCCTTATACAAATACCTCTCCCTCTCTTTCTATTTTCTTACTCTCTCTCCCTCCCTCTCTCTTAAGCCCCTTACTAAGGGCAAGTGTAATAACATAGGCAGTTAAGACAAAAGGAAAACGTAGTACTTTTACAGGCAAAAAGCAAGGGGAACGTAAATATAGCATATAGAAGGTTTTCTCTACGCATGAGTTTTATCCTATAGCAAAAGTCTATATAAGCTACTAGAGCTTAAAATAGACAGTAAATAGATTAAATAATAATAATAATATAAACAGACAGACAAATAGAGAGAACAAACTAAACTTATAAAGCCTATCTAAGGATATATGTTAACTAGAACTAGGACAACTAGGTATTGCTACTACCTATAGCATAGTTAGCATATAATAACAAACTTTTAGAAGCAACAGAGCAAACGCCTTACTTTATAAATAATAGAAAGCACCTAAACCTCTTTAAATATACGCTACTAAGCATAAAGGCATAAGCTGCTATAACTACTATAGAGAAATTAAAGTTAGTATATAACTAGCTATAACTTAACTTTAAAAATGCTTAACGTAAAAGCATTTTATATGTTAACAAAAAACAAAAAATAGCACCTTAGCTAAGGGAAGAGAATAGAGTTTACCTACTTATAAAAAACTTATATATAAAATAACTAAGCAAGAGATTAGATTATATAAAGGTTAGACTATTTTTAATTAAGTCTAAGAGAGGACTAGTTAACTACTAACTCTAACTTCTACTAGATATAAAAGTACACTCTATATTCTATGTATCTCTACTAGAACTAGCAGACTCTAAAACGCTATTATAAACAACATTCTAATACTAAACTAAAGAGAAAGACAAGTTTAAAGTTAAAAGAATTATTAACTACTAATAGACTAGACAAGGAGGTTATAATAGACTAGAATACCTAGTTAAGTAGAAGAGTTACCCTATAAGCAAAAACACTTAGGAACTATAAACGAACTTTATAAATTGCTAGGCAGCACTTTAACAGTACTATAACTAGCAATAGCAGAATTAATATAATCTATTATAGACTATATTATAGAAGAAAACTCTATCTCTATTAACGTAGCAAGATAGTGTTAGGTAAAGGGGTAGAGTTTATAGGTGCGACCTATAGTTAGAAGGAGACATAGTCTAGGAAGAATATACAAGTTAAAATATAATTAATTATTAGGCGTTGTTAAAGTATATATATAAAAATTAATAATTGCTGTCTAATGCTATGTTAAGTAGTTAATGTTCTAGTCCTCTATCCTAGGTTTTCTTTTACATTTTCATGCTTAAGCCCTATTACGTGCATCCTTGAGCCTTAAATCTGCCGCCTACTTCCTTACACTACATTTTCTTCCCCTACTTAAGAGTTTAGCCCTATTAAACTTAAATCATAGTTCTAGATCCTCTTGTCTTCTAATCTAGCCTTAATCTTTAGGTCCTATATTCTATCTGCTACTGTTTAACCTTAGCTTAATCTGCTAAACTAACATCTACCTTAAGCTAGAGCAAATGCTATTGCTACTTTATAATTCTACACGCGACATCCACGCATATGGCCTAAGACAGGATTAATCTAGGATTAGACCTGCCTTAAAGTCCTTTTCTTTTCTTATAACTTCCTAACTAACCTTTCTTTAGACAGACCTTAATGTTCTCCTAGCTCTTTCTACTCTAATTTTAACATTCTGCTCCTTTTGCCCCTATAACTTAACCCTAGTTTAGATCTCTTTAGCTATAATAGACATTTTTCTAAAAACTAAGACCCTATAGAACTACCCTTCTAACATTTAGCGACTTCCTTACGTAGAGCAAAGTACCCCTTAGACGTCTACACTCTTCTTCTCTACTTTACTCCTCCTTTATAGTAGGCAGGGTATCTTAGAACAGAAAGGAGAATGTTTTCTATTCTTTTAACCTTTAATTAATTAAAGATAGCTGCCTAGCAAAATGTCTTTAACGCTTTAGAGTAAATCTATAGATATATAGCGCCTAGGGAATTAAAAGATTCTATTTTATTATAAAGGCTAATGCCTATATTGCCTTCCTTCTAAGATACACCTATATAGTAGTTTTAGAATAGCTAGTCTAACCTTACATTAATCTAACTTTCCCTATCTTTACACCTCCTTTCTAACATAAGTCCCTAGACACTACTCTTCTGCCTTCTAGTCTAGTTGCTTAGACTGCTAGAACATAGCCCTAAAGCAGGCTAACTTTATGTTATATAGCCTAGCCCTAAAAAAATTCTTAAAGGAGCAGCCTAAAAATATAGCTAGACTTAAAGTTTAGTTAGGCAAATCTAAGCTAAACTCTAGTGTCTAAGCTACCTAGGTTTCCTTTATAAACCTATAGTTACTATAATGCATAAGGGCCTAACGCTTGTCTATAAGATAGCAGACCTCTCTATAATAGTTATAAAAGTAAGCAGTACGTTTAGCCCTTGTTGCTCCCCTATAGCCTTAGTCTTAGAGTTAATCTTAGGTTAGACACTAAAACATCTGCTTCTTCTATATAGAGTACTAACTCTTATAGTAATAGCATTAGAGCCTTAGCTAATCTTCCCTTAGACACTTATAATACGCGAAGGGCTATAATAGCTAGCCCTTTCTAGAAGTCTCTTACCTTAGGCTAAAAAGGGCCTTAGGTATGGGAGCAGGCGTTTAACCCTAAGTTAGTTCTAGAGAATGCTACCTAGCATTCTCCTAGCATCTTTCTCTATCTTAACCCTAACACTATCTCTTTTCTAACTAATCTTTAATCTATTATAG
>MCFA01000428.1:0-17148 GCA_002105025.1 Clohesyomyces aquaticus
ACACGTGGCTAACAGACTAGACAACTATAGACAGGCACCTACATAGCAATCTAACAGGGACAAGACCTTAAATAGAAACAGGCCTAGAAACATAAAGGCAGGGGAAGGAAGGAAACAACCTAGACAGAACTATAGACGAAACGCCCCTAACGGCTATATAATAACCTCTTAAAAGCAGAATTAACAGCGCTCTTCCTGCTCTACATAGAGGCAATTAGACTTAACTGCTAGCTAGCGCACTATAGAGTACTAGGGATTTCTAGAGAATGCCCCTATAGATAGCATAAACAAACAGTTAAACACGTAATCTTCTACTATATAAGATATAACAAGAGCGCGCTGCTACTACGCCTACGTAACAAAAGGCTAAAAGATGCCCTAGGCTACCTAGAACAAGCAAAGGCAACAGCCTTATAGTTACTTAAGCAGAGAGTTCTAAAACAGTTTAAAGTAGCCTAGGACTTAGCCCTAGAGAACTATGTAACATACTAAGAGATCTAGGGACTATTAGGCTAGACAGACCCTTAAGGAAACGCTGCCCTAACGCTACCATAACGCTAGCATAACGCTACTAAAGACTGCTAGACTACCTCTTATATAAATACCTCTCTCTCTCTTCCTACTTCTTACTCTCTCTCCCTCTTTCTCTCTCTTAAGCCCCTTACTAAGGGCAAGTGTAACAGCATAGGCAGTTAAGACAAAAAGAAAACGCAGTACCCTTATAGGCTAAAAGCAAGGGGAACGTAAATATAGCATATAGAAGGTTTTCTCTATGCATGAGTTTTATTCTATAGCAAAAGTCTACATAAGCTACTAGAGCTTAAAATAGACAGTAAATAGATTAAATAATAATAATAAAAAAATAATTAATATACTTAAATCCTACTTTATAGAACTAGTTTAAGGCTACTGTTTGCATAGTAAACCTAGAGAAAAGCAATAATAGTAGACAAGCAGACTTATTAGGACAGCAAGGGCTTTTATTATAGTCCTGCCACGTAATTTGTGTTTATAGTTATAAGGAACAAAATATTATTAACGCCTTACGTAATAGCTCTAAAAACTAAAGACAATCTTAATCCTAATAAAAACAATAAAGATAGCCCTAACATAAGAAATAAACCTAGCTATAATCGCCTGTCCCTTACTATAATAGAGAGATTCTTCTTAACTAGCTATAACGTCTTGTAATTCTAGCAATAGACTACTTCTACTATAAAGTTATCTAGTTCTGTTTTGTTTAGAAAAGTGTTCTTTAATTCTTGCACGTGGAATTTAATAACCTTGAAGACAGCACCCTAGCGCTCTAAGTCTATAAAGGTAGTGCATAAAGCAAGGGCGAGAATTTGCTCCTATAGGAGTAGCTCTATGTTAGAAGAGATCTAGTTAAAGAACCCTTGCTACTTCTTAAACTAAGATACTTACTATATCTCTACAAAGAACTCACGTTGTAGCTCTTGTCTTATAACTATATAACTAAGGCATTATATAGTACTACGTTAAAAGTATAGTTCGCCTATTTCTAAATACAAGCCGCCTACATTTTAACTACTATCTTTAAAATAGTCTACTACCTAATTAGGTAGTCGTATAGACTTGTAAAGTAGCTTAATTTAATCGCAATTATCTTAATATTTTGTCTAGTACCCTCTCGCGCGTCTCAGAGCTTAAAGGCGTCTTAGCATTAACAGGATAAGCTTCTTAATGTATGCATTAGGTATCCTCCGCTATGCTACCTTTAGAGCCCTATAGAACTCATCCCACTCCTCTTCGCTATCCCCTAGCTAACTGAGATGAGGGTAGAGCTTTAGGACCGTCCTTTTAAGCATCCACTAGAGATGTTCAATTAGATTTAGATTAGGAGAATAGCGTGGCTAATCCATAGTCCTTATATAGTGGCGGGCAAGGAACTTAGTAGTACTCTAAGCTTTATAGATAGGCGCGTTATCCTACATAAACAGCTCTCCTTGATAATAGTTGCTCAGGAGACCTTCGCGCAGCGCCTCCTAATACCTCCATGCAGAGTAGCCATTCCTAGCGCTATCAGGATCTCTTTTCATCACCACTAGGGGGCTCCTCTATACCCTGCGCCTATTATTAATCCATATAGACCCCTATACTATCTGAGCGCGAGATTGGCTAGTAACTACCTCCTTAATTATCTCATGTCTCTATTTCTCATTAGGATACCTAAAGCACCACTCATGGCTGCCTCCCTACCTCTTTTAAATTAAGCACTCATTAGAGAACCTCATAGTAGTTTAGCTCTAGTTAAAATGCTAATAAGCGCGCTTAAACTGCTGTCTTAATTAAGCTATTTTTTTATTAATAAGAGGTCGTTGTTTGCACCTAAAAGCTTTGAGACCTTCATGCTTTAGAGCGCGGTAGGCAGTGCTCTTGGAGATCCTAATGAGCCCTGCTTCCTAGAGCAGCTCCTTGTACTTAATCTTTGGGCGTTTTTAAGCATTTCAAAACAGCTAGCGACAGTCGTGACGCGATAGTGTGCTAGGCCGTCCTGAGCGAGGTAGGTTCTCTGTTGTGTGGTAGAGTTTCCATCGTCGCAATGTGTCGCGTATGCATTTGGGTGTAACGCGAAACTCACTCGCGAGCTCTAAGGACCTACAGCTAGCTTCAGACTTTGCGATAATTCTCAAGCGCTCACTTAGAGTTAATTCCTGATTTCTCCTTTCGTTTGCGCTGATTTCACGAAGGATTAGACGGCGTGGTGGCATTATAGGGGTGGGTAGAAGTTTGGTAGTTGTTGGTTGGCGCGCTGACGCGTCGCTTCGCGAACTGAACTTTTAACGCGTGGCTGTAGGACTGTTTAAGAGAGCCTAAGACTAAGCTAGATTTTGAAATCTATGTAGAGCACTCCTAGAGCATCTACCTCCTTCTTTTTAATAATACATTTAATAAGCTCTATTAACGCCTAAACGTTTATAGAAGCCTAGGATAGGGCAATTTTATTGTCTTATATAATATTTTAAAGTTTAAAGAGCGCGCATATTTTGCTAGCTAGGAGTAGTCTATTAATACTATAAGTGTCTTAAAGGAGTTAGTAAATAAAGGTGCTAAGGAAGGCTTCCTTAATAGAGCAGTTAGGGAGCAACAGACTGTTTAAAAACGCTGCCTAGGCATAGTGCTAGAGATTGTCTAAAGAGGTTGCCTCTAAAAGCTAAGCAAGTTATAGGTAGCCTAAAGATTAGCAGTATATTAGAAGCCTAGATGCTGCTAGTAATAGAGGTAGACTGTCTATTATAGAGTGTTACGTAGCGAAGATGTTAAAGCGTGTAGCTATTATAGAACACTTCTATAATTAATAAGCTAGCTATTATTATCTAAGAGGCTAGACTAGAAAGGTATTAGCTATTAGGGAAAAGGCTAGGATCCTAGCGCTAGGCGCCTTATGCGATGCCACATGTCCTTAGAAACGCTTTAGAGGCTAGCGCTTAACCTATAAGCAATTAGGGAGCAGAATAGCACTTATTATATAGATATATGTTATATTAAAGTAGTAAAGTGTATAAGGCTAATAGATTTAGTATGTTAATCTATGCTACGTGTCTCTTAAACAAGCCTACTACATCTCACCTAGGCGTTTTAAGTGATTATAGCAGTTATAATTGCTTTCTAATCCTTGTCCTTATCTAAATTACTAGAGCAATTCCAAATTTGTCTCCACGCGCGCTTAATTACGCCTAGCAACCTAGGAGCCTGCTGCCTATAATGTAGAACTGCTTCCTTCCTCTAAGCCTTTAAATACCCTGCTAAAAAAAAATCTTTTGTCTTCTATTCCTCTATAACTTATAATAGCGTATAGCTTAGAATTAACTCCTTATTAAATTAGAGTTTTATTTGCTAGTTTAGCACGCTAGCAAGCATACTAATTATAAAAGCCCTTTTCTTAATCTCTTCTAACAACTTTAGTAAGTCTAAATAGAAATTATCCTAAGAGAAGAGCTTAAAGAGTCTCTATTCTAATAAAGTAGGCTTAACACTATGTCTATACTGCCTTAAAGTTGTCTTAAATATAGCATAGCAGAGGAAAAGCTTGCCTTAACAAAAATGCTTATAGACTATACTAAATATATCTTAAAACTTTATAGTACTAGGCAGTATAAGGTTTATAAATATATAGGCAAGCCTTATAGCCTCCTTACTTAGGATAGGTTTAGAGTTTAGGTTAATTAGAGCAGTAGCTACGACATGCTCTATGTTAAACATAGACTAGCCCTTATAGGCAGCAATTAAAATTATAGAAAGCTAGCTCTGTCTATCCTTAAGTTAAAATACGTTTATAGTCTAGGTTAAACTACGTGCCTTAACAGCTATCTAAAGGAGGAAAGAGATGTATTAACGCTCTCTCCCTTTTTCTTAAACAGTCTTTTTTAAGGCGTCTAGGACAAGCGTAAAGTTAAACTTTTACGCTAAAATTAATTTGTAGACGTTATAGTAGAATTCCCTAAATCTAATCTCACACAGGGCTTAGAGGAACACTAGGAAGTGCTAAATAGAGATACCTGCTAATCCTATGTAGTTTCTAACCTAGCATTAGGCGTTAGGATTAGCAGTAAAGACAAGGTGGCAGTTATTGTCGTTATAGCCTTAGAGGACAAAGGAAGGACTAGTGTAGAGGAGTAAGGTGTAGGATAATACTATACCTCAAAAGTGCTTAGAGTCAGGCCTAAACCTGCGCTCCTAGCGATCCTCGTAGAGTTAGAGATAAGACGCTCTATAGTTAATAGTAATTACTAAGGCATCGCGTGAAATTAATGTTGCTGTTATACACTTAATTTTTCTATAGAGAATTAATGCTAAAAAGATAGTGTTGCTTTCTAGATGTCTTGCCCTAATTGCCCCCTAAGCCCCTTATATCTCGTAGCCCCTAACTATATCTCATAGCCCCTAGCTACTACCCTATATTCCCTCCTCTGCCCTATTTAACTAACCTATAGTTAAACATAGTGCTTATATGCTTTACACTAAAAGGAGACTAAGGAAAAACATAGGAAAAAAAGTAAGAGAAGTAAGGATAGTATGCCTAAGGCAAGTAAAATTACCTGTTAAGTAAGAAAAGGAAATTAATCTTCATAGAGCTTGTTATGCTCTACCCTGCCTTCTTTACCCTCTTTATTATTACCTCTCTCTCTATTGTCTTCTTCCTCTCTATTTCTATTGCTAGAGACCTATAGTATATAAGCAAGACTTCCCTTAGCCTTAATTATGTCCTGTTATGCTAAGTAGTCGCTAATAGCCTTATAAGTAGTAGACATGTTATAACTAATAGGCTATCCTTTCTATAACGCTAGGGCGGTAACTTGCCTAAGCCTTGGCTAAGGAGAGGGTTGCTAGATAAGCGTAGGGGTAGTTGTGCTTTAAACAGTACAAGGTTGACGTTAGAAGTAGTAGGCTAATAGTATACTTATAATTAGTTTATAATAAAGTGTTACTTGTTAAAGGTGCCTATATATAAGAATATAAGATTAACTATAAAGGAGCTACATAGGGGATCTATAGGTCCCTATATACTAGTCTATTCCTTTATAATCTGTTTAATCTGTTGTTGCTAAGAGGCATAGATTACATAGATTATTATTCCCTTAATCTGTTAATCTATTATTGCTAAGGGGTATAGATTAACAGATTAGCATATATAATGTTAGATTACATGTCTATGTTATGCTAAGCCTCCTCTCTAAGGTCGTTAGCTTCTAGAGAGCTGTTGTCCCTTGTTATTAGGTTTATACTGTTGTTAGGCTTAACTAGGTTAAACGTAGCACTCTATTATGCTGTCTTGTTTATAATATTACTCTAGCAAGTAATATTTATAACACTATCTCCCCTCTCTATGCTGTCTAGGGCAAAGTTGTTCTGTTCTAAGTCTGCTAAATAAATAGCGTGTTAGCCCTACTTAATTAGCTAGCTAAGGTTGTCCTCTATGCCTCCTTCTTATAAAACTATTAACAGTGCCTCTAGTTCTACTTTATAACGCCTTTAACTTGCTAATTATGTTTTCTATAATAGTTCTATTATATTGCTGCTATTACGCTGCTTATAGTATGTTTGTCTTAGTCCTAACACTAAATATAAACTGTCTTCTACTAATAGTTAAAGCTATAAAGCTTATATTAGGGCAAACGTTTATAGTCTTTGTAAATTTCCTAAGGGCCCCTAGGTCTCTATGTCTAAATATACGCGCTTAATCTTAACTACGTAATTATTACTTACTTTGTTTAGGGAGAGCTGTTAACTAGTTAAGAGAGAAAGTAGAAGCTAAGCTAGCTAAAGTAATCTGTTAGCAAGAACTTACGCTTAACTAAATAGCTAAGGTGTCTTATAGGGTAGCAGAGGCTCGCGTAAAGGTCCTTTAACTCTAGAAACATTAAAAGTTTCTTGCTAAGAAGAGTTTATAGCAGTTATAACTTATAGAGGCAATGCTAGATAAGGAGCTAGACAATAAAGATAAAACTCTAGTAACTCCCTTATAGAGGGTATTAGTTAACCTAGGCGCCTCTCGCAACGCCAAAGATAGCGGCGGTCCTCCTAGCTTGCTGCTAGGCGAGCTAGACTTTAGGCTGCTAACCTCTAGGTTCCTTTAAGAGTTAGGTTATAGAACTCTATTAGCTTCTTAGGGCAATTAAGGTTCTCTTCTAGTTTCTATGTCTTATTCTATAGTTTTCTCTTTTTATCTGTTCCTAACTATTTAATAAGGTAGTAGTCTTTTCTATTCTATACCTTATGCTATAGGACTACGTTAACTTTCTATTCTTTGTCCTAGCTATAAGTAGCTGCTTTATAGACTGCTAGTTTTGCCTCTTAGAGTGCTCTTTCTAAGAGTAAAACATAGAATGTTAGGTAGATTCTTATAGTTCTAGGTATTTTAAGTTTATATGCTACTAGTAAAACCTGTTTTTTAATCTTATATAGTCTAATTCTAACGTAATTAAGTTTGCTGTTAGAGCGTTAGCTTCTAATGTTTTTTTAAAATAGCTAAACTCTTTTTTCTTCTTAAATGCTAGTCTATCTTTATGCTTTTTATTATAGTACTTTAACATTTATTATAGAGGAATTTTACGTCCTCTTAGAGTTGCTAGTATATTTAAAGGATAATCTCTACTGTTTCCTTAGCCCTCTAGCTATATAAAAGTATTATCCTTAGATTTTAGTATATTCCTAGGTAGTACCTATACGTAGCAAAAAATAGTAATATTCTATTACGCTATGTATTACGCTATTATATATAAACTATGCTAATAGTAATAGCAATACCTAGTTGTTCTGTTAATAGTTAAGGTAGCATCTTAGGTACTATTTAACTATTTAATTTGTTTGTTCTATAAGTCTATCTGTTTATAGGTAATAGACGTAGACATGGCTGTCCTTATCTCTAGTTTAGCTATTATAGTTTGCTAAAACTTAGAGACGAACTTTAGGTCTCTATCTAATATAATTTTGTTAGGGACGCTGTGTTCTATAAGGACTACTTAGAGCATAATAGATATAAACTATTCTACGTCTAAATTCTCTAGTATAGTATAAAGTAGGAGTACTATATAAGTTTCTCTACTATAACTAGTATAGCATTATACTATGCCCTAGTAAGTAGGTCCTTAGACCTTAGAGTTTAATAATAAAGTCTAACAATATAGTTCCCTAAGCTCTTTTAGCTAGTTCTGTTAGTTATAGAAGGCTATATAGAGAGTGTCTAGTATGTTTGTTTTGTTAGCAGTCTACGTAATCTATATAACCTCTATGAACTAGTTTCCTTACATATAGAAAGTAGTAGTCTCTTATAAGGCGCTCTAGGTTTTTTAATGCCTTATGCCTATAAGCTAGTGCCTTATAAAAGGTCTATAAAGTCCCTTATATTTTACGTAGAATATAGGTTGTCTAAATATAAGGACAAGGTTACTTTTTTGCTCTATTGCTTCCTTAATGTCTTTAATTTCTATATAGATTCTTTAGTAGCGTCCTTTATCTATTTAGTCTAGTTGTCTTTGCTAATTTTATAAAGTTTCTTAGGAGGCTGCTACCTAGGTATATTTAGTATAAGAGACCTGTCTAGTTCTTGTCATAGGACAGCGCTATATGTTTTTTTAATATCCTAGTATCCTAGCTTATAGCTTAGTGGTCTGCTCTCTAGTTTTCTGTTCCCTTAACATAGACAATGTAGATGTTATACGTCATAAGTTCTTACGCCTATTATGCTTGTCTTAGGTTAAGTTCCTTATTAATTAGGAATCCTATAAGGTTCTTATAGTCTATGTAGATAGTAGTTTAGTGTTTTGCTCCCTAGAGGTTTGTTCTCTACTTTTAAGTGCTTTAATAATAGCTAATAACTCTTGTTATATATGTTATAGTTTATTCTATAGTAGTAAGTTTTTATAAGTAATAGAACACTAGTCTTTTTACTCTATTCTAGTTATGTTAGAATAACATAGCCCCTATTACTCTATTAGACGCGTTAGTCTCTACTCCTGCTAGTTAGTTTAGGTTAAACATATAAATTACTAGTTCCCTAGTAAACTTAGCCTTAATTTGCTAGAATGCCTCTTTTGTTTCTTTATTATTTTAAATAGTATATCCTTCTTTAATAGTTCTGTTAGTAGTGCTAATAGTTCTAACTAGTTTAGTATTAACTTTAGCAGAAGTTATAGAATCTAATAAAGGACTAGACGTCGTTAGGTTTCTAGGCTCCTCCTAGTCCTAGACTGCTCTAATCTTGGCTAGATCTATGCTAATCTCTCTAGCTTAATAGTAAACCCTAGGAAGTTAGTCTTCCTTATGTAGAATACACACTTCTTTAGGTTTAGGTATAGCTTTGCGTCTATTAGTGCCTTAAGGACCCTCTATACATGCCTGCCATGTTCCTCTATAGTGTTAGAGTATACTAGAATGTTATTAAGATATACTATGTAGAACTAATCTAGGTATAGTTTAAGAACTATGTTAATGCGTTCTTAAAAGGACGCTAGTGCGTTAGTAAGGCTAAACGGCATGACCTAGTATTTATAGAGTCTAAACTTAGTCCTAAATGCTGTTTTCTATTTGTCTCCTTCCCTAATTCTTATATGTTAATAAGCGTTACGTAGGTCTAGTTTTATAAAGATCTTAGCCTAGCTAATTAGTCTTATATCTCTAATATTAATAGTAGTAGGTACTTGTTTTTAATTGTTATTACGTTAAGTTTATAGTAGTCTATGTATAGTTATAATTCTTCTATGTTTTTCTTTATAACAAAGAATATAGGATGCGCTGCTAGTAAGGCTAATAGTTATATCTATCCTTTGTCTAGACTCTTGTTAACGTATTCTTTAAGGATTTTAGACTCTCTTTCTATAAGTGCAAATATAGGTCTAAATAGAGGTTGTTTCCCCTCCTCTAGTAGGATGCTATAGTCCTATAGTTAGTGTTTAGGTAGTGCGACCCTAGGCTTGCTAAACGCTGCTACGTATTCCTAGTATTTCTCTAGTAGTGTTTCTGCTAGGTCTTGTTAGTTATAGCAATTCTACACTAATACTTAGTTTAGGAGGGATCTTTATAGTTCTCTTTGTCTAGTTAATTATAGGATTGTTGTTTTATAACTAAGGCATACTAAGGATAATATCTTTAGTATCTCTATTTTTATAACGTTAAAGCTAAGTAGCTCTCTGCTTCTAAGTAGTAAGAAGTCATGTGCTATAGTTTTAAGAGTAATAGGTTCTTAGAAAGCGTCTCCTTAATAGTATAGACAACTTCTAGGTACCTCTTTTTATATACTGCTATCTAGTGTTTTTACATAAAGCCCCTTAATATAAAGTTTTAAGTAGCTCTGCTGTTAATTATAACTTAGGCCTAGTTTCTATAGTATTGTCCTAGGAATATAAGGTGCGTCCCTCTGTTATTCCCTTTAGGCTACTAGTTTAAGGCTAATGTTTAGTGTTAATTTTCTTTTAGACATGTTTTAGGCACTTGTTCTAAGGGCATTTTACTATAGTCGTCCTAACACATATTCTATAGGGAGTAATGTTCCTAGGACTAGGCTAACTCTTCTATTTTTCTAGGGTCTATAGATTGCTTCTATCTATAGATGTCTTCTAGTGTTAGTAGTTTAGTAAAGGGGGCCTTTCCTCCCTAGTTAGAAAACAGTTATATGTTAATTTAGCTTAGCAGTGTATTATGCATTCCTTAACAACGCAGGATGCCTAGGCTATTTTAAAATATATAGGTAATTAGTCTATAGTCTTTCGTCGTCGCCTTCCTTAAGGGTGTTCCTAATAGGACTGCATGTTCCCACGCTAGGATCTATACCTTAACTAGTACCTGTGTAGTAGGTACTAATCTACTTCTGCTACTAGCGTTGCGATTTCTTCTATGTACGTTTGTCTAGGGTTTGTTAATTAGCGCGAAGTTATCTTCTACCTATTCTTTAAACTATAGAATGTTTTTCTAATAGAGTAGAGTAGTTTCTAATTGTTATATATTTATATAATAGTAACAGGTTTGTTATCTCTAAGTAGGAAACGTAGTTCTTAGGCGTAGTTAGTTAACCCCTAGTAGGTTTGTTCTATTGTTGCTAGTCCTAGGACTCATACGTATTCCTTGTTGCTATGTCTTTTAGCGCCTAGTGTTTGTTACTAGTTGTTAGGTCCTCTAAAAGTAATCTTATGTTATAGCATCTTTCTATATGCTATGTTAGTTAATTGTTGTTATATAACAGCGTAACGTTGTTGTTGTTTTATTGTCCTCTTCTTTACTGTCCTAGACAGTCTATAAGGGTATAGGCATAGCTTCGTTAGAATCTTCTGTTCTATAGACAAGCTGTTAGAGTCTAGTTCCTATGCAAACTGCTTGATCTTAGGGTACTGTTAATAGCTAGTGTCTCCTCTTAAGTTATAGCTAGCCTAGCCTCCTTAGGCTAGTATTCTATATTTACCTTTATGCTATAGTAGGTTAGGCATTTGTCTTTACTATAGAAGGTCTAGTGTAAGCTATTATGCTCCTAGTTAGCTATAATGCGTTCTTTAGGTGCGTCCTTTCCCTCTAGGTACGCTCTCTTTAGTTTGCTTTCTTCTTTAATTCCTTGTTTATAGCAACTTAGTTGCTCCTGTTCTAGAATCTGTTTTTTTTCTTAGGTAATCTATATTCTCTAGCAAAGTGTCCTAATTTACTATAATTATAGCAGTCCCCTTAGGTTTCTGTTAGAATTAACCCTTAAAATCTCTTTTGTTAGGCTCTTAGTTTACTCCTAAGACTATAGGTTCTAGTCTATAGTAGTTGTTCCTCTTCTAACTATGTCTAAAGTTTCCCCCTTTCTCCTAGTTCTAGAGGTATAAGCTGTTATTAATTTTAATAGCTTGTTTAATAAGTGTAGAGAGAGTATAGGCATAATCTATTTAGATTATTTTATATTAGACTAAATCTTTTAATCCTTATAGTATTATAACATTAGGGCTAATTAGTTCTACTTAATTTTAGATGCTAGTTGTTTAAACTTAGAGGTATATGCTAACGTAGACTTAGTCTGTCTAAGATAGTTAATTTTTGTTCTATAACCCTCTTAGCGTTAACATCCCTAAATATAAGACTAAGTTTAGTCTTAAAGTATTAGTAGCTAGCAAACAGGGCACGCGTCTCTATGCTTTAGTATTTCTCTATTAGCTCTATCTTTTTGTTAAAGTATGTTTTAAACTAATTTATAGCCTTTTAGTAAAGTATGCTGCTATAAATGTAACCTTGCTAGCGTTGTCTAGGAGTTTGTTTATGTTAATGTCTATGTAGATAGCTATTAAGGCTAGGAAGCTATAAAGTTTATGTTAGGTTCTATTAAACTTGTTTAGTAACCTAAGCTTAAGTAGTTTGCTCTAGTATTTCTTAAGTTAAGTCTTAAGTTTAGTAATTTTGTTAAGAAGGGTTTAGTTAGGAGGCGCTATAGTGAGGCCCTCTAGCTGTTCTTCTAATTCTTAAGTCTTCTTGTTTGCCTTAAGTTGTTCTTGCCTTATTTGTTTAAGCTGTTCTATAAACTTAGCTAAACTAGATTCTCCTATAGAGGAGGATCCCTTTAAAGTAGACGCTATTATATTGTTCTACTAGGTAGTTAAAGTGTAACGCTAGGGTAGTAACTTGCCTAAGCCTTTAGCTAAGGGGAGGGTTGCTAGAGGAGCGTAGTAGTAGTTATGCTTTAAATAGTACAAGGCAGGCGTTAGGGGTAGTAGGCTAATAGTATGCTTAGGGTTAGTTTATAATAAAGTGTTACTTGCTAAGGGTGCCTATAAGCAAGAATATAAGATTAACTACGAAGGAACTACATAGGGGATCCGTGAACCCTATATACTAGTCTGTTCCTTCGTGATCCGTTAATCTGTCCTCGCAGAGCAGCAGATCACTGATCCGTTGATCTGTCTCCACAGAGCGACAGATCAATCACGTGATGTTGGATCACGTGTCTAGATTATGCCAAGCCTCCTCGCCAAGGTCGGCATCATCTAATCTTTCGGTGTAAGGGTCGTTGTCGTCGGGTTCGACCAGGTCGAACTCGACCTCCTGAGGTGCCTCCTGGTCGCCCACCGTATGGCTACTACTTCCCATGTTGCGAACGACATTCGTAACACTACGTCTACTGTTCTCTTAGCGCCTGTCGTTATGACATAATGTCTAGACTGCTGTTATAACATGACTGTGCGTCCCATAGGACCCTCCTCTTCTACGTAGAGCAGGATCTCTGCCTCTAGTTAGTATTAGGTGTCTGTTACCCTAGGGTCCTAGCCTAGGTTCTCTCCTATAGGAGAGAGTGACGATCCACGTCTTATGATTATAGTTATCTAGCTTAGCGTAGTTATAGAGGCAAGGGGCAGTGAGAGGTTCGTCTAGCCTAGGATAAGAGGTCTGCCTAGGCTGCTATTTCGTCTGCGTATAGAGGGAACAGGGTGCAGAGGTTATATTTTAAGCGTTTGTTATATAGTTGCTATAGGTATATACGTAGCTATTAGTTTATAGGGGTTCATAACTGTTTCTAACTGTCGTAGGCGTGTTATAGTGCGCGCTGCGTCGCGCGCGGCGGCGGTGAAAACTCTGCTCTGTCTCACCACAGGGCATCGCCACCCGCCGCGCCGCTATTAACACGACGTCTCTGCGCTGGCTCTGATCCCCTCAAGGATCAGGTTCCTAGGCTTCACCGCGTGGAGGTGCAGAGTCCGATTTCGAAGCCCAATACATTAAAATATATCTACATGCATAATTAAGTTCCCTAATTAAAAAAAGGGCTTAAGTAGCCCTTATCCTCACTGTCGCTAGTGACGTCACTGCCGTTCTATAGGCCCCTTGGGGTCTCTAGGAGCTCTCCTATAGTATACTCTTATACAGTACTCTCACTAATAGTAAGCTGCGTCTCTAGTACAGGAGCTTAACTGTCTAGGACCTTAACAATAGAGGTCTCCTTGCCCTCTATACGCGCTTTTTGTTATAGTAGTAGGTTATATAGGTCTTAAGAGTCGTGGGCCACAAGAGAGAGCTTAGCAGCGTTAAGAGAACTTTTAGTAATCGTATGGTAAGCATAGAACCTGCCTCTCTTCTCTAAGGACTACACTGATTTTATATAGAGAGCTTGGAGCTAGAAGGCGCGCTCTAGGTCATTAGTACTATATACCCACCTCCATACGTCCTAGGCGATAGTGGCCCCATTAGCATGGCGCTTTGTAGACTTCTTGCCTAAGCTCTAGATTAATAGGCGCATCCTTTTCTAATTGTTTATACGTTTTGCTAGTAAACGTTAAACGCGTGTAGTAACAACTGCCGCTTGTTTAGCAGCCTCATTAACAACCTAAGCTGCAGCTATCCTACAGCAGTCTCTAGCGTAAATAGGCCCCCCCCCTAGGGTTAAGAACATGGCGACTACGCCTACGACGCTCTGCTTAAGCATGTTCTGCTGCCTTTGTATTTGCCAGAGCTCGCTTAAGCCTAGCTACAGTTTAGGCAAGAGCTAAGCTACCTTTAAGTGTCGTAATTATACCTTAGGCAATATTGCTTAGTAGAGTTCTGCGTAGTGTATGCTTAATAACGTACTCTTAAAAATTAAGCGTATAAACTGTTCTTAGAGTATTCTAGCCAAAATTGCTAGGCATAACCTGCTAGGTCTGTGATTCCTATAGTTATATTTGCTAGTTAAATCGCTTAGTTGCTGCCTCTATAGCCTTAAAACCTTTACTCTCCTCCCCCTCCTCCTTAACCTTATGCGCAGCGATATTGTTTTCTAGAGTAAGTGTAGAAGTCGTGAACCTCTCTGTAAAATTACCTTAGTTGTTTATAGCTAGTTTATTATAAGCTGCTTCCTTAGCCCTTAGTTTATTAAGAACTAGGTTAGGCGACTAAGGAGCTATGCCTATACGCCTCTATCTGCTCTAGATATTAGCTTTTGTAAAAGTCCTCTAACGGATTTAGGTAAGAGTTGCTAGGAAATCTGTCTTGCAGATATTAACAGCGCTAGTACGTGAGGCCTAATTAATCGTCTAGCTATAGTACCACTTTAGTAGTTAAAAACAACCTATATTAAGAGGCTATAGGAGGTGCGTAGTATATAGAGGTAGAGCAAATATATGCGTATTAGCGCATATAGCGTACGCGACAAATAAACAGGTAAGGTAGGATCTATAGCCGTTAATAAGGAAGAGCTTTAGTGCTTCTCTACTATGTTAGTTAGTTATTTTTTTAAAGTGCTTTATCTAATTAACAGCTATATAGTTGTTACTATAGCTACTGTCTGTTACGTTTATAAAGTAGTTGCTTAGTAAATTAACAGCCTAGTGCTCTAGTATTAACTTTGCTTTAATAATAATTATAGAGTTAATTACTTAGCTATCTATAGAGACATACTTAACTAGGGTAATAAGCTCTTTATTAGTTATAGTAGGCAGAATCACCTAGCGCGCGCGTTAGTAAGACTCTATATTAATTATAGTATATAGTTTATAGTATATAATTACCTGTTTTCTATGTTTTATATATACGTAGTGTAGGGTAGTAGCTAGGGGCTATGAGATACAGTTAGGGGCTACGAGATATAAGGGGCTCAGGGGGCAATTAGGGCGAGACATCTAAAAAGCAACACTATCTTTTTAGCATTAATTCTCTATAGAAAAATTAAGTGTATAGCAGCAACATTAATCTTACGCAATGCCTTAGTAATTACTATTAACTATAGAGCGTCTTATCTCTAACTCTATGAGGATCGCTAGGAGCGTAGGTTTAGGCCTAACTCTAAGCACTTTTAAGGTATAGTATTATCCTACACCTTACTCCTCCACAAATAATAGCGAAGCCTATAGGGCGCGCTAGTAGGTAATGCTAATTACTAAGAAAACTAATGTAACAACAGGAACTATAAAAGAAAGAGATAGTATAGGAACAGAACAAAAAGCACTATATAAGCTAGAAAGCACTATATAGGACAGATAGCTTAATTAGAAAGACATAGAAAGACTAGGCACGACTAGCAGAAACAGCAACATAGGAAAGACTAGGACAAGCAGCAACTATAACTACTAAAAGGAACAACAACTATTAAATTACTCTCTAAATTAGAAAAGAGGAAGCAATTATAAAATAAGACGCTTAAAACAAAGATCTAAGCACTTAGCGCTCTAGGGAACTTATGTTTATAGAGCAGCACAGGCCCCCTAGAGTAAGCCTTTCTGTTTATAACAAACGCATAGACAGAGCTCGTACGATTACTGCCTATGCTATAGATACTAGCCATAGCACTATCACACGTAACCTAGGAAGGAAAGCTACTAGACAAAAGGGTAAAGAAACAAGGAAGCGCAGCTAACTAGGACCTATAGCATTTAGATTTAAGTCTCTGTTTAGCTTATAAAGGAAAAATGCTAATATTCTAGGAGCTAGCAAGGACCTTAGAGAGCTAAGAGAAGAAGTTCGCATAGCAACAAGAGGTTAATTTTAAGGAAAAATTAATTAGGAAGACAATTACTAACTACATAGTCTATAATTTTAGTAGCGCTATAGACCTTTATAATTATTATACTTCTAGCATGTTTTTTAGCGTTTAAATTTTTTAACTACGTATAGTTAACCTTTCTTAGCAACAAGATAGAGAAACCTAGCTGCCTTGCTAGCTTTCCTAGTGTTTCTAACACTAATAGAAGAAATCCTAAGAATAAGGAATTCTATAGCTAGTTCTAAGGGTTTAGAAAGGCTGCTAATCTAGAACCTAGCAGCCTTAATACTAGCACTAAACAACTAACGCCTAGTAAAGAGATTCATAAAAGCAGAACTACTAGAAAACAGCCTCTACGCCTCACTAGACAAGCTACCTATGTACCACGCGCAGCACTAGATCCTTATAACAATAGAGACAACATAAGCTGCCTAATCCTATTCCTTCTGCTATAGAGCCACACCTATATTTTAATTAGACTAACGTAACTAAGTTCTATAAGAATATAAACAGAAGGCCTTTCTTATATAAATTAGTAACTATAAAAAAGTGCTTTTTATAATAGAGTTCTGTTCTAGTACTGTCTAAAGCTTTATTAAGAAAACTGCTATATATAAGACATTAGATTAGACTAAGCTTAAGACTGCTATATATAACTAATATAAGGAATATAACTTAGAGCAGCTTATAAAGCGCTAGGGTTATCTAGAGAGCTACTACGTAGCAAACGCAGTGTCCCTACTGCCTTTTCTTAAATACCTCTAGGACTTTAAAGAGGCTGCTAATATTATAATAAGCGCTAGCTATGTCTATTAAGCTAAAAAAGGGAAATACTTTATATAAGGACTGCCTTAAGAAGACAAGGACGCTATGTAGTATTATTCTAATGCCTAGGTTAACAGCAACAACCCTAGCAAGCTAGACTTCTATATTATTATTAAATACCTTAAGCGCTATAAACGCATTAAGCAGGCTTAAGAAGACAAAATAATTATAACAGACAAAGTAGCTAGCTATGCTACGTGAGTTTACTATTAGACGTTAATTGCTTATACCTAGCGAGGCAGTTACGTAATTCTAGAAGGAAGAAAGTATTCTTTATAAAGCTCCTAGGAACCTATTAGTAACAATTACACTCCCTATAAAGGCCTTATTAACAAACTAGACCTAGAAGTTAAAGAGATAGTTAAGCACTTTAAGAAGCTTAGTCTTATAGACTC
>MCFA01000429.1:0-16683 GCA_002105025.1 Clohesyomyces aquaticus
GAAACCACCTCCGGTGTATCCTCGCCGCATACTCGACCACCACCGGAAACCGTCTAATGAGCAGTTCCCTCGACTCCGGGCCTCTGTACAGCGTTAGCAAGCAGTCCATGAGCCATCCTACCAAATAATACTCACGCCTCACACACCAACACACTAACCACAAACCCAAAAATTGTCGCATCCACTTCCGTCGGATCCTCTCCACCCAGTATCCAAAAACACCCCCCATCATCCGCCTGCTTTCCCTCTCCATTCTCTCCATCCCTCCTCTTCCCAGCGCTGACCCCCCTCCAACAACCCTCCAACAACCCTCCCACCGCCTCCCAAACCTCCACCATTCCCCCTCACAACCTCCCTCTCCAACCTCCCCGTCCCCTGATCCCACAACCTCTTCACATTCGCCCTCCACGCCATCCATCCCTCAAACACCCTTACCGGATACGGGATCGCCCAAAGAACATGATCCCGCATAGTGTAGTAATTCTCAATCCAGCGTTCCTGCGTGTGGCAGAAATATAATTTTTCTTCTAGTAATGCACGAAGTGCAAGATCAAGTGCGACATCCCGGGGCTGAATGGCGGTGTTGAGGTCTTGAATGACTCCGAGGGAGGTTAATCGCTTTATGATGAGTGTCGAGTCGGGTAGTGTTTCGACTTCGGCATCGGTAATTGAGGATTCGAGATCGATGTACGGGATTTTGCCTTTTGGAGCTGAGGAGATGGAACCCGAGGTACAGGTGTAGGATACGTTGGAGATACGGAGCCGGAATTCGAGTTTTGTGACGAAGGGGGACCAGACATATTGCCCGGGGTCGGGCCAGCCGCGGTAGAGGGTGATTTTAGGATGGGCGTTGATGGTCATGTTGGGTACTGGGGGGGGGGGGGGGGGGGGGGGGGGCGGAAATGAATGTGGGACTTCGAATGGTTGTGATATGTAAAGGGGGTGCCTGGTTTTTCGAGACAATGGTTTGAAAGTCGGATGGTCTGCGATTCTCTGTCTTCTGGTGGAATATAAGAACTAGTGAGATACGAACGCTGTATAAGTTAATGTACGATTCCTTGTACAACATCCATATTCTTCTGGCACTGTGTTGTATCTTACGCCCCAAATGTTCTTTCGACTGCTTAAATAGGAGAATGGGCTGTTGGGGAGAGAGAATCTAGAACCATGGATGCCCCGGTCGATGCACGATGCCGTCGTACAACCACCCCAAAACTCCATCCAATAAAGCCCAATTGATACTTCCATTCCGGCATAGCGTTGGATTTTAGATTCAGCTTTCATAGCAATAAGATTTCCGGGACAAAGATCTCCACCGGTAGTCGATGTAGTGCCGACGCTAAAGAATCAGCCATATAGCCGCTCGAAAGAAAGTTGTTGGAGGTTGAACTGGCAGGAGGTGGGGCGTTATCGATAAGATCCGTCAACGGCGACGCAAACGCGTGCACCATGCTTCACCTGAACTCCAGAGCAAAGCATAGAACATAATTCAGCCACGCAGGCTTGTGTCAAGACGACGTCGATGGGAATAACGATTAGCTTCATGTCACACCCTATTCGTTCCACGTCCCTTCTGCAAAAAGCCAGCATTTCAATTCAAAGTTGGATTTCCATTCCATTCTCAACTTCACTCAAGAGATTACATCCCCAAGCACTGAATTGCGTATGTAATAGAAAAAGCCCCATCCCGGTAGGTGAAGGAAGGCGTATCTGTAAGGCATCCCCATATCCCTCTCACCCCGACGCCAACTGGCCAATCCGGCATTGTGAGATATCATATCCGTCCATCGCAGCACGTAAGAAGCAAATGCCTGATAGACCATCCCTCGTTCGTCGTCACGAGGCTCCGCGGGAAAGTGTTAGAGCTATAGTACCTGGTCGGGTGGAATGGAGAAAAATAAAAGAGACCGAAAAAAGTCGTGCAAAATTCCAAATGAGTAGCCTTGGGAAGACCCGGAGAACCAGGAAAGCGGGTGACCTCCTCAGCGGAAGTTGTGTCCACCATCCAGAATGCGCTGGAACTCCATCCTCTGCATTCCCGCCAGACTCTTCGAATCCGGCTCCTCCCCGGGTGCAAGATAGTGCTCCTCGAGCTTAACATTCGCCCTGTCAGAGAACGTGAGGAAGCCCTCCAGCACATCCAGCTTCAGGGCCTCGCTCTCGTCATCGTTGACCGAATCGTGCCAATGGATCGTTACATTCGTAAGCTCCGGAGCGCGTTTGAGGATTCCGACGACGAACTCGGCTCGCTGCCGCAACATAGCCTGATAGATACTCTCAAACGCGTCGCTCTCGCGGAGCCAGACAGTATCCCAGACGAATGTGACGTCGACCCTGCGAATGTTCTCGATGGGGGAGAAGGCCGCGTCTGTGAGCTCGCCGAGGGACACCTCGAAGAATGTGGTGTGGGTGAAACTTCCAGTAGCGTCGATGCGGAGGACGGCGACGTCGTAATACCAGTCCATGGCCTGGCGGCTGAGGTCCTTGGACGTGAGGAGCAGCTCCAGAGCCGGTGGACAGTGCGAGATGCGCATGAACTTGGGGATGTGGCGCCATTTGGGGGCAGCGGAGATGACTGGGGCCGGTGGGGCGGCAGCAGTCTGAGCGGACTGGAGGGTTGCTCCGTCGCCGTCGCCGTCGGCATCCATCATAGCCTCGTCGTTGTCGTCGTCCATAGCCTGATCGTCATTCTCCTCCTCTTCACCTAGCCCATTGTCCTCTTCGTCCTCGTCAATATCCTCGTCATCCTCGTTTTGAACCTCATCGGAGTCGGTCTCGGTGTCGTCGTGAGCGACAACACGCGGGGCAGTGCCGGCGGGGTCCTTGGTCGCAAGCGCAGCAGTCTGCTCGGCAAGGTCCTTCTTCTCGAACCAGGCTCGGAGGAGCTTCTTAGCGGGCTGCTGGCGGAGAGCCGTGAACTCGAAGATGTTGTGTCGAAGCTCAAGCGGAATAGACATAAGGGTGGGGGCATCGGACGCAGCCGCCGCGGCGATTGAGGAAGCCATTGTAGGCACACGGTGGGTTGGAGGATCAAGCGGGGTGAGGTGTCGTGGAGAAGTCTGGCTGAGGTCAGAAGGTGGAATTGAGGTCTAGTGTGGGCTCAGCCTTGTACCTTGGGTGAAGCGGTCGAAGCAGCAGCGGGCCGTGTTTCCAAGGCTTGCTTGCTGCCTGGCGGTGGAAGGAGCCTCGCGCGGGGCAAGCTGCCGGCGCTTTAGATGCGACATAAAGGCTGAGCTGATAAATGTGACGGGCAGAGACGGCCCTGTCAGCTACAGGCATGAGTCTATCATGATTGCACGATGGGGTGAATGCGCGCTTGCGATGAATACGTCGAGTGGTGAATGGTCGGTGAGATTGAATTACACGTGACGCTTGATGCGAGTCGTGAGAGCCGGTTAGTCAGCACGCGATTACTCATGCCCCCTTTCTCCAACCTGGAACAAGTGTATTTCTCATCAGAATACTCACATGGTTGGGTCAGATATTCGGTGCTTCTTGCATGAATCAGCGGACTAGATGTCGCAAGTGACAGCATAATACAATCATTAACCATGCCTAAACAGGAGACAGCCAAGTCTATCTTACAATGTGCGTCGCCTTCTCCTTTTTCATGGACTAGTTACAAAATGTGGCCGTTAAGATGATATGCAATGCCTCTTCTGGTCGCCAGACGCTTTCCGAAGCCCATGTCCTACCCCTTACAACCTGTGCAAATCTATCTCGACAATCGGCCCCTTATAGGTCTTCCTCGCCCCCCAGAGATAATACCCAATGCTGAAAAGTAGCACGGAGCCGGTGACCAAAATTGCATAATTCATGTGCTCAGCATTTGTCTGTCTTGTGCCAGGCCAGAAGCTGAAGAAAATCTGAAGGATCAGGTATGAACACGCAACCATGTTGTTCGCAATACCCAGAGTACCTTTCAGATGCCATGGACCCCACCGAAGATTCGAATGCACGCCTTCTGAGGCAGGTATTGAGTAGTGGGTGACTTCGGAAGAGGAGCTGGCTTCGCGAATGTCGCCTCGAAGCCGCCTCCAGAGAAGTAAGCCGATCGCTATCAAGTAGGATAGGTAGAAGCCTTCCAGAACCAGGGAGACAATGTCGTTGAAAGCGGTGCCATTCCCAATGTTGACAATCGCTAAGAGGGCCGAGAAGACTGTGACAGACATAATAGCAACAATGGGGATAGATGTTCGCTTGTCAATCTGTGCTAAGACTTAGAATCCGCTAAACAGGGAGGGATGTAAACATACGAAGAACAATTCCTTCGAGAAAGGGAGGCCGTTGTCGCGAGCAAATGACCATGTCATTCGCGATGCTGCAGCCAAGCAACCCAGTGCGCTGCAAAACTCCAACAAGACGATTAGTCCTGTCATTACCGACGCACCAGCTCTGGACCCCACTGAATACTCAAATATCTTGATGAATGGAAACTGGCTCTCGGCAGCGAAGTCCACAATCTGTTCGTAGGGCACACTGAATAGAAGAGCAAAAAGCATGCCAAACGCTAGACAGCCATTTAGGACAAGACTGACCACCATGGACCGGGCCACATCTTTGGTTGCATTTCTGACTTCTTCAGACATCTATCAAAGTGTCAGTTAAGCCCCACCGACGGATTTGGTCAGCTTACATGCACTGCAGAGTCCGTGCCCACGAAAGCCAGAGCATTCCCCTGGATGCCGACGAAGAAGGACAGAGTCTGAGTTTGCCATCCCCCGCCATTATTGAACATAGTGAAAATGTCTTTGGCAGAATTGTGAGTCGGAGATAAGTAGACTAGAGGAATCAGGATACCGAAGAAGCCGAGGATATGAATGATCAAAACGAAAACTTCAATAGAGGGGAGAGCCCCGCTCATGAAGATGTTGATGATTACGCAGAGGATGAGACCACCCCATAAGAGTAAAGTTCCCTGCCATCCTCTCGGAGCGAAGGAATCGTCGTTTAGGGCTATAAGGGCCAGGATAAGCTCGGCAACAAAATATGAGGCAGCTGTGAGGCCTGATATCCAGCCGATAACAGTAAGCCATCCTACTATCTTAGCACATATTTTATCAATCGATAATTGATAGACTTACCAGTCAAGTAACTGAAGAATTTTGTGCTGGTTTGGGGAGCCAGAAGCGACACCCAATGGTACTGCCCGCCCGCAGTGGGAATCATCGACGATAGTTCGCCAATAGAAATGAAGACTGATATGTTGCCCAGCCATACAATTAAGAAGCCGTATACCAGGCCTGCGGGACCACCACTATATGGTTGAGCGGGAATCTACGATTGCCAAACGATTCACTTACTTGGTAAAACCAACCAGGAAAACTCTGCTGGTTGGTCAGTGATGTTGAGAGATTCAAGGGAGACTCCTTACACCATCAAACTCTCCCAAGTACACATTAAGCCGCAAGTTAGCCCGGTCATGCTCACCAGTCCGAACCGGCGCTTTTCAACGTTAGCAAATTTCTTACGCATAGTGAACGGTAATTGCAAACCTTGAGAACTTGTTTCTTGCCAGCCCTGGCCAAATCATATCTATCGCGGTCAAATTCGCCGACCATTTTGGAATCCGGTGCTTTGCCCCGCTGGCGAGGAACTTCTTCGTCGAGGGTGTGGAGCTCCTGGCCGTAGCTCTCGACTGCTTTGTCCATGGTGAGTATCTCTGGCATTCAGAAAGCACTCGAATGAGGACCGCGAGATACGAGAAGTTCTGAAGCGGCTATGCAAACGCGAAGATGTGTGGGGGGAGGCGCGCCTTCAACGTGGCAGATATCAAACCAGCACTCCGGGAATCGCGAATGGTGGTGGAGAGGCGGTCTTGTGTCATAGCGCACATGCAATGCAAGTCAATCTTGCCTATCCCTTCTCAGAGTAACGTGAGCCATGTGCGTCCGGCAGCGACGGTTGAGTTGGGGTTGATCAGTCTCATTAATTCTCAGCCCCACCTTGGGTGATTCGCGGATGGCGGATGTTTGGGCAGTCCAGACTCTCCCTCAGCTGGGGTACAGTGTAGGCTATCTGCATTGATACAGTATTGCGTCCAAAGTCTCAGGGTGCAAAGACTTGGTTCGTTCGACGTGTCGCACGGACAGCCTGAGTGAATCCAGAGGTGATGCAGACGTGCGGTGGCATGCATCGGAGTATATCCCTTGCAGGGATTTCTCATCGCTGCCAAGCGCAAATGAAAGAATTTCCCGCCAACAGTTCATTCTTAGTCGCGCAGCACAAATGGGTTGCCGAGCAGTGGCAGTCGCGCCCACTTCGCTTGGCGGCCCATGTATCGTGGAAGCGCATTCTTTGTCCTTGGCCGCAGAGAAGCTAGAGAAGGTGAATGACAATTACGGGGTTCGGTAGTGCAAGGAGGGCATCATGGCATGCGGATGAAGCTGCTATCCGTGGCGATGGCGCGACAAGTCAGCTTGTATTACGCGAATGACATTGGCATTGGGACGTGTCGGTCGTACTACCGCGAAGGGTAGCAAACCCTGAGTGGGGAGATGTGGTTTGAGTTGAAAGGAGGAATGGCTTTCTCCTAAGGTCGGCAGGGGTTAACGAGGATCGGCAACCTTCATGTTGAGATTACTAAGGCTAGGCACGTGCTCTTCATCACGTGAATGGAGGCCGTTGGTCGAGATAGGGAGATGAAGTGAATATGGGGGCCTTTCCTGGAAAAGATTTTCGCATAGGTTAGGCAAATTTTGAATGAGCTGACCTCTTGACGTGAAGGTTTCGACAGAAAGAGTATAATCGGGATGTCGGTGCGGCTTGGTGGGATCGATTTGGAGAATAACATTACCGAGACGGAACACGGAAAGTTCATAATGACGAAATATGGATGGTGAATCAACTTGTCAGCCGTATTATACTCGAAATTGTGAAAAAGAACCAGCCTCCATGCCTGTTCGACGGATGACATGTCTAAAGGCATAGCCTGATACGAAATTTTCGACCACGACACAGATTAACAGCAACGTACTCGGATTCAGATAAACTTCAAATTGTTTCAAACTCTGCTTTGAGTACTGGTCGGCTGCGAAATTGGACCATGTAGACGAATGCTAGTACGTCCAATCCATATGATCCTCGAAGAGGCGGACTAGAAAACCATGGCCGGGTTTTCCATACACAAATCTGTGAATACCGACAATAACGCATTCGGATGAACGAACAGCTCCACCGAACGCCATGTATGTGGAAATGACTCGGGAGAGAACCAGTCAACCGTCATTGTATTATGCTCCAGATCCCATCAGTCGGCGATTCCCTACTCCGCCGTTCCGCTTGCTCCCATTCAGCGCTGACGACTGTCGTCTTGACAATCTTCGCTTGACTACTTATGCTCTCATTGTCCCATGTAGCCGAGTTGGGCGGCCCAGGAGCGGTAATCTCGACACCTATCTCGCCATCTGGTCTTCTCGGTCCACCTGGCAGGCCAGACGCCGAGTTGGAGTGTGTGGTTGGATCCAGCGACAGGCTTGGTATAAATCGCTTTATCCCGCTCTCCCTTTGGCTCTTCCTGCTTTTGTTGCCGCCTGTTGAGGAGCTAAAGTCGCTCATATCGAAAGACTCGTCATTCCCGCTACGCAGATAGTCTCCTATCGATGGCGTGGTGTGACGTCGGGGCTCATCTGCAGCATACATGCCTGATGGTATAGCTTCGAAAACCGGTCGAAGGTACGGGACGCATGAGGTGATGATAGTGATGCACGCGATGATCTGCGTGGTCAGGGTCCACTTCCACATGGCCTGTGTGGGGTTGGGGGTCTCGAAGGCGTGTATGTATGCGAGCTGGATGCATGTGCCGATGATGTCGCTTGCATGGTCATCAGATGGGGAGAGAAGTGGGGAGGATCTGATAGGCTTACAATATGCGCGTGCCGAAGAAGGCGAGAATCATAGCCTTCTTGCCTGCACTCGTTTGCAGTGGGACAATGATTTGCACCGGAAACAGAATCAGCGCGAGGTCAGTCAGCATGTTGATGATGCATGTTGCTCGCCAAAATTCAGACTGCAATGACAGGTCAGTCCGCACAGACCAGGATCGTGAGTGCGACATGAAGGGAGCATACCTCGTTGATGCAATGGCTCAGATTTTCCCCCGACGAATTCAACCTGCGCCATGGTTCATGTGCCCCGCACTGAAAAGCGGAGGCAAATATGGACAGCACACCCCATACTGCAATCGACGCTGCGAGGCTCCTGCCTATCCAATGATGCAAAGGAGAAGCAGTGAGTATCATGAGTAGCGAGATGATGGACAACTTGGCAAAAGCAAGGGTCGCAATGTAGAGCAGCTTGTTTGCATATTCGCTCTGCGTGAAGCATGTTGATAAGCATTGGGTCGAAGCAAGTTCGGATGATAATATGCAAAGCGGGAAGATACCTTTTCGTAGGCCTCTATCTGGTACGGATCCAAGGATCCAAAGTTCCTCCCAAGTCCATTAGCTGTTTGAATGCACACTGACACTCCAGAGCCGATGCTAGTTACCTGGGGATATGTCAATTCTCAAGCTGTGGTTACGACTGGATGCAGTAAAAAGCAAACATACTAGGGCTGCGACAACAAATGCATCATCGACACCTATTCCTCTTTTCAGCGCTCGTTTCGTCACCAGCCGCGTCAAAACTGCCAGCCCCGAAGTGACCAAGAGGACCCAGGTAATGACATTCAGAAAAGGCCCGTAGCCGTGATGTCGTGCTACGAGGGCAGAATCCACATTCATCGCGCATTTCCCAGGGTGAGTCGGTTCGAAGTCCGAGAGGCCGCGCGCTAGAGATGAGATCGAGAAGCCGCAATGTCAGAAAGGCGTCTCGATGAAGTCCGCGGCGGCGCATGGCTTGAGAAATGTAGTGTCCTGGGTTTGCGAGTCGATCCTACGCCTTGGTGGCATGCGATATTATTCTGGGTTTGCCCAGTTGCGAATGTGAGTAGCTCTCGGCCACAATGGAGTCGTCATACACACACGGTTGTTCTGAGTTATGCAAGGACAGGCAAAATCCAAGATAGCCGCCAGAATGTCAACCGTCCTATCTTGTGCGATCTAGCCTTCGCTAGCGGTCAGCATTAGGATAGCCACATCGGAGCAGACGCTAGGGATGGCAAGGGGTGAGTTTTGCGTAAGCTCACAGCCGGCCTCGCCTCCACCGAGCTTCCCAAGCCAGATCGACATGCTACAGTAATTGGTTACAATGATGTACAGAGGTAGTGGTGAGTGATCAGTGCGGTGTATCACGGCAGATGTCTCGGCGGGGTTGGAGGAACTTTGAATTTGGAAGACACTGCAGTTGTGAAACCCCTCATTTCCTGCCATTTGGTAAACAGTCGGGAAAGGAGATCATCTGACAGATTTCGGGCAATTATGACGCTAGGAAATTTCGTGCGACCCCACAGCTTGTTTGACGTGAATTGAGAAGCAAAGCCGATTCAAAGCTATTTCGCAGCTCATTCCCCTAAGTGACCTTTGCAGTAAAGACTCGTAACCAAGGATGCCCGGGATGATGAGAGTTGTGCATAATCGCAGCTGTGCCATGTTAACCTCCACGTACTGGTTCGGCCATTGTACACCGGCTTACAATTCTGGAGAATCGCAGCCTACGGCTCGCCAGCCTCTGAAAGATCACATTGATCCCGGTTGCGGACCGATGACCATGTGAACCGCCATGCCATCGACATCTTTTCCTTGAATTGTCGTGGGATCATTCGACTCTATTGCGATGTTGGGGGCATGTCTGCTATGAACAGCCAATTCATTGAGGCCTCTTTCGGCTACTTGGGTTGGATCGGGCAGCTCCATCGCGATATCAGGCGTGGCTCTCGTGTCGACCTCAGTTGATACTGGAATTGGCGCTGCCCACACGCCCGCGACAACGACGAGGAACGAAAATATGATAGTTGAGCGCATGGCCGGATCAAAGACTCTGTCTCTTCGAGTTAGCAGAGCGTACGATAGTTGTGCTTTTCAAGACTCCCTTACTTCTGTGCCGTGGTGGATGTTCTTGCTATGTTTGATATCGAAGCTCAACGGAGAGACATTCGACAACCACTGCGTTATATGTGCGCTGAATTGGCAATAGTCAAGTCCAGAACCCTCCCGGGAATAGTGTTCCTAGATCGCGGTGATCACTGCCTAGGTAGTCACGAGAGATCTTGCGACCCCGGGAAGGACCCGTTGGGGGTACAGTTAAACGCCACAACGCTTCGATCGGTGACCGTACAGAAACCCATCGAGCATCTGGCATCCAAACGCACGCAAGGGTGATATTGTCTATGCAATGACAAGCGTTCGAGGCGAGGGGTTTACCCTTCCCGAGGAAGAAGGCTTCTCGCGTAGATTGGTTGTCGGTAAATGGTCGTGACAACGACGGGGCGGAATTGTGAGGCTCCAAGGCAACGTAGGATGCCCACACATCGTACACTTGTGGACCTGTAGACCCGAGCAACCGGTGTCAAAGTATCATTGATCGAATGCTCGTGTACACTTATGGTAGTCTTCATCCATTGCAACTCGATCGTGAGTAACCACGAGTTTCAAACTAGCCCACCGGATCGGATCCATCGACCTTGACCTTGTAAGGTTCTTTGTGACCATGATACTCAAAGTAGGCCTCGGCAGTGAGGCGGTATGGTGAGTTTTCGGGGCAGAAGGCAAAGAATTCGAGGGAATGAGCAGCCTCGCGGTAATCGTCGAATTGGTGACAAGCGTTCCGATCCGGTTGCTGTGCCCAAGAAATCATTTGATCCCAGTTGCGACAACGTCGAATCTGACCATCTCCAATCTTATGCTTCACTGCGGCAGGCATTGGGGTGTCATCTGCTGTACACATGACATCTTGACGCAAAGCATCGAGGCAGTGGAAAACGTGTTCATCTGAAAGTTCGGTCTCTTCGCCTCGGAACTGAGAGACGATACTCTTCCGAATGAGTTTCTACAAGTTAAAGTTAGAATGGAAGTTAGGGGCGGATGGTGAAAGCTTGCCAAGCAATGCAGATCATGAAGCCCTTTGAGATAGTAGACGCTGCGTTCAGTATCCCAAGGAAAGGGTGTTGAAGGAGTCAATCCAAGTTGTTTCGCATGCTCGTCGTGCAGAGCGACAGCAACGGGGTTGGTATCAAGAGCTTCCCAGGCGTCGTCCATATCGCTCTGGTTGGCACTTGGATCCCAATATTCCGAGGTCGAGTGATACTGAATGAAAGTATCGAAGGTATTTCCAGCTGGGTGTGGTTAGGCCATGCCAGGAAGAATGATTGAGATAGCGCTCACTGTACGGACTCTTGCCCAGGTCAGGAGGGCAGCTGCGGGGATGAACGTGCCAAAAGAAAAGGAAGACGTTCGCCATCAGCGAAACCGTGAGCATTGTGAGCATCAAATAAGACCTTCTTTTTCCTCTTTGCGGGACCTCGGTCTCCTCTTCCGAATCGACAGATTGCTCCTCCTCATCGCTAGCTGCAAGAAGGTGCGCCTTGTCTCCTTTCTCTTCCATTTCGATGGTGAATAGAAATTGCCAAAGCGACGCAGAAGGTGTTATCGTGGTCGGTAGTAACGCGCTCCGTTGTCAAAGCCGTTTGTACTACCGCATCGGGGTCTCGGTCTTCAATGGCCAAACCTCTCTCGCCACGGGGGTCAGATGGTCCGTAGATGCAGCCTCAATGACACTCGGTCGATGGGCGACCAATTGCCATACTTAACGCAAGGGACTATAACAAGGAAAGGCAGGTGGCAGACAGTGATACGGTGCACCGACGACGCGTCAAGGGCATCAAGGCGTGGCAAGATTGAGCTTCACGCTAAGCCGCTAACGTCTCATATGTACCCAATCAGGAAGTCACCCTAGCATTACCTTTGTTTGTCTTCCACCATCAACTTGAAACAGTTTACAACTCCCGTACGATCAGCCACTTGCCACTTGCCGCCCTCGGTATGGGTTCCATGGGAGAATCACAGCCGGCTATGGCCTCCAAATTCATTGTCAAGCAAGCTCGCATGAAGGGAGAGATGGACCGTATCATGGACGTCATCTGGGCCGCAAACTACACGCCTTACGAGCCGTTTGCCCAGATATTCTTTCCTGTCCTTGGTGTTTTGCCTTCCCATCTCGAAGACGCCATCGCCGAATCAAAAGAGCGTTTCTGGGCTCAACATCTAGGCGACAAGTCCAGCAACTGGTTCTATGTCGAAGAAATCGAGACTCATAAACCTGTCGGTTGTGCGCAGTGGCAGGTGTTCCTTGAGAACCCTTTCCCGAATGGGGTACCGAAGCTACAGACAACATGGTGGCCCAAGGGCGAACATCGAGAATTCTGTGAGCTTATTCTCAATCAAATATACAAGCCTCGAGCAAGCTGGATGACTCGACCACATCTCGGTAGAGTATATTTCATGGTCTCTCCGCATTTTTTTATTCAGTCCTCGAGTCATATTCTAGAGTTAACATCCGTCTCCCGCATTTCCCTCTCTCACACTCCCATCTCCTCTGACCCCTCCCCAGCCCTGAACTGGATGGCCGTCATCCCCTCTCACCGTCGTCTCGGAATTGGCTCCCTCCTCATGGCCCACGGCACCCGACGCGCAGACTCCCTCAATCTCGAATGCTGGCTCGAAGCCTCGCTTATGGGCCGCCCGCTATACGAGCACTTCGCATTCAAGCCACTCTTCAAAATGGCCTTCGACACCTCCAAGCAAGATGCCAGCGACATCTGGCACAAATGTGAGCACGAAATGACGCCAGGACCCTTCTTCCCGATGTGGAGGCCTAAGCAGGGGGTTTGGGATGTGGTGGAGATGCCGTGGGAGCTGGGGAAGGGCGGGAAGGTGGATGTGGATGCTGTGGTCGATATGGGGCTGGAGTGGTAAAGGGAACAAAGGGATCTCAGTGGAGGGTACTAAATTCAGGCTGCGGAAATCTGGTTAGAATGGGCTTTCTGGAAGGACAGCAAGAGGTTTCTTGCTCTATTGTGATATTAGCCAAAAAAGACGGCTTGAACAATCTCCAGGGCCTAAAGTCCCAATCCAGACTCCCCATCTTCTAGCCCCCCATCCCAGAAACTCCAGCACTACTATTCCCACGGCACTAAAACCCATCCCACCTCCCCCAAATAAAATAGCCCCGTCTCCCTCCCACCAATGTCATCCCCCTTGCCTCCTAAGTCTGACTTCTTTCCTCCACCCCAACCTATTATATCTCCCCCCTCAATGACACCAGCATCCCTCCTCACCCACTTCCCACCCTTCTTAACCCCCTATCACCCCTCCTTTTCTCCCCAGAGTTCATCCCAAGAATCCACAACCCTCCCACTCCCCAACCCTCACCCCACAAGTTCACAACATTCCACATCATACCGATGACTACACCCCACACACACATTCCTTAACTCCCTACTCAACCACCTCCTTCTACATCCACAACACTGCCACGCCGCATCCGGGATCGGTTCTGCAGCCGGATACGGCACATATGCGTTTCCGCGATGAGAGGTCGGCACCAGAATTACTGCGACGAAGATCACGAAGGTTAGGAGGGGGAGGTAGGGCGGCATTGCTGCGTTGGCGGTGTGGTAAAACGGTGTGGTGGATAGATAGATAGATAGATAGATAGATAGATAGATAGAGAGAGAGAGAGCTCGATGGCGTAGGAGCGCGAGGAGGCGAAACGTGGATTGGATCGTAGGTGTTGCGTTTGTGGAGCTATACGGTGGAGAGATCAGCGGTGGGAGAGTAGATGTAGTCGGCCGTCAGTCGCGCGTTTGCAGTTCATGCTGTGTTGGTTTTCTGTTGTTGCTGAAATCCGCCTGGGGTGTGATGTATGGGAGAGAAGTTCGAAGCTGTTGCAAAGGAAATTTTCCTGCGGAGATAAGGTTTGTGGATGTGGTGATAGCGAGGTGCGTGGTCAGTCGTTGGAGGGTTGATTTGGCGGTGAGGCTACTGGCGGGATTGTTTGGAGAACAGGCGACGCGCATATATTCCGGCGGACGGCCGCTCTTCTGATGGGCTCACTGAGAATCTTGGGACATTGTGATCAGGTCATAGACTGATTGCAACAATGGATTTAGGGTGCTGGGAGGGTGTCTTGTTTTGCTGTGACGAACACAAGATACGGGAGACATTTTAACGAAGGTCAGGAACGGGAAGAGAATTGATTATAGACAGCACATGCGGTAAAAGGAGTTCTGGCTATATGTGACAATTTTAAACACTTGTTTCAGACCTACAACTTGGCTTTTGAAGCAATATATGAGTTACCCTTTTGCATCCACTTGACAGCATCGCCGACCATCTCATCGACAATGGCCCTCGCACTCTTCCTCTCGTTGACGACGGCGGCAGCCTTGCCCATCAGGAATGGCCGTGCGTTATCCATGGTATCGTCGTCGAGGTCATCTCCCAACTTCTCAAGGTCGTGCTCAACGGGAATGACACCCTTGCCAGTGAGCTCCTTGATCTCGTTCTGCCTGTTCTCCTCCCAATTCTGGATGTATGCGTTCTTTCGTACGCGGAGAGGCCGTCCAGTGAAGATAATTGTGCGGACGTTATCGTCGAAACCTGCAGTTCGGACGGCTTCTTGATGGGCCTTGGGTGCACCGGCCTCCTCGGAGAGGACGAATCGTGTTCCGATCCAGACAGCAGACGCACCGAACATGAGAGCGGCGGCAAGCGACTGTCCGTTGTACAAACCACCGGCCGCGACGACCTGGACCTCCTCCCCAGTCATGGGTGACTTGTGTCCCTTAACGAGCTCGACAACGGTCGGGATGAGGATCGACGTGGGAACGTCGCCAGTGTGTCCGCCGCCCTCACCTCCCTGTGCGCAAATAATATCGGCGCCGATCTCGAGGCACTTCTTGACGTGCTTGGGGTGGCCGATCATGTTCATGTAGAGGATGCCGTGTTTATGTAGTCTTTCAACAACGGCCTTGGGCGGGACGCCGACGGCGGAAACGAACAGCTTGGCACCGGAGTCGATGATGATGTCGACGAGCTCGTTCAGCTTGCCTTTGGTGTAGTCGTAGCTATTGGCGAATCCGGTTAGCACGTGCTCTGGGCCATGTCTTGACGATGAATGCGCGTGCTTACTTGGTCTTGCGGGCGCTTCCACCGACCTGCGGGAGGAGGAGGTCCACACCGAACGGCGCACTCTTGTCGTTGAGGTAACCCTTGAGCTCCGCAATCTGCTCCCGTAGCATGTCGGGTGTGTATCCGACACCTCCAATAACACCGAGACCTCCGGCGTTCGTGACGGCGGCGGCGAGCTTCGGACCAGCAGCCACGTTCATGCCGGCAAGCATGACCGGGTGCTGAATCTTCAGCAGGTCGGTAAGCTTGGTGCGGATTTGTTCTGCGAGCTGTTAGCACAAGCGACATGTGAACATGATGGGTGACATACGCGGCGAAGCCATGATGAAGTGATGTGTTGTGTTTTGGAGGGGGGTTGGATGGGTGTCAAGGACGGCGGTATTTAGAATCAAGGGCGACTGGCAGTAGAGAGAGCAAGAGATGGTGGACTCGGAAGGGGAGCTGGTGTTTAAGAGCGGAGTGAGGAACATGGGGTCGGATCGACCAGCAAGAGCCGAGGGGACCGAGGCAAATGTCAAACGGGTTAGCGCGACCCCACAAGGATCACGCGTCTCGCTCTGGGGTAACCACGAGGTTGGTTCGGGAGCACGCAGCCTGTCAATCTTTCAACCCCATCTCTCCAGCAACATGTGGTATTTGAATGCAATCCTGCCCCGGCGAAGTCACATCTGATGTCCCTCGCTGCATCATGACCTTGATGAGTATCTCTCCCAGAGTAAGGCTTGTGACCCTCGCATCATGCCTAATCAGGCTTCAGCCGAGGTCTTGGCGGGTCCCAACGTTCTCCGAGTCCGAAGCTCCTTAGGATCGCACAGCTATAGTAGCATTGTTCATTTCTTGACTTGAATATCTCCATGGCTACCAGGACGTGTACCCGGGCCTGGACCGCTTCACTATTGAAGCCTTCGGCTCCGGATCCCGGACTTCTGATCGCACGACCAAAGCCTCGCAGAAATTTCAACCCAGCTCCACATCGACGATATACAAGTTCAACCACCCGCAGACATTTTGATATCGCCATCAAACCTGCCACTCCGGTGCGCTTTAGATTGAGTAAACCCGAGAATGTGAGAGCCCGACGCGCTCCCACTCGAAATCTTCATCATGCTACAAGCCTGCCTCATCGCGCTTTCATCGCCCTCGGGAGTAATCTTGGCGACAGAGTCGCTATGATAGACAAGGCATGCAAGACGATGGAGTTAGATGGATCAATTCGCATCCTTCGAACAAGCAGTCTATGGGAAACCAAGGCCATGTACGTTCTGGATCAGGACAAATTTCTAAACGGCGTCTGTGAAGTAAGCTGGTCATGCTCGTTGGCCACCTCTCGGAAACTGATTACTTATCAGATCGAAACATCCCTGTCCCCTATTGAACTGCTTGACAAGCTACAGTTTATTGAAAAGAAGATGGGGCGTGTCAAGGTCGTCGACAAAGGACCTAGGAATATCGATCTTGACATCGTCTTATACGACGACATAACTTACAAGGACGAGAGACTGACGATTCCTCATGCGCTCATGCTGGAAAGAGATTTTGTACTTCGTCCATTATGCGAGTACGTAGTTCGCTGCCTCGATTACGTACTGATTAACGAAGCGCAGATTGATACCAG
>MCFA01000043.1:0-255337 GCA_002105025.1 Clohesyomyces aquaticus
AGTATGGTGGTGTAACCTAAGCAGATTTATTTGGAGACTATGGCGAGCTGGGCTAGTGCCATTACGGTGAGAATCTTATCTGTCATCTTGCATTGACCAGAAATAGTAGAGGGAAACTTACGTGTGATGGAGAAAAAATATTGGATCGAATGCCGAATACGCTACCTCACTCATATGCCCCCCACCCCCGACAGTGTTATGAATAGTGTCGTGGATCGACTCGAAGCTATCCCCGGGAATGCCATCATTGCTAATGTTTGTGTACTCGTGTTGCATCGACAGCATGTTGAACACTCTGCTTTGGATATTGGGACGAATGGAGTCCAATTCGGCGGCTGCTAGGTCGTTCTGGCTTACGCTGTCCGCATGGTCAGACGTTGGATGGCGAATCGTAGACGGCCAAGTTGAGAATTTACCGCCGCCCTGCTTTCCGTCAGCATGGCAATCCTTCAATATCCATCGCGCTTATACATACCATATCATTCGCAGACAGTGGGTGAAATGTGTAAGCAAATAGTGGATTGGGGATTGTGGTAGTCCCGTTCGGTAGCATGACCTCCACGGTAGGACTTTGAAGGCTGATAGGTAAAGCGCTCTGTCCGGAAGCAGGGACAGCAGCCCAGTCCCAGTAAGGCATTCTGAAAGACCCCAAGGCAGCGGTATATCGATCCTTCAATGGGCCTGGAGACATTTTGGAAACGACTTCGCGTGCGTTCAGGTACAAGACTTCCTCGAACAGCGCGAGGTATGGCCGGTGCCATGTCGGGAATATATTCGAACCATGTTGGCAAAGCGCACCCGACCCGCCTGTCACCATCTCTACTCCATCCCATCCGATATATGGGCGTCCGTGAATGCCTGCGATCTGGTAATAGGACATTCTATCAGACTGACTCATGCCCTGGAAACGCTGTAGCCCAAGAAGATACACATTCCACTGATCTGTGTCTTGCTCCATTTGCCGTATCTCCAAACGTGGATGTGTGGATCCGTCTCCAAGCGCACCTACACCAAGAACGGAGAAGAAGGCACCATCTTGCCGTGTCTTCAAACCCCCAATTTCCTCAAGAGCCTGTCTTCTTTGGGCGGGGCCAATGGGAGAGCCAAGAGAAAGTTGAAGTTGTAGGGTGATAGAAACAAGCAGACGCAGATGTCCGAAGAAGCCTTTTGGAGCCATAGGGCGCGTTTGATGGGGTGCTGTAATACTTGGAGACGCTCGGCACTTACTCGAGACGTGAACTCCAATGCTGAGGAAGATTCCAGGTTAGGAGGCAAGATCTGTTGTATCAATAATTGGTGAACGTGATGAATATCGTACTAGAAACGAGGCGTTGTGACAGCCTACCGCTAGGTTTGGCAGGACAAAAGATAGGTAATCAGGAGGTGAATGAGACCTCAGACGAATACATCAAGAGGGCAAATAAGAGAGCAACAATAAACGCAGGGCGAAAATTCCAGAACTGCAAAAACGAAGGCGGTCTGCAGATTGCCTATCGCCATGACGAAATCATTCAAGGTGTTGTACAAATTCGACGGACACCATGGAACCAACAAGCCTTCGCTTCTATGGCGGCGTAACTTCTCTCGTGATGTTAAAATCATGTTGATAGTCCCTGAGGTCGCTGATCTCGGGTTTCGGCGGGGTTCAGGGTCCGTGAATGATGTAAACATTGGATTTGCTGCATCGTGGCTTGCATTCTTTGACTCAATCGAAGTCGACGCGGTGAAAGCGTGGTGTGAGATCAACGATCCTAAGATCCAGGCGAGATCCAGCCGCGGCGCATGCGAGCGTATTCTGAACCAAGAGTCTTCGTTGAGTATCTTGTGCGAATGTTGTGTGAGGGTTTTGTGGAGTGGAACGGGTTGAAAGTCATGCCGTGTTGTCGTGGGACATTGGGCTTTCGAGGACCAAACGAGCAAGTGCGACCGGCTTAACAAGGCAGGATACCTAGCATTTTCTTTCAGTTTTCCTCGAGCTAGTGCAGGCTAAACCCCTTCTCTTATACCGTTAATGCGCGAAGTGTTCGTTCCTCCTCCTGTAATAGCCTGTTCCTCGCCGAGCAGGACTTCATCGCCTGAATTGAAGGGCCAGACGCAGTGCGACCTGGACCGCCTGCATTTTTGTAGTGAGGTTCTGATTCAGTATAGTGACACTGACATGTAACCCTGCGCGACGTAGCGCTCGGAGACCAGTCGACATAGCAATGAGGCGAGGCTGAGCTTGGATTGCTCTTCCGGACAAACTCTGTCCATAGCCTCAAAGCCAGACGCAACTCGAACGTGACGCAGGGGCGGATGTAGTATCGAGTACCACGAAGCGATAATCGAATGGCCATCAAGGAACGCACAATGTACTCTGTACACCAAAATGGTAAGTTTGAATAAGGGTCATATCAAGTATGACCACGAATAACACTAAGCCAACCACTCTGGCTGGTCGTAAAACCAGCGTAAAGTACAAGGCGCTTCATTCCCGGCCCTGAAGCAAGCAGAAACCCGAGACTCCATGTTCAACTATACCTACAGACTTCACAGCCCCGCCTGGGTATTATCTTCAGAAGGAGATAGGTGTCGCCAAAAACGCCGTTTTGTGCCACATGAACAGCTTCTATGATATTCCCTCACGCATTATCTTCCGCTGCGTCGCCGTGGTGCGTTGTTCCGTGGAACGCATCGCCGAAAGCCGAGTTGTCAACGAGATCGAGGCCCATATCATCATCTGCGTTTGTGTAGGCCGCTAGAGCATCCCCGGCGGTGTCTAGGTTGTCGAAACTTCCAAAATCGGTCGCATCGAACAAGCCTGGGGGCGGCTCTGAGTCCCTTCCAGGGTTGGGCACTGTGTTCTGATCAGCTATTTCCGTCGAAGCACCAACTCCTGAAGCAGGTAGATCATTGCCACCAGCGTGATGTCCGCCGCCACTGCTCTGATCTATCATGACCCAGTCTGCTTCCCCGCTCTTGTCGTCAACGTGTGCCATACCCGACATTTCTACGTCCAGATCCACGAGATCGTTGGCCACGCCGGTGGCGTCGATTTTGGCGTGCTCTTCAAAAGATGCCCCTTGGGCGTGATCCGCTACTGGCACATTAGGTGTAGCTACTACGGATTGCGCTTGGCTTTGAGGTTGAGAGACTTGTGGCACAGACATATTGGCCCCGGGCGTTCCAGTCATCGAGTTTGAGCCGTACTGATCGAGAAGGCTTGCAGCACTATTATCGGCATCCATTCCCGCCTCATCAAGTAGGCCATTCAATGCTCCCTCCCCGGCAAGAGAGTTAACCTGGGCCGTCCCATTGCCGTTGAGGTTCTGGGCTGGAGCACGTGGCCTCGGCTGCTCTTCAATGAATCCCCCCTTGTCCACACATATCATCTGCTTCTTGGTCTCGAACTCGACTCCGAGCGACTTCTCGAGTTCATGGACAATTCCTTCCACGGGGTCGTCTGGAGAAGTATCGCTATTGCCTTTGGCGGCATCGCGGTTTACAGCTTGTAACCGACGCTCAGCTCTTATATACGTTCGTGATCGCTTGAGATCGGCCATTTTCTTTGCATGGGCAGCCCTCATTTGTTCTAAGACAGCCTCTTCTTTGGCCATGTGCTCCGCTACGCGTTTCTCGAACGTTTCCAGCTTTTCAGGGTCAAGCCCCTCATAACTTTTGACGGCATATGCAGGGGAGCCGACTGGCGCAGACAGTGCGGAAGGGGCATCGAGTATTCCATCGGTAAGCGGGGCCAGTTCACCCATCAGCCCCAACCCAAGATCAATCGGGGTAATCCGGGTCGTTGGGTACGGGGAGGAGAACACCTCCTCCATCCACTCATGATGCTGCTTGTATCTCATGCTGCTGATCTGACGGGGAGTGAGAAAGTCGAATGAGTCTTGTGCCGCGTTTTCTTCGTCTTCAAGGGGGTCTCCCATTGCTGGTGGCGGTTGTTGACGGGCTTGGGTTATCCGTGTACGTTTAGCAGGTGGCTGTCCACCTGGGGGTGGTTGTTGCAGTCGCATTGGTGGACCCTGGGGTTGATTGGGATTGTAATACGCGTTTGGCTGTGCTTGTCGCTGTGGTGCTCCGAACTCGACCTTGGGCCAATTCGCCCTGTCTCTCAACATGAATTCTTTACGCAGCAACTGTCCCATTTGTTCAAGCTGCGCGCGGTGCGCCATCTTCATATGGACCTCAGGCGTCATCTGAATTGCTCTAGAGGGCACTCTGTGTGCCTGGTCTGATGTGCCATAGTGGACAACCCAGAGGGTTTGGTCGATCATTCCCGGTCCCTTCACAATCCGGAATCTAAATCGGGAATACGATGTCGTCGGCTCGTGTGGATATTGGAAACCACTCTGGTGAACGAGAATTTGGAGGGTCTCGTTCGTGTTAGCCCGAGCGCATAATGCGAATTTGAACAGCTTACATAGCCCCGCAATTCCATGGTGTAGCTTGTCTCGGGATCGGCCCATATAATTCCATCTGAAGCGTAGCTCATCTGCATGCGAGGTGGCTGATATACCAACAGGACAGTGCCCTTTGGGGGTGGGGCCTGAAAATAAGTCCATGCGACTGGAGACGTATCGTTCACAATCTGGGGGCCTTTGATGAGATACTCCAGGGCCTGCGCCTGTTGCAGCTGCGGAGAGTGCGGGAATCTGTAGGAGGAGACCAAATGCACGTGGGGGAGCTGCGCCCGTTAGCCATTGTTGGTCCAAGTAAAAGGGAGAAGAGGCCTTACGATATTGGCCTGGACCAGCGAACTTGGGTCCTGCGCCATCTGGCCTTGATTCATCATGATGGTGAATGATGCGACGAAGGCGCAAGGGTAAGAGCAGGTTGGCCGATGATGGTTGCGTTGTGCGGTCGGTTTGGAAGTGAGTGCAGGTGTCCGGTCGCGTTGCGCGCGCGCTGAATTTCGCCAAGAGGGCTCGAGCATTATCACGTGATGCCCCAGTGGCAACCCGCTAGGCACTTGACGGTGAAGGGTTAGGGTTAGGGTTAATATTGAACCCGAGAGTCTACCTCAGGTACGCAGGTCAGGTTGCTTGCTAGGTATGCTTGGGCATATTCTAAATCAGATTTAAACACCACGCTAGCGAGCACAATATGGCCATACTATTGCAAGTTGTCTCGATTCTCATTTAAAACCTGATAACTAAGCTCGTTTGTATTACAGTTATCCACCAGTGCCCTTGATTTGGACATCGTCGCAGATTCCTCGTTCCAGGCTGTACTCCACGCAGATTTCTAGCGCCTCCACTTTCCGGTTGTCCTCCGCGACGCTGCGACTCGACGCTTGCCTGACCACTTTTAACGCCGTTTCGAGGAATGAGAAAGAACAATTGCCACATGGGTACTCGAGGGGTATGGATTAAGAAAGAAGAATATGGGCATTACACACCTTGGAGTCTGGCATCCCTTTATGACCAGACCAGCCCGGTGTTGGAGCGAGCAGTGGGTCATCCTACAGACGAACGACGTTGTAGTCTGAGAAAACGTCTCCAAGGTACATCGTACTTTACCCGAGAGATATTGCCTCATCCCAGTAGCTTCGGTCCTAGTGACTTCTGACCCTTCTGTGACTTTTGTACGCCATTCGCGCCAAAGTGACCGGCCCCGCCTCCACCACCCTTCTTGTTGTTCTTTCCGTGCTTCCCATGCTTATCATCCCGTTTGCTAGTCGCGGTGACTTCGGCGGTCGCACGTTTGATCCTCACAGGATGACTTCCAATGTACTTGCCCTCCATCTCCTTGGCGGCTCGAAAGAAATCGTCGGTTTCTGCGAAGCTCACGAAGCCGTAGCTCTTACTCTTGGTTGTCCTTTTGTCTCGAATGACACGCGCCTTGGATACTGAGGGGTATTTCGAGAAGGCTTTCAGCAAAGATTCGTCAGTGACTTCACCAGCCAAGTTTCCGACGAAGAGTCGGGGGTGCAGAGGGTTCCATTCCAGTAACGACGGGTCTTCCCAAACTTTCCCTCCTCCCTGTCGAATGACTGTCTTCTCCTTGCCTCCAGCCGTAGTCCCCGTTTCGTTCTCAGGAGCGGTTTTGGCATCTCCAGGTGTGGCCACGTTTGAGCGGGTGCCAAGGGGCGTTACATTCGCGCTGCCCACGCCGCCCTGGCCGGCTTTGGTATCCTTTGGAGCGTATGCGCTGCTCCATTCAGCAATCCGGGCCTCCTCTTCGGGGTCATACCCGCTATTCCTTCCGGTCCCCGAGGTCTGATTAGGGAGAGGATACGGATTGACAATCTGCGGTGGCGTGGCCGTCGTGTAAGTCGATTGCTGTTGGTAGAATGAGGTAGCTGCTGGGTATGAGCTGGGTTGGTACCCACCACCGTTGAAAGAAGCCTGAGGGTTCATGACAGGCGCACCCGACACAACGGCGCGAGACGCGTAGCCACCGTAGCCTGCGTTGTTTGCCCCATAGCCTCTCCCACTCCCGTGTCCAGGCGGGTACGCAGGCGTCTGCGCAGACGGCGGCGGTCGTGCTGGGAGCGATGGGTGAGGCTGCAGCAGTTTGTTGGCGGCGGTCTTGTCTCCACCTGGAGGAGGCGGGTATGACATGTTGGCGGTTGCGAGCAACGTCGCCCTTTGCGGTGCTGGCTGAGAAGGGTCGTCGGCCGCGGGGCGCGGGGAGCTGCCGAATGCGATGTGTGGCGGAGCCTCGAATATCGCCGGGCCTGTGGTTCGTGTATAGTGGTGGTCGTGGATGCTGACAGCGCCGCTGACTGACCTTGCAAGTCTTTCCCAACGGGTCGCGTAAGGGTCTCTGGCTGTCTGCGGGTAAACGGCCAGGGCCCCGTTGGGCGCGGAGAATACGCGATTGCTTGGGCTGCAGTTAGTATCTGGTAATTTGTGCGCGCAAGTGCGTGAATTGTTGGTCAATTTGTTGGCCGTGGGTGAGCGATCGAGCGTCCTTGGCTGTTGTCAACTTCTGTCCCGGGGTGGGACAAGCGGCCGGCTGCGGCGCGGTGAAGGGACCAGGTGCGCAGGTACACGTGACCAGCCACACCAGCCTCAGCCCACAACGGCCACCAGATGGAGGGGCAGTCGATGCTCGCGAAATCAGTGCAGGCTGCTTCGAGCATCCTGATATTTTCCGCGGCATGGCCCGGAGGTGCATCGAAGGGCCTGCAAAAGAAACCCTCGACCTGGCCGCCAGACAGCCGGCGATGGGCTTTGTGGCAGCGCTACCGCCGCGGCCGACGCATTCTCCGTGGATTATGAAGAATTCGTAGGGATCATATGGGGCGTGCTTCATCTCTCAGCCGCCGTGCTCTCATTGACGCACCAGTGCCCCGCCCACGCAGCCGCTACCAGAACCACTGAACTCCGACCGGAAGGGTTTGGGAACGCTGAGAAACTACTTATTATCACCGACGCCCCCACTACCCGTCCAACAACCTTCTTCTCTCACCCACCTCACTCCGCAATTGACTTGCTGCGCCTTCGTCTTCTCGTTGTCCGCGTATTACCCCGCAACCCCACCTTGGACTTCACTCAGCTAGGTTGCACTGCTCAAATTCGCCCATCACCATGACTGAACCCGTTGGCGACTTCGGCCTCATCGGCCTTGCTGTAAGATTTCCTGCTCCGTCTCGGAGCTTCTGAAACAGGGCGCTGTGCTCACACACAACTCCCAGGTCATGGGACAGAACCTGATCCTCAATGCGTAAGCCATTACTCACTCTCCAACTTGTTCTTATAAGCAAAACTGACTGAACGCAGTGCCGATCACGGATTCACCGTATGCGCCCGTCTTCGATCGAACACTGCATTGGAATACTGACATAACATACAGGTCGTTGCTTTCAACAGGACGTGAGGACCGTCGCTTCTCTTACTCCCGATTCTGTACTGACAACTGCGCAAGTGTGTCCAAGGTTGACCGATTCCTCAACGATGGTATGTTCCGCCCAAGGCTGCACATAAATCCTGCAACCGGACTAATCCTAGAGCAGAGGCAAAGGGCAAGTCCATTGTCGGCGCACACTCCATCAAGGAGTTCGTGCAAAAGCTGAAGAAACCGCGACGCATGATGATGCTCGTCATGGCCGGCAAGCCTGTCGACGACTTCATCGAGCTCCTCCTTACCGAGGGCGGCGTTGAAGAGGGAGATATCATCATCGACGGCGGCAACTCTCACTACCCCGATACGAACCGCCGAACGAAATACTTGGCCGCGAAGGGTATCCGTTTCGTTGGATCCGGTGTGTCCGGAGGAGAAGAGGGCGCCCGTTACGGTCCCAGTATCATGCCGGGTGGAAACGAGGAGGCATGGCCGTACATCAAGGTGGGTGCCCTCGTCGCGAGCGCTTGAGAACCAGACTGACAGACCCAGGACGTTCTCCAATCCATCTCCGCGAAGTCCGACGGCGAGCCTTGCTGTCAATGGGTCGGTGACGAGGGTGCCGGTCACTACGTCAAGATGGTCCACAACGGTATCGAGTACGGTGACATGCAACTGATTTGCGAGGTGAGATCGGCCACCAGAGAGAGGAATTGGGGCCACCGTAGCTGACAAATTTGCTAGGCCTACGACATCATGAAGCGAGGACTTGGAATGAAGAACAAGGAAATCGGTGACGTCTTCACCAAATGGAACACCGGTGTTCTTGACTCCTTCCTCATCGAAATCACCCGTGATATCATGTACAAGAATGACGACAAAGATGGTGTGCCAATTGTAGAGAAGATCCTCGACTCTGCTGGCCAGAAGGGTACCGGAAAGTGGACTGCCATCAACGCTCTCGACCTCGGAATGCCCGTCACTTTGATTGGTGAGGCCGTGTTTGCTCGGTGCCTGAGTTCCCTCAAGGCTGAGCGCGGCCGCGCCGCCAAGGTCCTCGACGGTCCTACCCCGAGCTTCTCTGGGGACCGTGATTCTTTCATCGCGAACCTCGAGCAGGCTCTGTACGCTTCCAAGATCATCTCGTATGCCCAAGGCTTCATGCTGATCCAGAACGTAAGCTTTACTACAACCACAAAGCCGCGAGCATAAGCTGATCCGCAAACAGGCCGCCAAGGAGTATAAGTGGAAACTCAACAAGCCAGAAATCGCGCTGATGTGGCGTGGTGGCTGCATTATCCGATCGGTCTTCTTGAAGGACATCACCAAGGCGTAAGCCAGTGCCAATCCAGCTCTTTAAACATTCCATGCTAACAATGGGATAGATACCGTGCCAACCCGGACCTCGAGAACTTGCTATTCGATGACTTCTTCAACAAAGCTATCCACAAGGCGCAAGCTGGCTGGCGAGAGTGAGTGACCTTTGTCGTTGACTTGCGGAGAGTAAAATGCTGATACCGTCTAGCGTGGTCTCCAAGGGAGCTCTGTGGGGTATCCCCACTCCAGCCTTCAGCACTGCCCTGAGTTTCTACGACGGATACCGTGCCAAGGACCTACCCGCCAACCTGTTGCAGGCGCAGCGTGATTACTTCGGTGCACACACGTTCAGGGTCAAGTCCGAATACGTCAATGCGGACTACCCCGAGGGTAAGGACATCCACGTCAACTGGACCGGAAGGGGTGGAAATGTGTCTGCTTCGACGTACACTGCATAAGCAACTGGAGATATCTAAGGGTTGATTAGACGGCAGCAGTGGGCTGTCACGGATGTACGCGTTAAAATTATGCATACACAGAGAATAAGGAGCTGAACGGTTCGAATCGGAACCAATTCGACGTCCATTTCGTGGGTGACAGTGATAAATGTACATTGCTGGTGTGAGCTTCGCAGTGATGTTGAAGAGGGGACGTGCCACTAGATCCAATCGAGGCGGCCCTAGACCGTTTACGGGCAGCTCGAGCAGCATGCCATGGATGGCAGGAAGGACTTCCTACGAAGAGGGGACAGCTGCGGAGTTGACGAGTGGAACAAAGTCCCGCTGCGTGGTCTAGCCCCCTTAGTATCAAGCCGAGACTCTGTATTTGTCGCCGGTACGGAGCCCGGATCTCATAATTGTTTGCAGGGTCCCAAACAAGCAAAACGTGATCGGTACCACGGCGGAAACTTTCCCAGGCGGGCTGTCGCTCGCGCAGCACCGCAGGTACTCTCCCACCTGCATCCGCCCTGCGTTTCTCGTCGCGCTGCGATTCCCCTTGTTTCCCTCTCCCGTGTAGTCGCGCGCGCTCTTACTTCGGCCCTCTCTTCTTCTTGTCGCTCCTTTTCCTTGGGCTTTCTTCTGCTTGCATGACTCTCCGGCGTTGGCTTTCTGGGAGTCTTTGGCGAGCTTCCGAATCAGAGTAACGCAGCAGAATTATCGTGAGAGACGGTCACACACATCCACGCGCACGTGAGCACCACTCATCGAAGCGGCGTGGGCAAGCATGGCGGACAGCAAGAGACAAAGCATTGCCGGCAAGATTGCGACGCCCAAGGTCGGCGGCGGTCCTTCGGCCAAGGATGTTATTGACGGGGACTCTGTCTTGTACAAAGCGGTGGGAGCACGGTATGTCGCAGTCTCCCTTCCCCAGTGACGCCTGGCTCTGGAATGAAGACTGATGGGCACGCAATGCAGCATTAAGATCACTTGCGCCCCCCACAACAACGTCCTCGAGGGCACGCTCTTCACCACGTGCAACATCACCAACGCGATTGCCATCAACACCGCGCCTGCCCCTCCGAACCCTTCGGCGCCGCTTGCCAGCCAGCCCGGCGACTACCACATCATCCCCTTTGCGCACATTCTCAGCTTCGACCTCGTGGGCCCTGGCGAGCGGGTGCCAGAGTCAGCTCCCGGTTTCGATGGCGCGCTGCCGAGCATTTCCAAGGTAGACTTGGAGGCGCTGAAGGCACGAGAGGAGCGCACAATCCGCGAGATGAAGCAGAAAGATGCCATGCGGGGCAAGAACGTGAGCAAGGAGGCTCAGGAGATCTTTGACTTCGTTGCCAGGACGTAAGTTTGCCCTCCGGTTGCATCCAGTACCAGGCTTGGCAGGACAGGCCATTTGGCTAACATCCAGTGGCAGTCTCCCGACCCGCTGGGCAGAACCTAGCATTGTCGTGAGCGACTCTGTCATGATCGAGCCACCGTACACCATCGACAGCCTCCGCGCTCCGAAGGACAAGGCTCAGGCCCTGACCCATGTCCGCAAGGTCCTGGAGAGCTTCTACCAGCGCAAGAAGAGTTCTGTGCCCAACCGTGCCCCCGTAGCCACCCCGATTGCGCCCAGGAAGGGGGGCTGAGTGATGGATACTGGGAAGCGGACAAAGTCACATGAAGGAACCTGAAGTCAGAGGCACAGAACAAAGGGGAACGCTTCCTCGGGTCGGCACGCTTTCATGCGCGTTGTCGGCCATAATTAGGCGGGTTGATTGTCAGTCAAATGACGGAGCTGTTAATCGTGAGTCGGTCTTCGAGAAATCGAGTCCGTGTATCTTTCAAAGGTGGCTTGCACTGAACTGTAGTTGCCTCGGAGAAACCTTCTCTACCAATTTTGAGTGTGTGAACATCTAGGTAGCTTTGAGTCAATCGAAACTACCAGGTGCCTTTTCCAATTTTGAGTTGTCCTCGATGTTGGTTGCTGGCTCATGGCTTTGTCAACAACGATCCCTAACACCATTCTCGAGCACAGAACAACATCTTTCTTCTCTCTTTCATCAAGCTTTAGAATATCGATCGAGTATTATCATCCGGGCAGTATCCCTCAATGGACACATCGTTTCCCAGCATCCAATTTCACCACCACCAAGGCAACGGAAACTTAGTAAAAAAAAGCCCGGTTGTGCATTGCAAGGTATCCTTGCTTCTATGAGTCTGTTCAAAATTAAAGCGCCAAGTAACGGAAGCACAATCTAAGTTCCAAGAAATAACGCAATGGGTATCTTCGAAATCGCCTGCGGGAAGAAACACAGCACTACCACTCCTTGTACCGTCTCTGCACATGGATGGACACGGTACCATCACCTCCCTTTCCTCCACCATCAGCTCGTCGACCGCTTAGAAAGTAAACCGCCGATCCCCCATCAGCGCCCAGATCTCTTGCACGACCTTCTCCTGCTCCTCCCGGCGTGCACCGCGAACAGCTAGATAACACCGACCCTCGAGTTCCGGTTGCCAATCCCGCGGATTCGCGCTCGCAACAACGCCGCCCGCCTCCTCGAGAATACACCAGCCGGCACACACGTCCCAGATCCAGCAGCCACCCTCCCAGAAAAGGTCGATCTGCCCAGCAGCCACGTAGCAGAAATCTAGAGCTGCGGATCCAGAGGATCGAATAGAGTGCACCATCGCGCCGCCCGAGGCCCGAGATGACAAGAGGGTTTGCGAGATGGAGGAGCGGAGATTCCAGTTCGGACCATGGCGCTCAGAACCCCATTCTAAGGCCACGAGGCAGCCGTTCAGGGACGTGAGTGGGGCGGGGGTTGGGCGGAGAGGGAGTTGCAGGGTTCGACCGGAGGCGGAGGTCAGATGTGCGCCTTTGTTTTTGATGGCGGTGTAGAGGTCGCCACGGAAGGGATTGTAGACGACGCCAACGACAGGTTTCTTGGCAACAGTGAGCGCGAGAGAGACGGCGGTGTTGGGGAAGCCGTGAATGAAGTTCAGTGTGCCGTCGATGGGGTCGCAGACGAAGGTGGGATTATTACAAAGCTTTTGCCCGACTTTGAAGGTCTCCTCACCCAGGAAGTCGATGTTGGGGTAGGCGGATTGGAGGGTCGAGTGCACCATTTTCTCAATGGCTTTGTCGGTCTCGGTGACGCGGTCGGATGTGTTCTTTTTTGTATCGGAGGTGCAGACGGAGGGATCGGCGACGAGCATCATCTGTCCAGCTTTGCGAGCTACGTCAACCAGGAGGTCGCGGATCTCGACGAGCGTCTTCTCGCTCAACATGTATTGGGCGAGGATAACCTTGAAATCGCCGGGAGTGGTGGTTGGGGTCATGGTGTCTGGAGTGGGAGCAGTGGACATATCAGAGTTGTCCGGACTCTCGTAGCTCTTAACGGATAGGTTCATCTTATGTCCGAACCGCATATCTGGTCGAGGGTTGGATGCCATATGAGTGTCGGTGCCTTTGAAGGATTTTCTTAGATATCGGTGAGCTGGAGAGACGGTGTAGAAACGTATAGGTATGCTTCGAAAGGTATGGTGACTTGATTTGAGCGAGAGTTGGTAAATATCGAGAGGGGAAGAGATGTATTGCTGGCTTATATAGAATCGGTTAGAACGCATGAATCAAACACAATGCCAGAAAAATCCGAGGTACAAAGAGTCAGCCGGGGCTGTGATACCAGTCCTGTTTCTAAGCAGACGATGGCAAGGAGACAGCAGGGACGGGAACGATGTTGATGCTTCTGGTGAAAGAAAAGAGTACGGCCTCCCTCCTCGGCAAAAAGGCTGGCTTGGCCATAAGTGAAACTAATGCAGGTTACCATGAAGCCCTCGTCGGAGGCTTTTGTAGGATACATTAGTGCTGGTTCATCGTGCGTCGGAGGCGTCGTAATGGCCGTCGGCACCGTTCACTAGTAATGAACGAACCCAGTCATGGGTCAACGGTGAAAGCTCAGGGCTAAGATTGGTCCAAGACGAGCATATCGTTTCCCTCGGATACTTCATCGTCAACAACTTATTGCCGGATTTCTTATCAACGACCGCAGGAGGAAAAGATGGGGCTCTTGCATGCGCATCAATGGTGTCTCGGGCCGCAGCTGGGCCAATCGAATGAAGCACGGTATGCGGGCTTAGCTCAACGTGTCTCTCTCACATTCTTCACCGTGAGCCCAGGATTCTGTTTAAGTTTCACATGAAAGCTTCATCCTAGCCAGTGTTCTGAACACGAGTGTTGATGCACGCGTTTGGACCTCAACGGCTTGCCTCTACCCGGCTATTCCCGAATCGAAGAGTCGAGCCTCGGGCTAGAGGGAGGTCATTCCGGCCCCATGGCTGGGGTCGTGGAGCTTACGGCGACGCAGGCTGCCCTGGAGGAGGTGTCAGGACGTTCCGACCCGCTTCTAGTATTCAAGAGGTATATCTGATTTTATATACTGCCACCGGTTGTGGAAGGCTGCGGATGCCACCCCAACCACTGGAGGTTCATGTATGATATAGGCAGGGTCTGCACAAATCTGTCAAGGGTGTGTTGCCGATTGCATGTGAGCGAAATACCCGGGTTCCGTGGTGACAGAATGCTCAATATCGAAGGTGCGTTGTAAACATTCGAGGTGCAGAGTTGGGAGGTGGAATCAATCGGTCTTGGCGCCTGGTCTCCGACATGAGCACATGACTCTCGTACTAACGTAAACGCCGGAAATAAACCGAAACCACCACCAACTCAATGAAATAACAACCTAATTAGTACGATAAAAATAAATATTTTGCACCAGAAAAACCCTTAAATTTATAATAACTAAAAAAATTAGTGTTTTATTGTAGGGAGTCCGCTGTTATGATGTGCACGCGTATGCGCGGTGGTACGTGCCCTATCGGTTTATTTCCGGGTTTTACGTTCAACTGAGAGGGTGACTACACGACCAACCTTGGAACCACATCCACCGCACCTCGGCTGCTTTGGCAATCTTTGGCACAGAATTGGCATAGAAAACCAACCTTTGGGACAGCTGACTTCAGAATTTTACTCCTGTTTCGTGGCCTACCTCCCTCCACCCAACAGACAACCCGTCATAACAATCCAAGGTTCAATGTATGTCCTTATACGAGGTCTCAGAATATTCATGCTACACTTCTAAATACTGACATGAAATTAGGAGCAAAGCCAGTAAGAAACGCCATCCGCGGGCCACTGCAGCCCGAGCCATCCGGCGTTCGCTGGGCGAGATAAGTCCGGAAACCTCACACCCGCAGACTCAAAGCCCGCTTTTCTCGGCTCTACCAAGTGAAATACGCAACATGATATTCGAATTCGCCATTTGCGAAATTGAAGATAAATCCCGTTCACTCAGCAAATATCGTGGATATGGAAAGGTCTATCCCGTGCCTTATTATCGGCCAGGCCATTTCTACGAGACCACAATTGAGACAGCACTGCTTCGAGCCTGTCGCCTGATCTACTACGAGACACAGGCAATCCCTATGAAAAGTGCCACTCATCATATATGTCCCGATGCACTCAGGGTTGTTGATCACCCCCTATTCCATCTTCCCAAACGACAGGCCGAGATTTTGTACCACCTTCACCACATCGTCATTCAGTCCTGGGATCTTCGACTTGTCAGTTTGGCTTGGAAGAAGATTACCTGGACATTCCGGCCAACATTATTCGGCTTCGAGCAAGACCTTCATAGGCTCCTAGATGGTGTTTCGGCTTTGAGGGAATTCACATTCCCGATTTCTTGTCAAGAGGTCAATATTGAGTTTGAGCACCAACTAGTGCCCGTTCCGCAAGGAGAACAAGAAGGACCTTCCAAACAGAAACTTGTTGCCGCATGCAGTGAATTTAGCTTAACAAGGAGCGACGGCACGGGTATACCTCTCGATCACGTCCTTGAATACGAATGGAGCTCAGCGCAGCGGCATATAGGGGATGACCCTATCAAATTCAATGTTATACGGTTACGCTGGCGTTCCGAAGTTCCACCGCGGAAGTACGCACATCTTGATCATCTGGACTGCCTTTCTTGTAGTTCAATGAAGATTATTTCCTCCTTACCTGTAGCAAGAGCAGCGACATTGCTTTAGGGCTATGGCATGAGGGGACGCTATAACGGCCCCGATGAGATAAATGGTTACTATCCTCCATTTTATTGCATTTAATGCTATTCTTAGCTCTGCTAGAATTCAAGAAGCCTTACGCCACAGAAGTCCTGTCCCTTATTTGCATGATCAGTGCTTAAAGAGGATATTGAGAAATTTGGGTTTACCACTCACAAGCGAGGAGTATTTGAGAAATATTCGGAGATCGTACTCATCTGAAACACGCGCTGAGAAGCCAGAGACCGGATGCTGGTTGAGGCGCAGCACGTTGCAATGCCCTGTGCCGGGTGACACAGTCGATCAACCTTACAATTCACCATCACCACGACAGTGGAACACAGTCCACATCTCCAATAACCGCGGACAGCATTCAAATGAAATTCGATAGAGTATTTATCTCCGGGTGTCTGTATCTGATCCTCCATTCTCCCGAAGTCAGCACGGCTGTTATACGTTTGCCTGTTGAGCGATACACAACAGGCTGGAGATTTCAATTCTCGAGTCAGGTGAGTGATTGATCTCATATATTGGCTCAAAAAAAATTCCGATTAACGATCGAATAGATAGGGCATCACTCCAGGCAATGGAGTCTTCTATCTAGTCTTATTCCCTATTTTTGTCGGAGCGATGCGTTCGACTAACCTCAGCATCCAATCATTCAAGCCTCCGTTGGAAACTCTAAAGATGGCGGTGATGATGATGACAACGACGACGACGACGATACCGTTTGGTCCAGCATGTATGTCATCAATATAGGGCTTGGCAACCCCCCTCTCGCCCTTCAAACCCAGGTCGACTCGAGCTGGGGACCATTGTTTGTTCCGTCCATAAACTGCACGTTGGACGAAGAGATTAAACCAGACTGTATATATAACCCACCCAACATACAATTCCTCTTCACCATCTACCTACCAATCCGATCTCAGGCCATGCCAGCTGGAATATTTTGGACAAGCGGGTATATTCACCTGGGGAATTGTGTCGCAGGATAGCATCCACGTCGGCGATGTCGAACTCAAGAATCAGCTTTTCGAGGAAGCTTTGATCTACAATCTGTCGATGATTGAAGGAGACGATCTCTTCGATACCGCCGTGGGCCTTGCCTTATACCCGATCGACGATGATTGGAACACTTTCCCGATGAATGCCTCGAGCCCATTCCACAGCATGGTAGAGCAAGGATTACTGGATGAACTGTTGTTCGGCCAGACTCTGGGGAGGCCACACCAGGAAATAGGAGAGCTTGTTCTTAGGGGCTGGCCTGAAGACATGGACCGCGATGCTGCATTCCAACTTCCACTCACATCGGAGAAAGAACCGAGCAACGACTCATTTGGAAATTCTTCGCCAGCAATGGATGGCAAGTATCTTTACAGAACATGTCCATGGCCTACAGCTCATCCAATACATCGACAATTCTCACTACCCAGAATACTATAGCAATCATCTCGTCGTCATATCCCTGGATTGCTCTCCACCAGCACATCGCGGACCAGGCAAACTCGCAGCTCGGTATCAGAAAGTTTGGAGGTTGGGTCGACTGCGAAAAGCGGGCAATCCTACCAAATTTACGGGTTGCATTGGGTCCTGAGGGACAGGAGATTGAGCTGACACCTTGGGACTACTTAATCGAAGCCGAGGATGACCGACTTGATCGGATCAAATGCGCGATCCCCTTTGTTGGTACCCATGAGCGAAACCCACAAGGGTTGGTGATATTGGGCAGTCCGTTGTTGAATGGCCTACACAGTGTCTTTGATGCTGGGAGGAAGAGCATTTGGGTAGCGAACCGGCCAAGGCCAGGGCGGAGTATTGATAACACCCCAGCAACAACCCCCACCCTATAATCTACCTGCAGGCTGCAACATCCAAGTCTTCTTAGAGGGGGATAAGAGCGCCGCCCATGATCTGGCTGGCAGGAAGGATGTCCGACCAGACTGCCACGGACAAACATAGCCCGAGAAGGCCAAGAGCTGGGGTACAGGTGGCTTGTAGTGGTCGAAATGACGGTCGTGGGATTTCATCATGGCGTGACCAGAATATGCAATATCTGACACACGGATGCAGGCAGAGCTGCATGTTTCATATGTGCGATTATTGGACCCGGCCCCAAGCAGGAATCCCGAATGAGCTGGGTGCTGGGCGGCGTGCCCTGAACATGTCAAGGCCGGGCATTCAATACTGTAGGAACAGAAAGCTCATGGCATGATGCAGCCCGATATCGCCGCTGTGCCGCTGCATGCTTCAGGTAATGCTCGTTTGCTCGGCCTTCCCCTCATGGAGTGCAAGTGGCCGCACGATGTATGTGGTAGAGTGGCGACGGCGACTCTGTGCGAGGTTTGCGGGTTGGTGTTGGGGATCGTTCCCTAGCCTCGGCGATCGTGATTGGCAGGGCTCACGTGGGCGTTTAGTCAGCCCGCCGGCCAATCAGTGCCGGGCATCGCTGCGAGCCATGTCGATCAGAGCTTCCCTGCGCGGTGGGGCTTTCCAGCATTCAAGTTCAATTGCTGTCAGCAGGACCTACTTTGCCGACACGACCTCCTCCGATTGCTCAGACGACACTCACGCCATGGACCAGGACAGCTCGCAGAGCCAGCAGCAATCGACCGCTCCCGACAGCTTTGCCCAGGACACGCCGCCGAGGTCCGACATTGACGAGATTCTGCGGCGCAAACGCAAGGCGCGAGAGTACAAGGTGGGTAGCATGCGCCATTTAGGTCGGGGCCAGAATTTGGAGGCCCAACCCTCTCAAGACGGCCAGGGAGGAGTGCCCGCTATCGCATCCATCGAATGGGCTCAGAGCTGACGCGGTGTACGATCACAGGCGTGCTATCCGTGTCGACAGCGGAAAGTAAAATGCGACCAGACGGTGCCGTGCAAGACATGCGTCGTCCGCGAGCATCCAGAGCTCTGCTCCTACCACCCACCGAGCGAAACCCACCCGCCCGCCAAACGGATGAGCCTGCACGGCGTTGGACATAACGGGAATGACTTCTCCAACGGCATGGTGCATATCCACGGGGGAACCGTCACCCTGCCACGGGAGGTGCGAGTGCTGGGAGCGTGGCCGTCACCGCCCGAACTGACGTGTACAGGACTGGGATCGTATCTGCGCAAAGCTGCAAACGGCGGAGAAGTCGCTGGCCGAATTGAAGAACTCGATCAGCAGTGTCTCGGAGGTGCCGCCGAACAACGCGCCCTCGAATGGGTATTCCCCTGGGACCAACGGAAACACGCCGCTGGCAGCCGCCGCGCCCATCGACAACGAAACTACACATCTCCGCACCCAAGGCATACATACAAGAAACGACCTGACGGGGCAGACGATCCACATAGGGCCGAGTTCAGTCCCGGCGCTCGTTATGGCTTTGGGCCGTGGTGATACGCAGTGGCCAGGGGTGCAAGATCTCTTGGGCAAAAAGAGCATGCTTCCGATATTTGGCCTTGACAATGAGAGCGCCACCTACCCCTTCGTTGACCTTTGGGGCCTCCCCATGGTTCCATATCCCGAGCTAACGAGCTCTCGAACGCCCTGCCAACAGATTCGGAATGTCTGAATTTTTTCCGGTGCTACAAGGAAACATCGCATGTCGTTTATCCCGCTGTTGCAGACATTGAGGGCTTTGAATCCGATCTCTTGTTGTTTCTCATCAACCGCGCAAGTTCCCAGGGTGGCACAGGTGTTACCGAAGAACAGATATTCGGCAAAAACTTCCACTGGATCGGCCTCTTGTTCGCAATCCTGGCCTCTGGATGCCAATGCTCCACTTTAGCGAGGAAAGAGCGGGAATTGACGTCCCAAGTCTATGTTTGCTGCAGCTTCGAATGCCTTCGATTTACTAACTTTCTCTCGCACGCGACGTTGGAGAGCATCCAAACACTTCTGATCCTCGGAAACGTTATATCCAACAACATGAATGCTGGCGTAGCCTGGAGTCTAATGGGCTTAACTGTCCGCCTCTCGCAGACTCTTGGTCTCCACAGGGTGTGTCCTCCATCTACCCCCGTGCAGTCAAAGATACTGCGGTCGAAAGTCTGGTGGGCTTTGCTATGGCAGGACTCGCTGCTTTCCGTGTCATACGACAGAGCTTCTTCGACAACAACGATTGACCACACGGTTCCCCTAAGTCAACATACCACTCCCGGCACCAGGACATACGTTGAAAGCATGTACCGGCTTTGTAAAGTTGGGCTGGACATCGTCCGTGAGCGACAACGACCTCAAAATTCCCATGATGCATTGATGCGAATAACGGAACATCGAAATGAGCTTCAAGAGATCATGCTCGATGCAGCGGATTATCTCAAGGATTCCCGACGATGCCGTTCGATGCGGGACCAACTAGAGCATTGGGCGCTTTATCTGCACATTTCATACATCACCTCGGAGCTTTGTCGACCAGCCATTAGCCCCACCACTGCCGGTTTGGACCTTTCCAAGACGCTGAGGAAGACTTGCATTGACAGTTTAACTAATACCGTTGAGGCCTTCCTGGGCTTGCAAAACATGACACCATTTGCCACTCGGTCATGGGCTTCGGTGCATCGATCTCTGAGCTCCGCACTTCTACTCGGTATCCTTGGGGAACCGTCACGAAACGAACGGGCGCGGTCACTTCTGACGAACTTGATTGCCGTTCTGGGAGACGTAACTTCTAACGTTGACCCCGCGGAACTTTCAGCACCAATTACCCGCTCCACCGCCGCCCTCCGGCGACTACTAAGTCTCCAAGATTCAAAGTCGAATACGCGAAAAACCAGTGAATCGGGTTCGCAAGCATCGCCAACGCAAGGAATCTTCACCGCCGATGATCTCAACGGAGCATTTAGCTTTGACGATGCGACCATGGGACAATCACCACTGCATGGGCTGGACCTAGAGAACTCACCGTACGCGTTGATGGAGTCCATTGTCTGGGGTTCTAAGAAGACACCGTGATGTAAATGTTGATCTAGGCTCTAGAAGACGAAGGCGTTGTTTCTAGTCGCTTTTTCACCGTGTGATCTTCACCAACGATTGATGCGGAAGAAAAGTACTACATTTTCAGCGATGACCTTCAGTTTCGGATTTCGCCGAGAGCCCGTGTCTAATTGTGGTATTCACTTGGACGTGTACTATACGATGTTCATGGCTTTTAAGAAGAAAGTGAGGCGATATTATCTTGGGTAGACTGGAAATAGGCGTTCATGCTTGATACCCGGTTGGCATAATGGGGTGAGTGAAGGTCACACTGTTTTGTTGTTTACGGCGACGGGTGTCGGCGTTTGTTTAGATCTACTTGCTGTTCTTTTCCTCTATGTCAACGTTGTTTGCCTTGCAGGACTGGATTCCTTGGCTACTTTCATGCTTGTATGTGCTATTGTCAGGTTGATGGTGTTTGTGTGATTCCCAAGTCAAGCCACTTTCACTCCCTTTGCTGCGTCACTGGTAGTCACTTTCGCGAAAGCCGCCCAACAAGTCGTTCCCAACGGCTACCTCTCGCTACCGCATGTTTTCTGTTACAAAGAGGTTCCCATCCAAACTCTTTGACATACCGACGCTGCTTCCAGTCACAGAACCGACAAGCCCGGTACTCATCTTGACAACTTCATTCTTGGCCGCCAATATTGCTAGGCAAACCACCTACCATTATCTCATTCCAAGACCCCCCTAAAAGCTTCCTCTCGACATGGCAGACACGGATCTCCCGCCCATGGGCGAAGCATTCGCGAAGGTCGAACCTCAACTCATTTACGGCGAGGCAAAGCGACAATTCGAAGCGCTTCAACGCGAGGCTCTCAATCGCCCGGACAGTCTTCCACCAGCGCCTGACGACCTTTCCCGCCCTACTGCTCTCAGCCCTGCATCCAGCAACCAGCACAATCACGGCCACATCAATCTCCCAGCGTACTACCGCGCGCTATTCGAACAAGTCGCCAGCGCCTTCACCCTCGACGTCAGCGAGCGCCTCATGCTCCTAACCCTCTGCTTCGCCTACAAGACGAAAGCCCGCGTTCTCTATTTCCTCGACCTGCTCGACTCGCAAACCTTCCGCTGGCTGCGCACCTTTAAAACCATCATCCACAACCACGCCGTCGACACCCTATTTGCGGCCCCACAGCGCAATCTCGCACCCTCAAAGGCGAATTCAAACTCGACCTATAACTTCCGCTCGAAGGACCCCAAGGCCCTGAAAGGGCCTGCGAAAGCGCGAGCGCGGGTTGCTGGATTGAAGGGCACAGAAACGGGAAAAGAGGAGGTGTCGGAATCGGCGTTCGTGGTTACGACCCTGCCGCTCGCTTTTCCCACGCATTTCTTCACGACGCTCGTCATGCATGCCCCGCTGGCGAGCCTCACGCTGCCGAACGTGCTGGCTTATCCGGCGGCAGGGCAACTCTGGCTCGCGGATGGAATTAGGTCGATTGTGGATGGCATGAGGCCGGATTTTTGGAGGGGAGAGAATGGGATGAAAGAAAGTAGCGAGAATGAGAGTAAGTGGAATGCTTTCTTTGACAATTTGCTGACGAAGAGGGGTGGAGAGGTAAATACGCTTTGCAGGAGTAATGGGGCGGAGTTGAGGGTTGAGACGGAGGAGGGCGAGATGGAGGTTGGGTATAGCAGATTGGATTTGGAGATGTGGCTTGCGGGGTGGAAGGCGGAGAGGCAGAAGGTTGTGGATGGTGGGGTTCTGGGGGAAGGGGACGGTCTGGGTGCTAGAGTCGGGGATGGGGCAGGGAAGAAGAGGAAAGTAGCTTGGGGTGAGGGTATTACGGTTGAGAATGCTGTGAGAGGGGAGGGTGCGGTGGATGTGGTGATGGCGAACGCAGTCGAGGATCTGGTGGCATTGAAGATGAGCAAAGCAGGTGCGAGTACTGTTGCACCACGACCGAGGAAGAGGACGAGGAAGAGTTGGTGAAAGAGTGAAAGAGATGATGCTGAGCGGGTTCGGCATACCAGTCTGTACAGTGGCAAAATTGCGTGTCCGTGTCCTGATCTCTTAGAGGTCGGCCATCTCTTGCTTGGTTGCTCTGCATGGCTCAGTGGAGTTTACACTTGTTCAAAGGCCAATTGTGTAACATATATAGCGTAATATGGACACATGCCCGAAGTATCGACAAGAAACATCAGGTCAACCAAAAACTCGCCCTCGCCCTCGCCCTGTAATACTCCCAATCTTCCTCACCCTATCCGTAATCATACTCATCCTCTGACTCACTCCCATACTCAAAACTCTCAACACCATCCCCCATATACCCGTCAGGAGTGGGAACAACCCTTCACACTCGGCGCGGTGACCTCACCCCCCACCACCGCGATCTCCGCAATATTCAAACTCTGCCCGGCCATCGCCGCGCAGAATGCCAAATACCAGGTCCGGCTTGCCCCACCATCCAACACACTAGCATCAAAATCCGATCGCGAGAAGAAATTATACGCCGTCTGCGGATCCACCAGCGCCAGATTCGCATAGAGTATTCCTTTCCACCCACCCTGCACCTTGTCCACCCTCCCATCGCTAAAATACGCGTCCCACTCCTCCTTGACAAAGCCCTGCGGGCGCGTATACGCACTACTCGGATTCATAGGAATCATATGAATCCCCTGGACAAACTCCGCATTACCGCCAAAGTAAGTCGCATGATCTACTTTATTCTCGAACAAGATTCCCGTAACTTTATTCGGCAGGAACTGTTTCGGCTGCACAGTATTGTTGTTACTGAGCAAGAAGTAGTTGCGCAGACTGCGCGCTTGGACTGCGAGCTGCAGGTTCGCGCGGGCCTCCATATTCGCATCGCCAGAGATGCGGCCCCACATCTTGAGCGCGTGGGTCGCGAAGGTGTCTTCCGAGGTCGATTCTTGGTCTTTGCCGTCGCCGGACTCGAAGAGCCCTTTGGCCCACGAGTGTCCGTGGACCCAGTCGAAGGAGCGCTGGAATGGAAAGTAGGGGTCGTTGGAACTGGGGTTCGCGTAGTCCCGGACGAGCATGTTGATCCAGGCTTTGTTGGTACCCTGGTCGAGCCAGCTGGGATCGAGGTGTCCGATTACGGCGGCCGTGTAGACGAAGTAGCCGTAGTGGAAGTGGTGGTCGTTGTAATATGCGTTTCCAAAATCGAGGCCTGAGTCCCCGGCTTGGTAGGTTCCGGAGGAGACGACGCCCTTCCATTTAGAGTCGTAGACGAGCGGAAGGGGCTGTGTGTTGTTGACGAAGACGTTGAAGGCGTCTTTGAGTTTGGGAAGACCAGCGGCGGCGAGTTGAGAGTTTTGGCCTAGGGTTTGCAGGGTGTAGATTATGCCGGCAAATTTGGAGAGCGCTTTGCCGCTGTAATACATGCTGTTTAGGCGAGTTTGGGTGTCCATGTCCTCGTTGAGTTCCAGTGCGCCAGCGCTGTTGACGGCGGTCATGGCGGCTGGAGTGAGAATGTTGTGCTCGGAGCCGCCGTTACCACCGTTACCAGCAGGAACCCAGGGTGAAAAACCGATAGATGTAGGGAGATTGGGTTCGAGCATTGTTATGCTGTCTTTGACGACAATAGCTCTTGCATAGCCTTTGGTGGTAGTGACCAAGGAGATATCAGTGAGAGCGGCAGAAGTCTTCGAGTCGAATGATTCGACCTGATGAGGTAATGTGAACATGACCAAAGGCTGGCTGACAACTCCATCCTTACCCCAAGCAATAGTATAGCTTCCTGTGCTCCCATCGACAGATCCGGAGACGGTAGCATTGACAGCAAATGCGCCGGCCGCAGAGTCAAAAGCTTGCGCTCCAGCAGAATTTGCGGGGTTCTTAGCGACCTGGATGGTACCGACAAAGCCCTCAGGGCCGACTATAGTAGCACTGTCTTGTAGCTCGAAAGGGGGGGCGCCCAGACTAGCGGAAGGTGTCGCGTACAAGAGCCATTGGGAATTATCTTCTAGCTGGATCTGGTACTTGTATGTGGTACCGCCGTTAAGCTGGTCCACATACTTCAGGGTTCTAAAGAAGGTGCCACTATTCAACAGAGGCTTAGCACCGTTGTACAGGGCTGTTACGAACCCCATACCCTGAACACAGGGGATTGAAATGATTGGGGGGGCGTCGGATGAAGGTGCCAGATTCGCATAGACTGAAAACGCCGTCAACTCCTCCGTCGTCAGAGTGGTCGATTTGCCGAGTTCTTCGGCCGAGAAGACGATGTGTTGTAAACCGATTGGTCCTATAAAGTAACGTGGAGGAGTGTTGTCGTCCCATGCAAATTGACTTCGCTCGACATGTGTCACAGCCATTCCCCAGGTATTGCCGTGACCCTTGGCCCATGCGAGTGAGTATGGATGCGTCCAGACGGAACTGGTCTGGCTTCCCAAGAAGAAGTTTGCGTAAAACTTGTTGGTCTCGATGGGAACATTCTCATCCAGAATGCCCAATTTTTCGACGGGGTGGTCGGCACGGGTGCTTATTTGCTGTGGAGGGGCATCGCCGGCCATAGGTACGAAGATATTGGGCGCGGCTGGCGCTGCAGGTGCAGTTGACCCGGGGCTAAGTGTCGTACCAATGGGTGCTAAGGAGCCCACCGGCGTAGATACTGGGATGGTAGGCAGAGGATTCGCAGAATTACCACCATTAGGAAGGCCGGTCAAAATGGACTTAATGACAATTAGCAAATGATAACTTGAGACGGAGCAAACTACGCACCCCTGTGAGTGACGGCGACAAGGTAGCAGTTGCAGTCTGTAAAGAAGAAAGCAACGCTGAACTGTAGCTGGTGGTGACCGGTAGGTCCGTCGAGATTGCAATAGCTCGATCACCAAAGGGTATCCGTTCACCTATCTCTTCTGGGGTAGGGAAAGCGTGAATTAGTGTGGCATGGAGCAAGCCCAGCAGGAATAATAGCTTGTCCATTTTGAGAATAAATCTTAAAGGAGTGACTGATGGAACGATTATTGCATCAAGCAAGCATATGAAAGAAAGTATGAAGAAATAGCGAGCCTTGTTTAGGGCTTTGGAGAAAGGAATGTAGAAGTGCCTCCCAAGAATGAAGAGCAGAGCAGATCTGATGAAGAATGTCATAATGGAAACTCATAGTCTTAATATATCGAACGTGAAATGGAGAAGAAGCCCGGTGATGAGGTGTTTCATGTGACAGAGTATAATGATCAGTCCTTTAGGAAGGTCAAATCAGAGACAGAGAGGATGGTCCTGTGGAGGCGCGGGATAGACCCGCCGACGGACACCTTTCCCAAAGAAGTGCCGATCTACGGGAATGGGTCAGGAAGGTAGCACAAACGAGCTTCTGGAGCCCTGGGCGGTGTTACGATCTAACCCAGGATCTTGCTCCTGTCAGTCTTAAGGCGTACAAGGCTCGTACCAACTATGTCGTGATACAGAGCGCAGCGTTCGGAGAACAGCCGAAGAACCATCTATATGAAGCCTCCCTCGGCTGTCTTAAGTCTCTGCAACAAAGTCGTCGATTCATGTCTTGAATTTCTGACAACAGTCGGAGAAGAGTTCCCGAGAGGTTGTGCGAAACAGACCTCAGTGGGGCTTTGAGAACGGCCAGAACGGCGCGTATGTGGGAATAATTACCTGTACATCCAATTGCAACCATGGCAGGTCATCTTGCAAAGTCATACCATGCAGTTGGCCTGTTGACGCTGGGAAAAATACCGAGACGGGGGTGTATCCTAGTAACAGGCACAGCATGCGGGCGACACAGCTGGTCCCTTGTCGACGGCGGAGATCGCTGTTTTTCGCGAACTTCAGGCAAGTCATCGGACCTTCGGAAATACTCTCCGTGACCACAGCAGGAACGCCTGGTCTGTAGCAGGTCACTGGTCTTCCCCAATGACTTGAAAAAGAAAAAATGTATACTCCGCTCATGCCACTTATCTAGTGAGCATAAAGGAGGTCACCTAAGAACTGTGGCTACGGAGGCTTTGGGAGGATCGACGTACAGACATTCCGTCCGAAGTAGGATGAAAGTGGTGCGCGCCTGTCTGAGGCTAAAATCACAGCCTCAACGACCGAAAACGACAGGGCGAGTGGCTGTTGGGATGGGTCGTGGGTGTTTGAAGTTGGAATGAGGTTCAGGCCCAGTCGGCGAATCCGAGTGTGCAGAAGGCTTGATGCGCCGTATCCTGGACCTTGAGCCGCGTTCCAAACTAACTGGCTAATCACAGCGAGGCAGAAGTGAAACTTTGAGCCTCGTTTTATTAAGGAGCACAGGGTCGTAGTCTATGACTAGTTATAGAGCAATGCAAACGAATCTTCCGTATTGTGCGCGTTCACATGTTTGCCATCCAGAAGCATGGCTGAGTAACGTCTTCGAACATGCATGCCTGCCGCAAGCCATTCTCTTTCAGACGATGAGTTTGTGTCATCGTCCATTAGCGGCATGCGCGAGATCTTGGTGCTACTTCGTGCCAGATTGTCCGTCTGACAATGAGGGGGGAGAGGCCGAAGATTGTTCTTGCGGCTCAGAGGGTAGAGGATGTTCTGAGGTCCCTTTAAGGTCTGTGGAATGGACCTCTGTCGTCTTGCCACTGTTTTGTCCTTCCGGATTCTGCGCCTTCTCCTTTGCTACTTCTTCTACAGACGGCATGCCCAAGTTGGAAGCAATCATGGCTCCCCACTCCTGCTCTTCAGTTTTTTGAGAAATCGGCGTTTGTGTTCCGTTTCTGGCGCTAATGCTCGTTTTTCCACTAGTAGATTGTGAATCCGACTCGACACCTTCCGGGAGATGCTGCTCCAAATGTCGAGCGTAAGACTCGAGCTTCTTCCTCCGCAATACGTTCAGAGCATATACTTCCCCGACAACCTTTTCCAATAGGCAAGGTCTTGTATTGAATTTGCAGTCCCTTCTTAAAAAGTTGTGGACCTTGTGTAAAGTTGCTTGTACGTGTTTTATGCATACTCCTTTGCGACCAAGATCGTTCGTGGCGTCGGCGGGATCGCGTAGGCAAAGCATATATAGGGGTAGTGGTGCGGTCCCTTTGCCCTAGGGAAGAATCAATATGGTAATATTAAGGTTTTCAGAGCTTGACTCACCTCTTGCTGTGCTTTCACTTTCTCAGTCATGACAGGTTGGGATTTCTTGTCGAAAAATTCGACCGGCTCAATTGAAATTCCTTTAGAGTAGTCGACGTCTCGCCAGAATTCCAAGAACGACCAGAGACCATGTGCGGGATGCGGTTTTGCGGGCGGATTGTGTCGGAGTGCTGCCACAATCATCATGAAGATCGAGTAAGCTCCGATTCCTCCGTTATAGACGTCCGATAACCCTCTGATGTCGAAAAGACATTTGACGACAGAGTAGATTTTGGGGATATGCGGGTATTCATCAATATATTTGTGAATATACTTTCTTGACAAGGACGTGTCATTGCTAAGCACGATTTGGGCCTCGAGCCCAGATTTTATATCCCAGAGGTCAATGAGAGGGTAACGCGCGTATCGAAGATCGCAGACTGCGTACGCGGGTTTGAGCTCATAATACAACTTCGTCAAATCTTCCAACAGGCTTTTTCTTTCATGGGGAGAGGGCGGTTTGACACTGTCTTGACCAGACGAGTCGGCGTCTTTCTTGTGCATGAGGCGTAGATCGAGATCAGAGGTAGCGAAAGCTAAGCCTGTCCGCTCAGATCCAAATATTTCAAGCTCCACATCTGGAAGACGGCGTCGGACCCGCTCTTGTATCTCTGCAACAAATGCTTTGCGAGCAATGCTCTCGAGCTGAGTAGGCTTAAGATAGTTGTGGAAGTTTTCCATTTCAAGTGAAAGTCTTCGCGCTGATGCGTAAGTAATTGCGAAGACTTCCGAAGCGAGCATACGTACCTTTCCGGTGCGGGCATCCACGCATTTGGAGGAACGACCCATGGCCAATCCCTCTCACGGACCGGAACTTCTGCCTGGCGGGGCCGGATGTTAACACCTACGTAGTCCTCCCCTTTTTCGACCCGGATTTTCGTATCACGGACGAAACCTTCAGGATCAGGATAATCGTTGATCTTAGCATTTTTATTCCGTTGGGGTTTAAAGATTGAATATGTAATGTTGAGGCCGACACCGCTTGGAGGAATACTATTTTCAGAAGGAGAATCTATCGTAGAAGCCGACGTGCTCGTTTCCCCGGCTAAGTCGTCCACAGAGTCCTTAGGCCCTGGTAAAGAGGGGAAATGGGGAGGTGAAGAATAATTACTCGTTTGAGCTGTCGAGCTGGTCAAGGACGAGCGCTGCTGATACGGAGTGGGTCGGCAGGGAAGTACGAAATACTGCCACAATGCGGTTGACGGCGTGAATCGATTTTGCGAGCCGCACGTTACTCGACGACACAGAGGTCGCATGAAGACAATGTGCAGATTCGGGAATCGGTACGCGACGAGACGATGCGGACACAATGGGGCGAGAGAGTGTGTGCGGTGCCTTTATCAAATTCCGGACGCCAACTTCTTCAATTACGTTGCCAAGCCTCTATACTAGATCAGGCTAGACCAACCAACCAAGAGACAGCCGCTCACGTGATAGCCTTAGAAGTTCAAGCCGTCGGTCGGCGCTGCAAACGCTGGAAGCGTACAGTGCGGATATTGCACAAATCAAAAGTGCAGCCCGCTCCGGTGAAGATCTCTCTGGGCCGCAGAACTCGCAAGAACGTGCAGCAACCCTTGGACGACGCCATTTGTCTGTACCTGGGGTGGTGGTTTCGGTAAACCTTGGCTTCCATTTGCTGCCAGCAAATCTTGCTTTGCGGATGCAGCACGATTCTGCGCCCTCTGTTATCTGCGGCGCGGATGCGATACGGGCATGGGAAGTATCGGGGCCTCATGAGTGTTGCGTCACCCGCCTGGATCTCTGCAGAAACCGGCGCAGAGAAGGCCATGGAAAGCACCTGGGCTTTGGAGCCCTGCGGGTCGGCAGACAGGCCCAAGCTCCTCGGCTTGGTTGCGTTGGGCAATGACGCGGGTGAACCATGGAGGGGCTGTCCTCAGCGTTGAGACATATTTTCATCGTGCATTTTTGTCCATTATCCTCTCCTGATCCAATTGCCAGTTTTGCCGCCCATTTTCATATTTAAGTTCATCACTGTCCCTCTCGCACACAGTCCGGCCAACAACTGCACTAGGAAACTCAGGCTTCATCACCCGGCCCCGGCAGAGCACCATAGAGCAGGCGCGCGCAAGGTGGTCTTTCCATTCAACTCCAAGAAGGTGAATAAGCACTCTCGCACTCTCACTCGCCAGGTATTCCAGCCTGGCCGCTGTGGGGTACCTAACCCGTCTCTGGTGGCCTGTCTTCGTCTCAATATTCCTCCGTCCTATGCACCTTCCTCCACATCGCGCCGCACCTCGCTCACCTCACCCACCTATATCGCTCATATATCCCGAACCACTGACCGGCCATGCAGCACGATACCCAGGAAAAGTTCCTTTCCAAAATGGCCTCTCCTCCAACGCGGCCTGCCCAGGAAACCCCCGAGCCGCACCCAGCACTGCACCCCTCAGTCACCAACGTCCCCGTCACTCCTGGCGTCCATCTGGCTGGCCACTCCGCCTACATCGAGCCCGAGCTTGCACATGACACCAATCTTCCCTTCGATCCTGACCAGGTAACGCCCGGCCCGCAATGGAACGCAAATTCGTACTTTGCGCCTAAAGAAGACGATCGCGCTGGCTCTCCAACCGAGGTCGCCGCCGGCGCTCGCACGTCAGAAGAGCTCCTACGACGCCTGAGCAAGATACCAGATCCGCTGGCCAAGCATGACCTGGCAGACGTGGATCCTCGGGCGGCCCACCCTGGTTTGAACCTCAGCGGAAGGGTCATCAGCGCCACCTTTGCCGTGCCCTACAACATTGGTTATAATCCAGGCAACGACTGGGAACTGAAGTCCCGCCGCGGCACCTCTGCCTTGTTCGATTCCTTTTCATACTTGGCATCGGCATCGTCACCGTGGAATCATGTTCTTGTCGGCTGGACAGGAGAGATACGAGAACCCCCATCCGCTGCAGCCACTGCTGCGCCAACCCAAGTAAACAAAGCTGCGGCTCCAATTCCCGTAGATGCTAGAGCAGTACCACCGTCTCCACCTCAAGCGGGAGGGATGCGCATTGGCCGGGAAGATAGAGAGCGTTTAGAGAAGCAGCTTGAACGTGATCATGGCGGCAAGATCGTTCCTGTATGGCTAGCTGACGAATGGGATGAGGAGAAGAAGGTGGCAGTCATCAAAGACCAACACAGGTGGCGACGGTATGCTGAGCACGAGCTCTACACCCTCTTCCACTACAAACAAAACGAGCCAGCCGATGGTCGTGCCGCACGCAAATCCTGGGCAGATTACTACCTGCTGAACAGGCTTTTCGCGGACCGGATCATGGAAATCTACCAGCCCGGAGACATCGTCATGGTCCACGATTACCATCTGCTGCTTCTACCGAGTTTGCTCCGTTCGCGTCACTCAACCATATATGTTGGCTTCTTTCTTCACGTTCCGTTTCCCAGCAGCGAGTTCTACCGCTGCCTTAGCAGGCGCAAAGAGATCCTCGAAGGAGTCCTGGGCGCCAACATGGTCGGATTCCAGTCGTATAGCTACTCACGACATTTTTCTTCATGCTGTACACGAATACTTGGCTTCGATTCGTCTTCAGCGGGCGTGGATGCGTATGGCGCCCATGTTGCAGTTGACGTTTTCCCAATCGGAATTAATGCTGCTTCCACTCAGCGCCAAGCGTTTGGTGATCCAACCATCGAGGACAAGATCAAGGGTATTCGTGAGCTGTACGCCGGGAAGAAGATAATCGTCGGCAGAGACCGGCTGGATTCTGTTCGGGGTGTCGCGCAAAAACTTCAAGCCTTCGAAATATTCCTTGAGAGGTACCCGGATTGGGTCGGAAAAGTCGTCTTGATCCAAGTTACCAGTCCAAGCAACGTACAGGAAGACCAAGAGGATGACGATGACAACAAGTTCGTCAACAAGATTGCCGATCTAGTCGCGAGGATCAACGGTACATACGGCTCTCTCAGTTACACTCCCGTGCAGCACTTTCCACAGTATCTTTCCAGAGAGGAGTATTTTGCACTCCTTCGAGTCGCCGACGTCGGTTTGATCACTAGCGTACGCGATGGCATGAACACGACCAGTCTTGAATATGTCATTTGCCAGAAAGACAACCATGGACCCCTCATTCTTTCAGAGTTCTCAGGAACGGCAGGGTCTCTTGCTGGTGCTCTTCACATCAACCCCTGGGATCTCGGCGGCGTCGCTTCAGCCATTGAAGAAGCATTGAATATGCCGCAAGACAAATGCGACGAGCAGCACGCAGAACTATATAAGCATGTCATTGCAAACAATGTACAGGCCTGGACCAACAACTTTCTGAGAAGGCTCATGACGAACCTCTCGTCGTTTGACCAGTCCTTTGCGACTCCCGCCCTGGATAAGACCAAGGTACTCTTGCAGTACCGGAAGGCGAAGAAGCGGCTTTTCATGTTTGATTACGATGGCACCTTGACGCCGATTGTCCGAGATCCGCAAGCGGCGATTCCCTCAGATCGCGTCATTCGTACGCTGAAAACACTGGCCTCGGACCCCAACAATGCTGTCTGGATCATCAGCGGCAGAGATCAGAAGTTTTTGGACGAGTGGATGGGCTCCATTTCCGAACTTGGTCTCAGTGCTGAGCATGGAAGCTTCATGCGCCATCCGCGGTGCGACGACTGGGAGAATCTCACCGAGACGACGGACATGAGCTGGCAGCCGGAAGTGATGAAGGTGTTTGAGCAGTATACCGAGAGGACGCCTGGAGCGCACATTGAACGCAAGAAGATTGCCCTGACGTGGCATTACCGGAGAGCCGACCCTGTGTTTGGCGTGCACCAGGCACGCGAGTGCCAGAAAACGTTGGAGAACTCGGTGGCAAAGAAATTCGACGTCGAAGTGATGACAGGCAAGGCCAATCTGGAGGTGCGTCCACGGTTTGTCAACAAGGGTGAAATTGCAAAGAGATTGGTCGAGGGCTATGGAGATAAACCCGAGGATGCTCCTGAATTCGTACTGTGCCTTGGGGACGACTTCACAGACGAAGGTACGTTCACTCTCGCATGTGTTGGTTAGACTATGTGCTGATGTTCCACCTAGACATGTTCCGATCTCTACGACAGTCAGGGTTACCCAAAGACAACGTTTTCTCGGTGACGGTGGGTGCCAGCTCGAAGCAAACGCTTGCCAGCTGGCACCTCGTGGAGCCCAGCGACGTGATTTCAGTCATCTCTCTCCTCAACGGGTCTGCAGATGCTGGCAACGTGGGCGCGGTGGCGGCGGTGGAGGGGTCGATTCCGGAATCCAGACTATAAAAATAGACGGGCGAGCAGACATGACGATAGACTGTGGGGTAACGTGTCGGAGCATTTCTGGCAAAGGTGGTTGTGCATGGTGTTTATGACCAGGGAATGCGCATGGAGTTCTCAAACGCGAGGGACGGAGCTAGGCATGGAGTTCAAACATACGAGACAGGTGGGGAACGGCTCCACCAAGCAGACGATGCTCGTGTAATTGTATAATTTAAGCAAAGGGTTGGTGGGTTGTTCCCGCAGGCCGTGAAGCATCTTGTGCCTTGCCCAAGGTCGGCTTAGCTGCGGAGCGAATTCGGTCTTCAGCAATCAATGCGCCCCTGAAATGCGGCATCGTTTTGCAGCTGGTGGCGGGTTGTCTGGCCCGATGGGGGCTAGCGTGTGGCGTCCACGTGGAAAGTTTGACTCGCAGGGGGAAGACAAGCCGAACGAGCACTAAGCAAGACAGGACAATAACGTAAGATTGACAGCGCCGCACATTCCTCAGCAACGGCTCCACGACGCTGTGTGCGGCCGCGCTGAGCAGCGGTTCCCTGCGCGAAGCCGACAGCATCTGCCATCTGTGTGCGACACTGCCTGCGGATGCGCGTGCAGCTGCCCCATGGCCGTGGTTGCAGAAGTGCAGACTCGATGGCGAGTTGGGCCCACGCGGGACGGGCTCTCCAGCTGCTTGATTCGTGCTGGTCTCGCGGGCCTCGGTGCCTGCCAAAGCGTTTGGTGGCGGGCCTTGCGACTCGACAAACGTCTTTCCAGAACAGCCATCTCGCTCTCGCCCTCGCGCCTCGCTCGCCGCTCAGTCCCAGTCCTGCACGCCAGCCGTGTCCCAAGCAACGCTGCCCTGCAACCCTCGCCCGAGCCCCAGTCCTTCTTCTCCCCGCCCGTTGCCCCCATATCTCCCATTCTCCCCAGTGCCGCAGAGACTATTTGAAAGAGCCCGCCCTTGCTGTTGCTGCCTCTGCCTCAGCACTACAGCCGTGGTCCCTGTCCCCTGCTACCCCGTCCGGGATATATCTGCTCGCCTCGCCCCGACTCGAGCCCTTGCTCAGCTCAGATCCGAACCCAAATTCTTCTGCCCAAAACTCAAAACCCAAACTACAACTTCCCACTCTTCCCAATCGCTAATATGGGTCTAATTGAACGTCTCCAAGCCAGTACGTTGCCTTTGATCACGGACAGCGACCCCGCGCGCATTGTACTGCAATCTTGCGCCATTTGCCCGATAAGACAACGACATGGCTCTAACAACGCACAGAACTCGAGCTCTACCGCCTTGAGCAACGCTACACCCGCCGTGACAAGCGCACCACCTTCTACAGCGATGCCCAGTACGTCGATGGAGAGTACGTCTACGCTTCCTCGCCCACCTCGACAAAGTCGCACTCGACCAACTCGTCGTCGATGGCGAGCCGGCGCATGAGCAAGGGACCCGTTGTGCGGATAAAAGAAATGGCTAGAGTCGGAACCGGCCGAGCGTAAGAGCACAAAGTCGGGGGGACGACGTGTGCAAGCAGCACTTCCGGGGAGGCAGAGGAGAGGAGAGGCACGTGGCCCATGAAGCACAAGTCTCTAAAGGCTTGTTCGGGTGGCAGCATCAGAAGACCATGGACTTCAAAGCAGCAACTGAATGCTACCGGGCACTTATGAGGTTACACGGACGCATCGATATGACGACACCAGCCACATGGCCTGCCAGGATCCATGCGTGTTCGAAATCCGGGCACGGGCGCGGGCTCGAGCACGAGGCGAAGATGGAGAGATGCAGCGGCAGGCAGGGCACTGGACTGACGACTTTTACGGACATTCATCTACGGCTTGGCTAGCTCCAACCTGCGGACTTCAAAAGCATAGCGTTTGCATCGCTTTTACCCTACCACCTATGTTCGCAACACATATTCACCCACTCATTACACTCTCCTATCTGATTTGTATGTTTTGCTTTGGCGCGCATTTTCCGCATTTCGAAATACCCTTTTCTTCACCCCAGCTGTTAAGCTTTCAATGGTTGCGCATGATGGACTCGTGTCGGCCATTGGACTCCGTCGCTCGGTTTTGTCTCGCCTCTTTAGGGCTAGATTTCTTGTCCTACTGGCATCATGGCGGGGATATATCATTCTTTGCCCTATGGGATTACATAGAACAGGTCCGGTCCACTGCCTGGCCTGATTCAATAGGATCAATCTAAGAATTCAAGATTCTATATGCAATTTCTTTTCGCACAAGTGTAAGGGTAGAAAATCGTCGTCCGGGTCTCACCAGTCAATTGGACGAAAGTTGAAGGGGACCTGATTCATGATTGCAGGAGTGATGGTCCCATGTAACCCTAACCCTAAGTCCTTCACTGTTCAGAAAACATTCGACATCGGAAGACACAGAGTCGCGGTGGGACAAAAGACCTAGTTTTCGACCGTTGTTGAAGAGAGGGAATTACAGGATACTAAGTGGATTTCGGTGGACGTCCACATCTGGGAAGCATTTCGATTGATGGGTGCACGGACGCTCGTGGACGTCAATCTCGTCTCGACTTCAGCAGTTCGAGCTCCCCACGTCATGCTCGCTCCAACGCGCACCGCACTCTCTGCCTTTTCAACGAGACAGTTCCTATGTCAAAGGTGCCTTCGTCGCGCGAAACCCCAGCCATTGGCCTCTGCAAGTCCAGCTCGGGTTCCCCGCCGAAATTTCCAAACCGACGGCAATGGCCCCTCCAAGGACGACCTACCGTTCCGAAAGGTATTGAAGGATGTCGCAAAACAAAAGAAGAAGCTGTCGCGCGAGAATCCTGGATCGTCTAAGAATTCACAGAAGGATAAAGATCCGCGGCTAGAGAAGTGGGAGCTCACGGTCGGAATCGAGATACATGCGGAGCTCAACACGGCAAGGAAGCTGTTCTCCAGCGCGGCGACGTCGATCAATGCGTCGCCGAATACGCATGTCGCCCTTTTTGATTCAGCATTCCCAGGAAGTCAACCTCAATTCCAGGTGGAGACGCTCATTCCTGCCCTCCGTGCTGCTCTGGCCCTCAACTGCGATATCCAGCACAAGAGCACCTTTGATCGGAAGCATTACTTTTATCAGGACCAGCCTGCGGGCTATCAGATCACTCAATACTATGGTAAGTTGCAACTATTCTCTCCATCTTCCGTTCTAATTCATCTTATAGAACCCTTCGCGAGAGACGGTCATGTCACACTCTACCCCCACGATTTTCCAGGCGGAGTCTCCCCCGAGGGCGGCCCTGTGACAATTGGCATCAAGCAGGTCCAAATGGAGCAAGATACCGCCAAAACCGTCCTTCAACCTCCATCTACACATCTTCTCGACTTCAACAGAGTGTCCCACCCGCTGGTCGAAATAATCACGCTCCCCCAGCTCCACCACCCCAGAACGGCTGCCGCATGTGTGCGGAAGATACAGGCCATACTGAAAGACGTTAATGCTGTGACCACTGGCATGGAAATGGGTGGCCTTCGTGCCGACGTGAACGTCTCGGTCCGCGAGCGAAATATATCGCTGGGTTCAGCAGGCCATTCATACTACGGGGTTACTGGCCTTGGTCAGCGGACGGAAATCAAGAACCTGGCTAGTATCAAGGCTGTCGAAGAAGCAATCATCGCGGAGCGAGATCGGCAAATCGAATTGCTCGAGGGTGGAGGCGCTGTGGAAGGAGAGACTAGAGGGTGGACCCTGGGCAGCAAAACAACGAGGCGATTGAGGGGCAAGGAGGGCGAGATCGATTACCGATATATGCCCGACCCTGACATTGCGCCGGTCATTGTTGGAACTGTGCGTATATATGCCAAACTGGTAGTCTATTAGCTAACCCGGCCAGGCTGTTGTCGAGCATCTCCAGAAGACCCTGCCAAGGCTGTCCGACGACTGTATCAAAATGCTTGTGGATTCCAAAGAATACCAATTGACATCCAAGGATGCAAGTACTCTGATCCTTCTGGACGACGGCGACCGGCTAGACTATTATCTTGACGTTGTCCAAAAACTCCAAAGCGCTTTCTCCGGCAACCAAAAAGTCTTCGACCGGGTTGGGAAGGCAGCTGGGAATTGGTAGGTGATGGAACTATACAATCATTATCTCTACTATGCCATCACTGCATGGCGGACGGTGAAATTAGTAAACGCTAACGGAGAATGCAGGGTCCTCATGGAGTTGGGCGGGTTGTTCAAAAATGAATATTGGTCCGAAAGCCGCGTACCTTCGAGCGAGCTTGCGTCCATCATCGCCCACGTCCTACGAAAGCAAATCACAGGCCGGACCGGCAAACTTCTCCTGTCTACAAAATTCGATGGCGATACCCGCTCTGTGGAGCAAATCATCGCAGACGAGGATATGCTTCTCCAACCATTATCACGCCCAGAGTACATTTCTTTGGCTGAGAAGCTACTGCAAGAGAAGTCGGACATGGTCCAAGATATTATTGAAAAAGGACAGCATCAAAAGGTCAAATGGTTCGTCGGGCAAATGATGGCTAGGAGTGCCGAAGGAGCGGTGGAACCTGGTTCCGCGGAAGAGGTGCTCAGAGAGCTATTGAAGCTCCCTCCAGTGGAGCAGCCAAAGTAAGAACATCGGTATGACGATTCTGATTCCTCCGATTCACTGCACAACCCTTCTGTGAAGTGCTTTTGCGTGTTTCGATTTCTAAGGAGCCACGATGCAGCCTTTAGAAAATTGTAATTTGGATAAGGGTCTGGGATATAGTCTGGGCGAGGCTCCACCGACGTCCAGTTCTCACGGTCGGATTATTGTTTTCTTTCTGAGAGTGTGAACCACGGACGATGACCGTGCTCTCGATATTGATAAAAGTGTTGCATGTCTCCGGACGATGCCCGAATGCACAGTCTTCCAAAAGCCAACCCGGACGGAATCCTCTTTCTACAATTTCTCGCACTGCTTCAACTTTACCGGTGAGTTCCGCAGCGAATCCCACCATGGCCGATGCAAGATCAGTCATGATGGCGGATACTCCACTTCCGCAGTCACCGGAGTCCGCTTCTCCGGTCACTCAGTCGTCGTCGTTGTCTCAATCACCCGGGTTCCCGCGACCGTCATTTGGCATCACCTCCTCCTCTCAGAACACAACACCCATTCACCCTCCACTATCGCGTAAATACCGGCTCACCCTCCGTCACCGGGAAATCCTTCGCAAGGACATCAGCTCCAAACACAACCGCACCAGCATCGGCGCATACAAACTTTATCAATATATGCTTGGGGAAATGAACGTGCCACACCAAGAGCATCCGCCGCACGAGCACGAGTACGAGCACCTTGAAGACCAGGACCAACACCACGACTACGGTCATGACGCCGATAACGAGTACAATTATGAGCGTGACAACGACCTTTCTCTCAACCACAATCAGACCGGCAAAGAACCCGTCTCCGCCTCGTCTTGCACCTCCGACATGCTGGTCAACCACGAGAATTGGCGCTTGTACATGCCAAACTCGCAACTGAGGCGGAAAGAGTGGCTCAAGAAGTATGAAGCCAAGTATGGCCGACTCTCGGCCTCAACCGCTACAGTGGCTGAAGGCGCGGGCTCTCGTGGCAAAGATGAGAGAAAAGCATGGAATACGTCGCTTGCTCCTGTCCCCCGCATCGTGTGGCCGTTTAATTATTGCCTGCATACCGGAATGGATGTGGTTGAAGATTTCGAGTGTAGGTACGGGGGCGAGTGGGATAATAGTGCGGATACAGAAACGGAGAATGAGAGTGACAATGACAGCAACAGTGAGGATGGCATGAACAACGGCGAGGAGGGAAGCCATGAGCTTTTGTTGTCGAGGTCCTTAGGACAGGAGATGAGTGGTCTGGGTTTGGGAGACCTGGACTTGGGCGTTGGAAACGAGACGGAAGACAAGAGTAAGAGTAACGGATCTGATTATAGCAACGAAAACGCCGAATATGGTGAGAAAGCCGAAGAGAAAGCTCCTGAGGACGGAAATGCACAAAAGGCGAGGGACCAAAACAACTGGAGCGACGGCTTGAAGAGGGTGTTGAGCGTCTTCAAGAAGACGCCGCCGAAACAAAATTTGTCTCCTACTCCTGATCAGCACTATCCTCCATCCCCGTCTGAGAAAGAAGCGGCGCCACCACCAACGACACCGACGAAATCTAAAACCTCCCATTCTCCACATGACATCTACAAGGACCTGCTAGGCAACACCGATCCATCACCTTCGCTTCCACCCCGCTCCGCTCTGCGACTCCAGTCCCACCAAAGCCCCAGTGGGAACTCGCCTTCCTCCTCGTCCCCATCAGCACCATCTCCAACTCCCCTTCCCGCCGGCCTCTTCTACACCAAAATGCCCTGGAGACCAAGCGCAGCCCCCACCACAAATCCAAATCCAATCCCTTCCCCCTACACCTACACATCTACCACGACTACTATTGCTATGACCACACACCACTCGCCTAGCACGCATCTATACAACACACATCCCTCCCTTCTCTCCTCACCCCCCGGGTTCCCTCAAACTCCGGGCTTCCCACCGCCGTCTCACGAAAACCAATCTCCAAACACACACCCAGGTCTTGGCCCTGAAGTAGCAATCTGGTCCACCCTCGCCTCCTCCCTCCCCTCCCCCCTCCCCTTCGACCCTCTATCTCCCACATCCTCAATCCTGCGCCAAAACGCACTGAACCGGATGGCGCAGCTCGATCACCAGGCTGCGCAGGCGGTGCGACGGCGATTGGCGAGGGAGAAGTATGAGCGTGAGAAGATGGAACGGGGACAGGGGGGAGTGAATGGGGGTGCGACAGACGCCAATCTCGGACCAGCTCACGTGATGTCCCCCTCCCCATCCCAATCCCTATCCCCAGCCAATAGGGTTGATTTCCAGGGGCCGCACAGCCCCGTCGAAATCGCGCGCGCGAGCACAGTTTCGTATCAGAGGATTGGGGGACAAAGCCTGCCGCGGGGAAACGGTAACGGTACTTCTGCCTCTCCAGCTCCATCTCAATCTCAAGATCGATCCCGGTCTCGGTCTCGCGACCGCGATCAAGAAATGGCAGGGATGCCGAGGGGCGCAGATGAGATTGAAGCAGGGCACTCGAGTTCTTCGTCTTCGTCTTCGTCTTCTGCACCCTCAACTTCATCGTCTGCGAAACATAGATCGGAAATGCGGAGGAGATTGCGGAAGCAGAAGAGACATAGTAGTCGGCAGACGGGGGGGACGCTGACGCAGAGGGAGAGTCGAGACAGCCATGTGAATGAGCACGGAAGGAGTGCTGATTTTCTCACTGATCCTTTTACGGATATGCTGGGGAAGGACAGTGACGAAGATGATGGGAAAGAGGACGACATGGGCTCTGTTAAGTCGAAGTCGTCGGCTAAGCTACGGAATGCGCGACCGCAGCCTGAGTGAGGGCTAGAAGCGATAAAGGCTGGAATGTGAGGGGGGGTTTGGAACTAGGACTGTAGCTATGTTGTCAATCGCATCATTGGTCTCATCCAAGGATGGCAGGATGGCAGAATGGACAGAAGTTGATTCGCATGTTTACGAACCGGGGAGCCAATAAAAGGGACAAGTGTTTGGGATGATTTGTATTCAAAAGCAACAATCTAATTCTTAAACACGGATACATTGTGATCGCTAGGAACCGGGCTTGTAATCGTTTAGTATCGTACAAGAAACGACAACATCTTCAATCCCATGTGATATGTCTTGACGCTCTTGGGATGGATTCTAAATGTCCTCAGGACATCTCGTGTGAAGATATGCCATGATCAAAATATGAAGCTACGACCTGTCGAGGTGAGAGAATGAGTGTTAGTCGTGAACTTGGGCTTCAGAGGGTGGCATTTAAATAGGATCAGCGTTGACACATTATGGACACTGCCACACACCGGGAGTACGACTCAAAAAAGAACTTGCATATTCGGGGCAAGGGGAGGAGCTAGAAGGATTATCAGTGGGGCTTAAGGAACACACATGCAGCATTACATCACGCAAGCACAACTCAGTCTGGTCGCAGCACAGACGCAGCCGCCCGCAGCAACCAAACGGCCGCATCACGCTCTCGAAAGAGCATCTCAACCTCTCACCAGAGGCCAGCCTAGGGGCAAGAGATACGGTCTGTTCAGGAATGGATGTTCAATTTGATAAACTGTACACCATTCCTCAGCCACCACGCTGAAAGAGTCGACTGGGCGCCGCCGTTGAAGCGAGCACCCACCGCCCTAAAGCCCAGAAGTGAAGTCAAAGATTTTCCTGATGCCGACCTAACACCTCGAATGCCCATTGTTCGTTCGTTCGTTCCTCCACTCATTGTGATGTATGCCTCAAGCATTTATGCGACCAACTGCACGACGCCGCCATTCTCCTTGATCTTCTTCTCGGCCTCCTTGGAGACATATCGTGCGCGGACGACGATGGGGACGTTGGGAGGAAGTCTGCCCTTTCCGAGGACCTTTGCGTAGCCGAGCGACAGCAGGTCGAGGACGGGTGCCTTGTCCGACTTCTTGCTCAGGTACTCCTCGCGCTTCTCGGCCGGGACGAGCGACCACAGCTTGTCGAGGTTGATAGTGGGCTTCCAGAACTGGTTCTGCAGCTTGTGGAAGTATCGCATACCGACCTTTCCGAAGTAACCGGGATGGTATTTGTCGATGTTCGTTCGGTGGTGGTGCTACAGTGTCTGTATTAGATGCTGCTTTTTCACAATTCGACGTGTCCCAGCGTACCTGACCACCGGCCATACCACGACCACCGGGATGCTTCCTGTGCTTTCCTACACGACCATGACCGGCCGAAACGTGTCCGCGGCTAGAGTAGACTTGTCAGCAAGGCATCTAAATCGTGACCGTCGTCCAGGTGTATGCATCTGGAGGCGGGAGGACGGGAGTAACATACTGCTTGCGGGTCTAGTTATTCAATTATTAGCATGTTTACTACATAGAGCAGTCAGATGAACATACCTTGGTCAACCTGGTAGGCATTGTGGATGGCTGTAGAGGTTAGTTGAGGATTCCGTTCACTTCAAAAAGTTGTGGTCGAAGGTGCAGTGGCCTTGGCATTCGCTAAACGAACGACCCACGGACCGATATTTCATCCGTATATCACGTGACAGGCACAGACCTCTTCGGTCGAAATATTCAATGTTCAACTTTTATCGAACTGGGGAATTGATGAATTCTGTCGCTCTCACTAAGAGCTCTAAGAATATTCTCATGTACTGCTAAAAAGACCGCTATGCAATCTCTCCACCCTGGCTCATTCTTTAGCCCCAGTACGGCGTCCTCAGCCCAACAAATGTTGATGCCGTTGAACTGAGGCTATCATCATTCTCCTTCTTTCTCTGCCCAGCCAGCTGTTTCATGTCAGCAATCATCTTGACAGTCAAGAATCTAAGAACTCACTTCTAGTTGAATATGCCTGTGAACATGGACAAGCCAATCCACATAACTCTGCGCCTCATTGTTACGATCCTCATACAATAACCTAGCGAATTCGTACTCTGCACCATCGAGTCCCTGCCGTGCCAGCTGCAGGGTCAGAGCCTTAGAACCTCTGTTGGTCTGCAGGTACTGGAGAATGTTCCGGACTTGTGCGTTGAGATGGGTCTCCAGAACGGGAAGGGAGGATGAGAAAGCGTCGAGTTGCTTCAAACTCGCATGGCCCTCACCGAAAAGGTCCTCGAGTAAGTTTGGAGATACTTGGGAGTGGAGCCAAAGAATGCACATTTGGCCGTTGTCCACAAGGTAGGCGCCACCTTCCTCAACCTTAGAAAATGACGCGCGGACACCTTCTGGCATTCGGAGATGACCATTCTCGTTGGCGAAACCGTCCTTCTCATCAAGGCTATGTATCGCGATTATCCTAGGGTAAAGGTACAGCGACAACTCCAGAGGACCCATGGACTTGATCATCCTCACGTCATGAACCCGCCTGTCGCTTGGCTCCTTGCCGCCCTTGAAAGTTCTCGATTTGAGCAGGCCCAGGATATACATGCTGAATTCCTTCAGGTTCTCCGGAAGGACAAGTTGGCCCGGCGGGTTGTTACCTGTGAAATTTTTCCTGTATCCGGCGAGAATATCCACTGTCTTCTCGGTCAGGGCGGCTCGAATGTCCTTGACGTTCTTCTCGGTCACCCTCGCAGCGGCTTCTTTGGCAATGATGCTTACGACAGCGTCTTGATCGACAAACTTCATTGCCTCCGCAGCACCTTCGCTGACACTTGCTACAATGTTACTGCATCTTACGCGTCGCTCGCCACTCGCCGTGGTATATAGGAGGGCGCTTTGGAAGTGGGCATCGAGTTTTGGATCCAATTTACCGTCGTAGCTGAACATCACGCCAATTGCCTTATCAGCATCGATTACGCCAAATTCGAGGTCTGCACCAAAGGTGTGATGATAGAAGTTGCCGTGATATGCCGATACCTGAAGGCCGTTTGAACACCGGACTTTCATGAGAGCCTGGTACCCGGTCTCCCGGGTGACTGTATGCTGAATTTCGTTGGAGAGCTTGAGTGTGTCCCGGGGAGAATGGAAATTAGGGTAGTAATAAACCTCGCCACCACTCATCGCAGAAACGTGACCTAATTATAGGTTAGTAGGCTTTTCGGAGACTGCTGGGTGGGAAGATAACTTACCAATGGTAGCAATATCCAGGTAACCGCCACTCGGCGCAGCCATAAAGAAGTCGATGCCAACCCCGCTCTCCACCATCTGCGTTGCAACCTTCCGGTACCCAGGATGTTCGGTAGTCAACAGCTTCTTCTCTGCGTCCGTATTGTGCATATTGCCGTCGTCCCGGAGAAACAAACGACCAGGACCCCAGGTGGGAAGGGCTCCCAAGGAGCACACAATCTTGCCGCCGGTAGCCTTCAGGGCAGAGACCGCAGAATTCAATACAGGAAGCAGAGAAGGTTCAGGATTTTTGATTTCAGAAAACATCTGCGGGAGTTGAGTGAGCAATGAAGTAATGACTGCCTTGGACTCGTATGGATCCACGAAAAGACCCTCACTAAGCGGCACGAAAGGTTCCTCGAGGTCCGTCATCACCAGCATTTGCGCATGGTCCAGACCTGCACTCAGGTTGTAAAAATGTATCTCCTTGTCGTAGGTTATGATTCCGACCTTGGATCCAGGTGGTATTCTCCGTTTGATGTCTTCGCCATCTTCCGGTGTGTCCTTGTCTCCACTGTAGAGAGTGTTTATGATACCCTCACAGAAACCATCGAGGAATCCCCGGTTGACAGATTCGGCACTGACATCTATCAAAAACAGCCATCGCAAGCCGACGGGCTCCTTGGACCAGTATTCCTTGGGGACCATGAAATCAACCGTTCCTAGGGTCAATTCTGGCCGTTGCATCCTATCCACCCTAACGCCCGATGGATCTGTTGGCGCAAAATACTCTGGGGACACATCATTCGGAAATGTGCACATGTTGCAAACGAACTTGTTTCCACCCGAACGGAAGGTCATGAAGGGATTGATGTAGGCCCGGCATCTCCTACATCTTGGCGGGCCCGTCTCTCCAAAATCTAGTACTGGGATTGCTGGTTCTCCTTCCTGGAGCGGAGCCAAGGGCTGGAGTATGAGACCCAGAGGCAAAGCTGTGGATGCCAGCGCTTCCGCAGAAGCGGGGATGTTGTTCAGGGTCAATCTAGCGAACTTTGGTGAAGAGTTGCCCTGGTCGTAAGCCACAAAGGGAACAAGCGCAGGCGGTGGGAGGTGATGTTCCATGGTGGGATAGACATGCTCCAGATAGTATTTCGCCGGCACATCTCGAGACCGTGGAACGCTTGGTATGTGCTCAGGGTCTACGCGACCTTGACTCGATGACGCAGCGGACCCTGTCATAGGAGTACCTGTTCGAGTGGCATGCTGCATATTGGACGCTGGATTCGACGGACTGAACATGGGCGCCGCAGCCGGGAATTGTGACATGGCCGGGGTGATCTGCGGACTCGCCCATTGTGCGCCTCCCATCTGTGGTGTGTTCTGATTCAGGAATTGGGTGGGCGTGCCGCTCTGAGGCATACCATTGAAAGCCTGCGAGCTTCCACCCGGGCCCTCGATGTTGTGATAAGCATGCCTATCCTTCTTCTTATGTGTCCTCTGTTGCCCCGCTCCGTCCACCCCCAATCCCACCGCTCCCATCTGAGACGTCAGGTTGTTCATATCGGGTTCGTTCTGTTGCGCGGATGGAGGCTGAGGGGGAAAGTATCCTTGTTCCTGGGTAGGGGAAGCCAACTGGCTCGGTGTCCCTATATACTGGTTGGGCGTCTGGGCAAATGCTGGGCTGCCGGTTTGTTGGTATCCTCCGGGGCTGGGAGCGACCGGAGGGCGAAACTTGTTGGGTTCGTTCTTTCGCTGCTGCGGCGGATTCGGATTCATTGGGGAGCCCTGCGCTAGGGCATGATACATAGAGAACTCGGACATGGTTACGGCGGGGGTTCACGAACGCGGTGGTCGACGACGATGGCGGTGATCGAGGTATCACGCACGTGCGAGGACGTTGGAGTGACGCGTGGCAATTGCGGGGGACACCATATCACATAGAAAGCGGGTTGGTGTCTGGCCTCGCGAGCAAAAGGTTGGCGTCTTGATCAGGGTAATCTGGCATATTTTGTGAGAACGTGAAGTTCGGTGGCCCGTGCAGCCGTGCTTGCGGGAGCTTGAGACCACCTGGGCCGATCACCACGTAGATCGTGAAGCTGCAGCAAGAGCATTTCCATGGGATTTTCACTGGAAACGGAGCCAAGTCATCACCGAAAATAGCAACGCTGCAGAACAAAAAAGTTGTGCTGTACAGGCTTGCAAGACTTGCCGCAGCAAAGCCCCCATGCGCCTTGAATATTATGTCGAATCAGAAACAAGGCTATGGATTTGATCTGAACGCATGTATCGCGTTTGATATCTACTCACAACGGTACGTATAGAAATGATGTGGTCTAAGCATTGTATGAAACAAGGGATATGACCTTGATCACGAAGGTAGATGGATGTTAGCAAGCAATTTGTTCGGGCTCAATTGGGGACTGGTTTCCGGGGGAAGGTTCGTAACTCCAGAAGTGGCGGTGGTTGTGTAAAGACAGTCTGGACGACCCCTGAGAGGCAGCATGATATGCTACATGTCATTTCATATGACAAAATGTACTGCCTTCCTGCATCCCCTGCTGGACATGCCCCGCCGAAATCGATTTGGATGACATCAGTAGCTGCAGTTCCTCTTGACAGAAGCCGCATTTTCGTCACGACGGAGCCCGTTCGAGAGGATCCTCTACCAAAGGCGGTAGGCCTTGCCTCCTTGCAGCTGTGTCCACAAGTCTTGGAACTTCAAGATGCCAACCCGGTGCTGGTCGTGCGGTGCACTGAGTTAAAGGTACAGGGTCCCTTCTTTACACTACGCTTGAGCCTCCTTACTCTAGCTTGTCAAGGTGTTCGAGTCGGGTCAGCACGACCTGCTTGCTCGTCTCTTCAATCTCTCCAGCGAGGAAGACCTCGTCTAGGATGGCATACACCTACAGCCCTCGAGTCAGCGTATGGCTTCATCCAACCGAGTGGCAAGCCCCGGAAACACGGGAAGATCTCCAGCGCCCTCCCACGTACCTTGTAGAAGTTGAAGACCAAGTCCAGCTCGCACACATTGCCGAAGAAGGCGTCCAAGACCTCGACAAAAAAGTGGATGGCCTCGAGGTACGCCAGCTCGTTGTCGTTCGTGTCGACGCAGGCGCAGAAGAACAGGCCGGCATAGCGGCGATAGACGATCTTGGATGTGTTTCGAAACTCGACAAAGTTGGACTGGTGCTTCTGGTCGCGGGGCGCGATGAGACGGTGGACCTGCACATCGTATGGTTAAATAGGATCTTCAATTATTGCAACGACGCAATCCGAAAGCCAGGTCGGGCGCAACGCCCACTTGCTGGGCTCGAGCTACGGGAAGGGGGGAGGAGCGTCCGCGCGAGTGGGCGTTGGGCTCGTGGATGGTGATGTGGTGGGGGAGGGGGAGGCGTACCTCGCCCTTCAGCTTGACTTTCTCCTCATCCTGGGAGGCACCGATTAGTATGTGACTCCGTGTTTGCGTGCAGCTACCGGGGAGTTTTGCGACTTACGCTATACGGCGCATACCACTTGGCCAAGCGCGTCTTGCCTCTATACCGTTATACTGTCAGTCCCCGAACCGTGGTAGAGGCGGGTGCAATGGACATGGCGGGCGGCAGGGGAGCACATACTGGCGGTTCTGAATGAGGATAAAGGAGAGGACCATCGTTGCGCGCACAAGACGATGTCTGCGAGTGATGGTGAAAAGTCGACAGCATATACGATCCTCCAATTGCACCTTGTCGATGAGCTACCTATCGGCGCACGGACGCCTTCCAATCAGGGGCAAGCCCGGCGGCCCTACTGCAAGGCATTTTACCCAGCCTGTCGCGTCGACGCCCCTCACCACCAAACCAACATCGCGGGCGGCCCGCTTTGTACCTCCTGTTGTGTAACGGAGCAGCACATGGCCATCTGCACAGAATCACAAGCCATCTGTACCTGTTCCAAGCCGATCTACGCCAAATTGGCCTGAAATCGTCCTTCTTCCAGTTGTTCGAGGATGCAAGTCTAAGGGGAACATTCACAGACCATACACTACTTTGTGTCTGAAAGATAGTTTAGACCCTGTTCTAGATCCTCCAAATCCTGGGTATCCCTCAAACCACCATCCCATGCTCCCGTCTGTATTGCTCGAACAAGTCCCGGCTGTCTTTCGGCGGTGGAGGGGGCCCAAAGTGCCCAGCCAGGTATAGATTGTAGCTGTTTACGTCCACTGGCGAGCTGGCACGTGGTGTCCCGCGGAGTGCTACGAACTCCCATTCCGGTATCTCCACCGCCTGTGGTGCAGAAATCTCAACAGGCCGTAAGTTACTGCTCTGCCTAATATGCAGTGATCGTTTGAGCTGTCCCGAGAGGGAGCTGCTGACCCGAGTAATGACAGAGTCGTTTCGTTGTTTGTAAGCCATTCGGGTAACAGGAACATTGGGCTCCGCGAGAAGATACCACAGCAGAAACGGTGCCGAGGCACAGATAATAGCAAGCTGTGACTCTAATTGGGAACAGACGAAAACGTTGAACCCATTCCCTGCGAATAGGTCAGATCAAGGTCGGATAACGGTAAATCAACGAGATGGGTCGCGTACACGTAGCATCACCATTGAAACTATTAACCAGACACGCGAGAAAGTAAGTCCTGGCGATTCCCGCTCCCATTACCCTATAGTCTGTCAGTGATGTACGAGAACTACTAAACGGAGGACCTTACGCAAGACCCGCCATAGTGGTTATACGCAGACCCCATCTCTGTGCCATGGCCATTGGAAGGTTCCGAAGCACCAAGAAGGGGATGATTGTTGAATAGAGTGTAGAAAACGAGCTGAACGATCCCTGAAGAGGAAGAGACAGGCGTTGGCTTGCACATGATCCCCGGACTAGATGGTTGCGATCAGGCAGCATCCAGTAGCTGGTAAGTGGGCGGCAGAATAGAGACTGATAGAGCAGGAAGGCAAGAGTGTACGCCAGCGTCAATAACATGAAGCCGTATACAATTCTCCTCACAGCTTTAGTGCAGGGAGGGTCGAGCCTGCGATAGAATGACAACACCGAGATTTTCGTAAGGCAGGTGCTCAGTAGAAAGGTTGCTTCGGTAAGCCATTCAATCTTTATAACAATCAGTGCGAAGTTTGTGAAAGAGTTGGGTAGGCGTACCAATGCTGCACGACTGTACTGGTCGGAATGGACATCCCATATGTGTCTGTCGAAACCGTATCTTATGGTGCCTTTAGCAGTCAAGTCAGCGAGCGCCTTGTAGAAACGGTGAGTAGAGGGCTCTACCTAGCACACTGAGCACAGTGAATCCCACGGAAAACATCTAAAGCGAAATCAGAATACGCCCACTCGGCGTGACAAGGGCACGAACAAAAGCGGCGCTTGCCAGGACGTCGTCAAGATTTATTCGCGGGGCATCAATCTTTCTGCATTGTACCGAGAGTCGGGCAGCGAGCATGACGAAGGAAAGGCTTGCAAGAGCAATGCTGAATGCTGGATACCAGTTTCGTCTGAGTGGATCAGCAGTGTTTAGTGGTGGCCATTGCGATATCGTCTCTATGGAGAGACCCGAGAAGTCGCCCGCCATCTCAAAACAAACGAAGAAATCTAGAAAATTTTGAAATCACTGCTGTGGAAGCTGGCGCAAAGGTGAAGTTTTAAAGATTTCAGGGACTAATTGATAATCTGCCACCCAAGTCCAAGACGTCGCTGATCTGTTTGACGGAAGCAAGGGTATAGAAACGAGAATTCTGCTGGTGTTTTGCACACGGGCCTCTTAAACGTGGCCTCCTAAATTCGGGATCCAGGGGATCAGGCAAAGACCAGGTGCCAGATCCATGGTGAGTCTGGAGAAGATGCCAAGCGTCGTTGAGATGGCAAGGGTAATTCATTGAGGTGTGTGTGAACCAGGGTCCGAGGACGGGTGCTTGCCCGTGATTTCGTGATGGGTAAAATGGTGCATTATAGGCGTTTAGGATGGATCCCTCAACCAGGGTGTAAGGCGCACACGAACTTGGACAGTTCGCCGGGATATTTCATACTTGCATGGAGGAGACCGTTTTTGCTGAATCCCTTTAAATTTGCGATCTGTGTGTCAGGTGGCTACCTAATTCAGTCTGTAGGGTAGAACTCTCGCTCGATCCCGCCCAAGGAGCCGTTCGGTAAGGTTCGCAACGGAGCGGGTCGAAAAGTCAAGCGCTTGCATGGGTTATACAGCGACACATCAGCAAAACGAGTAAGGCTCCAAAACAGGTGTGCTGAACGGGTCTGAGAATATGTGCCATTCTACAAGGAAATGTGAGGTAGAAAATGAGAAAAGTTTCTGGAGTGACAAGTGAGGACACATGAAAGGAAGGAGCCTCGAACATGCGCATACGCAGCAACGAGAATGCGCACAGTGCAGCCATATGCTTCAAGTAAGGTTTGTCCTCGGCTTTCTGTGAAGGAGAGCTCTAAAATCCGCTCTTGATCGTCTCGAATTGCGTGATACCCGTTTAGGGTTCCTTGTTAGCAAAGATAAGAAACTCGGAACCATGACATTCCGTGCCCATGATCAACCAGAGTCTCGGGCGCGACTGCGTCGTAGATTTCATGTGTCCGACCGAAAAATCCGACAGTGTCCAATAGCTGCGAGGCTATCAGATGAAAGGATGCTGTTTTGCGGCCATTGAGAGGGAGGGTGTGGTTGTGTCCGCCAATAGCGAAGACTCGCACCTGGGAAAAGACAAATTGAGGTCGGCGGTGAAGGGCATATGCATTCCCTTGTTCCGGAGGCCACGCCAATGGCGCCTTCTCAAAAGTATGGGGAGAGCTGCAGCCAAGATCCGGAGTAGCGTGTGTGTTTGATCTTTTGAATTTACCCACCCAACCTTAGGAATGTGGAGTAGCGGACCGAATGGGAGTTACCAACGAGAACTGGTTGCGCAAGGAGCCGGCACGAGTGGAACCGATTGCTCTCGCTCTCGAGGGATAGGGAACAAATTCCCAAGCACGGCGTGGATAGGTGCGAGTTTCTGACGTCGAACAAGTAGCGAGGAGGTTAGAAGAAGAAGTGGTCAAAGTTGAGGGTTTGTGACACAAAGGTCTCGATTCAACGGTAGCGAGAGAGGCAGTAGGGGGTCCAGCCCAGTGTATATAACGAGTACCCATGCTGATAATGGATGTCAGGCCCTCTCTCAATAGTACTGAATTCGTCGGAAGTAAGCATTGCCCCAGAACTACTGGTAAACCGGTTTGAGGAGGAGACTTCCCCGCTCAGCGATTTTAATGAATTCCGTATGCGACCGCTCCGTGTAAGCCGCCCCCGCAAACCACAGTCTCAAGCTTTTTGAACATATTAAGCCGCGATCGACATATATTTTCCCGCCCATCGCATGTCGGTACCCTTAGTATGCATGAGATCATTACGAAAGGCCAACATCACCTAAACCAACGGTCTCCTCATCTCCACGTCGTATGAGAAAACAAGCCCGATGTCCAATGGGGAGTTTCGGACAGGGCATGTCAACGGGCTCGAATGATGCAGCGATTTGAGAGAAATGAGCCGACCGCGGATGAAACTCGGACAGACAGGCAGAGTCGCGTGCGGTGAATTGAGGACCGACTCCTAGCTGTTCCCCAGATTCTGTAAACCCGAGGCCAGACTCTGGATTGGACACTGCCTGGTAGACCATTGGCCAGCAAACGCTCTCTGTAACAACTGCCTGACCTCCTCCTCCCACCTTGATTTGCTTTAGCCACAGTAACATAAATGATAATAGCCTTAGCCTTACAGCATGTGTCCTCTGGGAATGGAACGATTGGGGCATTCACAAGGATCACAAGGCGGCCAATTTGAAGATTCTTGACACTTCAATCCGTTCCATTGCCAAAGTCCACATGCTGTATACCCTTGTACCGATTCATGATCCCGAATTTTGAACCACACCCAACACCTTTGTCGTGGCTCCATCCCTATGATTCGTATCGACCACGCCGTAAGCTTCTTTTGCCTCAGTAAAAATCTTCTGCTCCCACCCATCTCCCACATTGACTTCCCCTGCATCGGTCCAGCAATCTTGTACAGTTCCCCCAATGTTCTTGAAGAATCCTTTCAATCCGGCCTCACCGCCTCCCGCGTGATAGCTCTTGAATGGCCCAGCTACTGCCCACCGAGGACCCATGGATGACTCAACAATCTTATCAAGCTCGGCAACTGACACCACCCCTGTGTCCACGAGATGAATTGCTTCGCGCAATAAAGCAAAAGCCAACCGATTGGCCACAAATCCTGTCACTTCCTTCTTGAGATGGATTGGGACACGGCCTCGAGCTTCCCAGAATTCTTTCGTACGCTCGATGACATCGGCGGATGTCTCGGGTGAGGGCACTAATTCTAGCAAAGGCATAATATGCGGGGGATTGTAGGGGTGCACAACAATCAGACGAGACTTATCTTTCATGTTGGCGCTCTGTTGTGATGCTGGGATTCCACTGGTGCTGCTCCATAACAAGGCATCGCGGGGGGCATGTCTCTCTACTTCGGCCCATAGTTCGCTCTTGAAATTCAGGTTCTCTGGTCCAGATTCTTGGATAATGTCTGCGTCCTGCACTGCTTCTTGTAGTGATTTAAGCGCCCGTATCTTGGAAAAGTCCCTTGAAGAATTCGAAAGGGTGCTTGTGTCGAATTTGGACAGCGCTTCTTGGACATATGTTTCCAGGTTCGGCCGCGTGTCGTATATGGTGAGCTGAGACTCGGAAGTCAAATGAGATAAGTGGAAAGCCGCGAAGGAGAGACCGATCGTGCCTGCCCCGATCAAAGTGATTTTGAGCTCGCGGCCGGACTCCATGATCTGGGTTGCTTCTGCAGCTGTCCCCCGACAGTTCCGGTATTGGTCTGCAGGAACTGCTCAATCTCCTTCAGTGTGCCCTGTTAAGACTTACAACTTTATCAGAATAGCAGGACTCCGTGGTGGAGTGTTTGGGTCCGTGGCCGCCAGACTACCTCTCGTGTAATAGGTTCAAAGACGCGAGGATGTGATCGAGGGGACGTCCTACTTTTGAAAAAGCAGCAAGCTCAAACCGATGGGGAACACCAGGGGCTCAAAATTCGCGTAAACTGATTTGAGGCTCTTCGAGAATCTCACGATGTTCGTGAAGGGATGACGGAGGTCCACGCCCACGTCACTCCTTTCCCCTTCGAGCCAAGTCCACCAGCAAGCTTCCCCCACCTCACAGCTCCAACCGTCCCAGCTATCTCCCCGCCCATGATCGACTCGAGCAACATGAATAATCGGCTCGAGTTCAGCGCCCCGAGGAAGCAAATGATGGAGCTACCCATGATGCAAAATCGTCCGGGCAGCTCGTCAAAGCTTTTCCAAGGACCAATTCCCGAAAATTGCCATCATCCTTTAACAGCGATTGTGTGCCCATTTCCCCTTCTTTTCGCGCATTGAGATAGCTTTCGATACAGTAGTTTCGTCCCTTATACCGCCCGGGTTTCCATCATGGTCATCTTCAAATCAAGACAACCGCCAATTGACCGTAACCCGCCCAATTCCATCACCACCAACTTCCTACACTAACAATAATGAAGTGCCGACCGATCTCACAGACTGGGACTGGCTCTTCGACTCGCCCTGGTCGCCTCTCCAGAAATACCCCGAATCCGAACTCGCCGGCTTCCAGAATGCCATCACCAAAGAGCGCGTAAGCTGGCGCGACGTCAAGGACTGCTCAACTTGGATATCCACAGCCCTGGTCAAGAAATACGGACTCAAAACTGGCGACACCGTGTCTCTTTTCAGCCAAAACACAGTATGGTACCCTGTAGCCATGTACGCTGGGCTCCGCGTAGGCGCAAAGATCTCGGGCGCAAGTCCAGCATACAACACCGAAGAAATGACGTTCGCGCTCAAGACCGCTGACGCCAAATTCCTCATGACCACGCCCGGCAGCATGGAAGTCGCCGCCGCATCCGCCGCTGCGGCGGGGATTCCCAAATCCAACGTCTTCCTGCTCGAAGGCTCGCTCCCGGGGTACACCACCATCCAAGAGCTGATCCAGGTAGGCAAGAAATACGGCGCATCATCGCAGGCCCCAGCCTTCAAACTCCCGCCCGGAAAAAAGAACAAAGACATCTGCGGCTTCCTCTCCTTTTCCTCCGGCACGACAGGTCTCCCCAAAGCAGTCATGATCTCGCACCAAAACGTCATAGCCCAGTGTCTCCAAATCCAGCAAATCACACCGACCACCCAGAAGAAAATCATGGCCGTGCTCCCACTGTTCCACATCACCGGTCTCGTCCACCAAATGCACCTCCCCATCCTGCTCAACGCCGAAGTCATCATGCTGCCGCAATACTCGCTGGAGAAGATGCTCGACGTCGTCGTCGAATACCAGCTCGGCGAGCTGCTCATGGTGCCTCCGATCCTGATCCGGCTCGTCCGCGACCCGATTGTCGACAAATATGACCTGTCCCACGTGACGCGGTTTTCGTCGGGCGCGGCGCCGCTGAGCGAGGAGATTATCCAGCTTCTGCAGAAGAAGTTTCCCGGGACGGGGTTTAAGCAGGGGTACGGTATGACGGAGAGTTGTAGTTGTATTACGGCGCATCCGCCTGAGAAGTTTGACTACAAGTATGCGCATTCGGGCGGCGCGGTGGTGGCGAGTACCGAGGTGAAGATTGTCAAGGAGGATGGGACAGAGGCCGGCGTCGGTGAATCCGGAGAGGTGCTGGCTAGAGGCCCGCAGGTGGTAATGGGGTATTTGAACAATGAGCAGGCGACGAGGGATACGTTTGATGAGGATGGATGGCTGCATACGGGCGATCAGGGCGCGATTGATGAGGAGGGGATGATTCATATTCAGGATCGGATCAAGGAGTTGATCAAGGTTAAGGGGATTGGTGTCGCGCCGGCGGAACTCGAGGATCTACTTTTGGGACATGAGAAGGTGGAAGATGTGGCAGTCATGGGCATCAAAGATGATTGGAGTGGAGAGCTGCCCAAGGCGTTCGTGGTGCTCAAGAAAGGGGTCAATGCGGATACTGCGGTGGGCAAGGAGCTGGTAGAGTACGTGAAGGAGAAGAAGGTGAAGTATAAGTGGATCAAGGAGGTCGAGTTTGTCGATGAGATTCCGAAGAGTGCGAGTGGGAAGATCTTGAGGCGAGTCTTGAGAGATAAGCAGTTGGGTGCGGATAGGGGGACTATTATCAAGGACAGCGTGGGAGAGAAGGCGATGCTTTGAGGGAGCTCTGTAGATATCTTGGTAAATGTATTCGAACACTTCTCGACGTACATGCAATCTCTCTGGCGGGTCTTGACAATGTGTACAGCGTTTATTGAAAAAGTTCTGTCTCGGTGTCCATTAGCAAATTCCTGCGAAGGGTTCAGCTTATCTCATCTAAGTCCCGAGTTCCTCGTTCCTCGTTCGCTACCTGCTCCCAAAATCGCGAGCTATACTCCTAAGATTCATTCGCTTTCCACAGTCTCTTTCTCGGGAAACCCAGACTCCCTTTTCACGCTTGATGAAGATGCCCATATTGTTCCTTTGCGCCAAACGCCTGCCGATTCGAAGAAAGCCCACTCATATCGCCCATCGATAACTCGCATACCGGCCTGCCGTCTCCGACTTCCTTATGATCTTCACCACCTGCCCTCTCCTCAGCCCCAAGTATTTCGCAACCGGGTCCGTGACCTGAATCCTGGGCAACTGCGTCTCCTTTAAGCGGTACCGCTGCAGCAGCTGCGCCTTCTCCTCCTTGCTCAGCAGCACATGCTTCGGCACCAGCTCATGCTTCGTAATATTGACGAGCAGGTCCTGCTCAACGAAAACCTCGACGCCGCCCTTAGGACCCTCCTCGATGCTGGCGGACCCGCGCAGCAGACGCAGCGCCATGCCCGTCATGGGTTTCTGGACAACCATGATGCCCGAGTAGAAAGAGCCGTTGACGAGATGCTGCATGTAGTCGCGCAGCTGCTTGAGGCCGACGGCGTCGTCCGAGTTGAACTCGATCCAGATGGTGCCGATTTGCGGGACGGGGTTCGGGTTCTTGGGCGTGGGGGAGTCGGTGTATTTGACCAGCATGGCTTCTGTGGGCTGGCAGGAAAAGTGCATGCGTCCGCGACTGTGAGCGTCGTTAGCTAGCTGGGGTGCGACAGGCCGTCGGGGGCGCTACGCACTCGGGCTCTCCATCTTCTTTGGCGAAGCGGGCGGCGAATTCGTCCAGGCTAATATCTGTGTCTTCCTTGAGCATTTCGTAGCCCTGGCTCCGAGAGTCAGCGTGCTGGATCGAATGCGCCCGAGGAGGGAGTGAAAGCCTACCCGGTCCATGCACATCTCCTTGACGGTGCGATAGACGCGCCACATCTTGATCATGTTCGGGCTGACATTGCTTCGCTCGTCCATGGCTGCTTCGGCGACGGTCGGGGGTGCGTGCGGAGCGGAGCGGAGAGGAGAGGAGAGGGGGAGAGGGCGCGTGGTATGGGCGTGGATATTCAGTCAAGGAAAAGTTGTCGCGGTGACATGGCCGGCCCTGGGCCTCAGACTAATTACTGTGTAAAGTTTACCCTTGCAGGCGGCGCGCCGCGCGCCAAGGCCGGAGCTCACAGACCAGGCCAGGCCGAGCGGCCCCGCCACGCCCGCCAACGCTCACCACCGGCGGGCGGCTCGGTGCCTCTCACCATGGCATCGTCAGAGATACCCAATCTCAGGACGCTCCTCGGACACGGACGCGGAGGGCCATCGCGAGGCAGAGGCCGTGGAAGCGGCCACGGTGGAGCATCGCACGGCGGGGGTGAGGCCCTCAACGACCAGGCCGTTCAGAAGACCGACGACGATGCCGCGAGCTTCAGGTTGAGCTCCGTCGAGCTGGGCTATCTCGACGACCCTTATGCAAAGTACCTCGCCGCACAGTCGCGCCCACGACGACCGCCTCTGATCAATCGAGGTACCATGTAGAACCCTGCCATGCCAATACAAGTCTCATTCGCATCAGGAACCTATGTTCGCACCACCGCCATCGATCTCCTTATCCACAAATTTCTCTCCACCTCTCCCGAACAGCCAAAACAGATTGTCTCTCTGGGCGCAGGTACTGACACGAGGTACTTCCGGCTGCGGGATGCACACCCCAATGCCCAGCTTGTATACCACGAGCTCGACTTCCCCGCCAACACAATGACGAAGCTTGCAGCCCTGCAGAAGCATCCGCAGCTACACTCCAAAGTCTCCCCCCAGCCTCCTCCAAATCCGCTATCCCTCACGCCCGGCGCGACATCGTTCCACTCCCCAACCTACAATCTCCACGCCGTCGACCTCCGCTCGCTCGCTACGACCTCCAAAGCCACTCCACCCCCCCCACTCCCCAACCTGGATCCTTCGCTCCCGACTCTGATTTTCTCGGAAATGTGTCTCGTCTACCTGCAGCCCTCAATTGCCTCCGCAGTCATCTCCGCTTTCCTCACAACCTACATCACAGCTCCAACACCCATTTCTCTAATCCTCTACGAGCCCATCCTCCCCCACGACGCCTTCGGCCGCATGATGACGTCGAATCTCGCCCATCGCAACATCTCCCTACCAACGCTGATGGAGTACCCGACACTGAGCGATCAGCGGAAACGGTTGCGAAGCTATGGGTTCTGTGACGTGTCGCGCGCTGCGGACACGGAATTTATTTGGCGAGAGTGGGTGGCTGAGGAGGAGAAGGAGAGGATTGCGGCGTTGGAGATGCTGGATGAGCAGGAGGAGTTGAATATGCTGCTGAGGCATTACTGTGTTGCATGGGGGTGGCGGGATGGTGGTGCTGAGGGCGTGTTTTCGAGGGCTTGGGAGGGGGTGGTGGAGATGGATGGTGGGTGATCAGATCAAAATGGCGAATTTCGTGGAAACTGTGATAGGATCCGGGGAATGATAAGTTTCGGGCTTTAGCTCCTCTGATGAATAGGCTGGTTTGAGGGTATGGACGGTGAACCCAAGGAAGGACTCCCGTTTCCACACACGGAGTTCCAAAAATCTCTACCATTCTGAGCGTGGGATACGAGGGAGCCACAGGCAACCTACTGTCATAACGGCACCTCACAGTTCTGTTATTGTAAGTCATGTCTATCATTCTTTCTACGTAGTTAGTGGAACAATATATATTGACCGATGGTACGGTACACTTTACAGCATACTAAACCCACCCTCTGGATACCTTATAATGGCAGAAATCAGGAGTCTGAGAACAAGCGCTGAGCCAGAGGGGTGGTTGGAAGATGACCCTCGTCCTGATCCGTGGACTGAGGAGTAGGAAGTGGCTTGCATTTTGGCGAGCGGGACAGGCGTGACTGTGTAGGTGGAATAGATGGTTATGGTTGTGATGACCGGTGCTGGGGTGACGAGCCGTGCTGCTGCGAGGAGCAGGGCGAGGTTTGTGATGTTGGAGGGCATATTGAGTGTTCGACGTGAGAGCTTTGTTGTTGAGGATGATGAGCGAGATCTTAACGAAGAAAGCTGAGTTAGAGAGAATAGAGGTGTAGGAAGGAAAAGAAAGTTGAAAAGAGGATAGGGGCATTTTATATACAGGTGTTTCTTTTCCTAGCAAAAAAATCTCTATTGTATTTATCGACAACTATTGTTGCGATTCACGCTTATTGTTTGAATGGATTTGCTTCGTAGACATCCCACGGTGGACGCTCGCAGTGAGGTGAAGATGCGTGATTCATGTTCTGAGTCACGGTCTACGAGCGTCCTAGTGAAGCGGTCGCAATTGATGGAGCATATTCTGAGGATGTTCATGATAGGTCTGCGTTGAGGTTTACGCAGATTTGGTGGAGAGTTAACGTGGGTGTGGTGACGGAGATCTTTTTTTGGACGTGAAAGGTCGATTGAAGTGAAGAGAGCCGGACTGTGAAATTCAAACGAATTCGGCGAGCGTTGACAATAAGTCCGGTAAGGAACTGACACTTGTGGCTAGAGCGAAACTCCGACTTAGCTAAGGGTTCTAGGTAATGCGAATGCAGCTTATGGAAAAGGTCTAGATAGGTGTACCGAACTCTATTCTATTACAGCTGATCTTATGAAATCAGCTCTACTGAACGCAGCCAATGGCTATGTTGCCCGCAAGCCCCAAAGCGGGGGAGCGTCATGCAGCAGAATGGCACGGGAGAACACATAAAAAGGCAGAAGCTCTTGATCTTCATTAAAACCATATCATTCCAATTGATAACGTGGTACGAGATTTTGAAGATATCTTCAAAGTCTGATTTCTCCTTTGATATATTCTCCACATCACTTCCTCCTTCACAATGGCCCACCTTCAGTACTACGCCTACAAAGGCATGGGAGAACAAATGCGCGAGAAGTACAAATACAGCCAAGCTGTGCGGATTGGAGAGCGCATTGAGATCTCAGGACAAGGTCAGTCGGACGCAGCCCGGTTTCCTAGACAATGCCGGCTGAGTCCTTGAACAGGAGGCTGGCACCCTTCCACCGGAAAGATCAGCACCGAAATCAACGCTCAAATCGACCAAGCATTTGAAAATGTGGACTTGTGTTTGAAAGACGCTGGAGGGAAAGGCTGGGCAGAGGTTTTTCGCGTCACTTCGTATCACCTGCCGCTTAACGACGAGGCGATTGGAGCAATGGTGAGGAATTTTGAGAAGTGGATGCCAGGGCATCAACCTATTTGGACGTGCATCGGGGTCGCTAGGTTAGGGCTGGATGACATGAGAGTTGAGATTGAGGTCGTGGCTCATGATTCGCATGCAGCGAAGTGATGGAGCTTGTAGACGGCCGTTGATGAACATGAACCTGGATTGTATTGATTTCTTTAGACTCTGATTTCAGCTGCCTTCCGAAGTCGGTTCATGACGGCTGCTGCAATATCATCTCCAGTCTTGTCGTCGACACCTTCCACATAGATTATGTCGACTCCCTTCTTATCCAACTCTCGTAATGCAGAGAACAACCCACGTGCAACACCACTTGTTTCTCCCCCTAGGTGTACATCATATACCTTCATGGGTATGTCCTTTACTTGCAGGCGTTTTGCGTGGGGAACTTGGTGTTGTATCACCGAACGCAAGAGATTGGAGATCTTTGAATCGCCCTCTTGATCGTTCTCATGCATGGAAAATCCAGGGAGTTGGGAAGGATGCGATACGCCATTTGTGTGTCCCTGGGCTTTTGAGAGCTGCTGAACCAAAGGGAGACCCAAAGCTATTGGCCATCTCTTTGTCCTGATGAATCCAATCGACGCATGAGCCTCCGACCGCTCTAGGAGCTTTTCCGGATCCGGTATTTCGGTACCTGCTTCATACAGAACCACAGTTGCTTTCGGAGAGTAGTGGCGATACTTCATTCCGGGAGCCTTTGGGCGGAGCCCTAGTTCAGGAGAATCTTTATAACCAATAACGACGTCTTCCCATCCAGGACATTGTCGTAGTTGCTCGACCGTGATGCCCCCAGGACGTAAGATGGCTGGTGGGTGTGACAGTCCGTCCACTACAGTGCTCTCCACGCCTACCTCACAGGGTCCCCCGTCTATTATGGTGTGAATGCGCCCTTCCAAGTCATCCTTGACGTGCTCGGCCGCGGTGGGTGAAGGACGAGTAGATGCGTTGGCGGAAGGGGCAGCAAGAGGAACCCCGGCCAATTTGATCAGCGCCAAAGCGAGTATACTCCGGGGCATGCGGGCGCCGAAGGTGTCGAGGCCCGCTGTGACTTCCGGCGCAAGGACTGAGCCCCGCGGATTGGGAAGGATCAGAGTGAGGGGCCCAGGCCAGAACTTCTTTATCAGGGGCTTGTAGATATCTGGTATCGGGTCGATACCCTCTCGTGCAGGTTCCTTCGCCGCCAGCAGACTTCGCAGCTGTGATATTGAGCAGACATGGACGATGAGGGGGTTGTCGGCTGGGCGGCCCTTCGCGGCGAAGATGGCTCGTACGGCGGTACTCCGAGTGGCATCTGCCCCGAGTCCATAGACGGTCTCAGTTGGGAATGCTACGGGGACATCTGTTGTGGCCAATTCCCGGGCGGCGCGGCGCATACTCTCCAGGTCGTTCCCCTCGGCATACTCTATATGCCATTCGCCTACTAATGCTTCATGCGCCTTCTCGACAGAGATTTTGCCCAGCTTAACGGCGTCCACAGGCAGAATGTTTGTCTCCATAGTGATCGGACTTGGTGGGAGCGTGTTGTTCAGCGGGGAAGGACTATTAGGCCTGGGTCCAGCGGCAGGTAGCTGTGCCAGAGCGTGAAGGGCGCGAGAAAATCGGGGTCGTGGTTTGATTCGGTGGACATTGAAGCGGAAAATGCTGGTGTGCATCAGAACATTGTTTGGTCGTGGTGCGGCGGAAATTTTATAGATGACTCGGAACCAGTAGCCCAAATTCCGCCCGAAATCTTGGCGCCTTCCCATCGTTCCGATAGCTCATCGCTTTGCAGGTGGAACTCACTAACTCGTGCACGCTATTTGTAGTGATAGAACAAATTTGAATTCAACATAACAAATGACAGTACTGTATTTCATAACCAAGCATAAACCATGCTTCATTCACCAAGAAAAGGGCCAAGTAATAATACACAATGGCTGGAAGACTCCGTACACCCCACAAATACATCCTCCCCCAAAAGCCCATTCAAACGTGAGAGGGTATTCAGCAGACGCCACTAGATCCAAAGAGCTGACTCAGAATATCGAAGAAAGAGACTGGCAGTCCAAATACTTTCACGCCTCAACGGCGACAGTGGCAGGCTGCGTCGCCTGGGAAGCCAATTCACCGCCAGCAGAAGCCTCTGCCCAGTCTCCCCAAAGCCCTCGCTTGGCTCGGATTCTTAGCGGGCCACCGAGCTCGTTCACAGGCTGCTCCACTTTGATGGCATCTTTGGTTGCCAAGACCAACACTTCAAAGAACATTTTCGTAGCATCGGATCGCGTCGTGGTAGCCTCTGGAAGCATGTCTTGGAACAGGATACTGGTCTTCTGTCGTACGGACTCGTTTGTCTCTGCTTCCTGTCCAAAGCGCTCCCTGAGTAGGTGAACGGCGTGTTTTGTACCAAGTGAAATAGGCCCGCTCTCGTCAGGGTGAAGGAGAGGGGCTGTGGTGTCGTCGAAGTTATCCGGTACAGGCGAGAACGGTTCCTCTTCTTCCAAGATTTCCAACTGCTCGTCGTCCATAGGGTTGATGCCTGCATCGCTAGGGAGATTGATCATCTCATCATCCTGTCCGTGCCCGATGGTGGTGTCCGCGCCCAAATCCGCGACAACGCCTTCCAATTCTGGCTCTTCCTGGTCGAACTCAAGCTGCGGGGTCTTCTCCGCACCCGCGGCAGCCTCCTCGTCCGTTTCCAGATCAGCAACACCACTATCGCGCTTCCTCTTTTGGCCAACGCGCGACACTACCTCCAACGACAAAATACCTCTCAGTTCTGGTGCCCAGCCTCGACTTCGACCATCACCAAGAATGCTGGACACAAATCCGCCGGACTTTTGCATGTTCATGAGCGCAAGAAGCATCGGATCGCGGGGAAGGAAGGCTGCTGGCTTTAAGATGCGAGAACGGTCATTCTGTTGTTCTCGAATTTGGTTGGAATGAATCTCGGTGGCTGCATCAGCATGCAAGACTTTACGACGCTTGGCTTTGTGAGCTTGTCGGACAACTTCCTCTTCCTCTTCCTCTTCGGGCTGCGGCTCGAAGCCGGTGGTGTTCTGTTCCTGGAAGGTCTGTTCGAGATCCCGCTCAACACTAGAACGGATTGAGGAGAGTGGTGAGATCGAGTCGCGTTCGCGGCGCTCCAGGCCGGTCTCGTTGTTTATCGCAGTATCCGCAAAGTCGCCGAGTTCGGTCATGCCGCCCATGTCGATGTCCACATTCATGTCACCTCCGGGCATGACGGTGTCGTCCTCTTCGCCAAGGTTCAAACCAAGGTCGTCCTCCTCGTCAAATATCTTTGGGCTCGAAAGAGGTTCCTCCGAAGCCCGCCTTTCAAGAGGGGCATTGCGGCCTACTTCGATGCTAGTACCTTCGTCGTAGCCGGGCAGGGGCATATCCAGGTCGTCTTCACCAAGGTCAAGACCCAAATCATCTTCTTCGTCCAGGATCATCGGTTCCGCGCGCGTCTTCTCCACACTGGATCCCAACTGCGAGTCCAGAAACATCTCTTCTGAGGTGCTCGGATTCAAATTGCCCAAACCCAAGTCTAGACCTAGTAATCCGGCATCGGGCATGGGAGCGAGCAATTCAATGTCGGTGAGGACGTCTGGCAAGATGATACTCGCTGGATTTGCGATGTGGGATTGTGTGGAGGGCAAATCAATGTTGCCGGGGCGGAAAGCCTTGGGGTCTGTGTCAGCAATGTGCGGGACATGCACATCCGTAGAGGACTCACCATCTTGATTTTCATAAGCGCCTCGTTGCAGTCATCGAGCAGGTAGCGCGCTTTTCTGCTGTATATGCGCACGACACCAAGAAGCAACTGCCCGCTTAGGCGCAAAGCCATGGGGCCTCCTGCGACCTCGGGCCTGATGATAACGCCAATGTCGTCGACGATCTTATCCTGGAGGACCTGGTTCTTCGACAGCTTCTTCTCCAGATTGGCCGCCAACCAGACGCGGGCCAGCGGCCCGGACTTGGAAAGGAGATGTTCGGGGAAGAACATGTTTGCGCCCGGTCGAGAGGTGAGAGCTGGGGTTGTAGGTCGGATGCGCGCAAGAGGCGACGGGTGGTTGTTGTTGTTTTCCTCGGCGCGTCGGCCGTCGAGGGGTTTGGCGCTTGTCCGCAGGCGCGATAATCAATGATTTGGGGGCGACCAGCTTGCGCGCGACGGTGGCAATGGCAGCGAAGGTAAATGGAGGGCGCAGGAGATGTGGGAGATGGGGGTGGGTGGAGGGGAGGGTTGGGCGCAGGAGGTCGGTGATGCGACGATGAGGCTGGGAACTCCTGGCGTTGTTGTCTGGTGGCAGGCGCGTTTCCTTGGCGTCGCGGTCACCTTACATAAGCATCACATCACGTGCCATCACTGCGCGCCATCTGAGCAGGAGCACCTCTCTGTCTTGTAATAATGCATGCATCCACATTCACCGATGGAAGAAGGCATCCACGCTCAGCTCTGCACCTAAGCGGAAGTGGGTCTCACAGAAAGACTTGCACGAGTGAAGGCTCAAACGTCGCCAGCGGAATACGCCTCCGAGTGCCCAGTCCAGCGCCAGCCCTGGAGCTGGGGTTGCCAAGATACGTCCTTGCCAGACAGAGACGTCAAGAGAAATGTCTATAGGCGGAGGACTGCGAGGCCTGCTGCAAACGGGGACTTGTCGCTGCTATTCTGCCTGATCGCGCAACGAGTGCTGCGGGTAATGGTGACAATATCGACAAAAACGTGAAACTGCTGCTTGAGCACAGGCTAGACTGACCTAGAGGTCGTCGCTCTTCCGGCCCATGCAGGTGCACTTGAGGCGTTGGATGCTTTGACGACTCGGATTTGTTCATCGTGACTCTCGATACTCCGTACCCCGTTCAAAGAAACTCCACGCTCGCGCTCTCCCCACCCTTTGCTATTTTGCTTATACCTTGCTATTCTGTATCAATGCGATAATCAGCTTACTCGCTCCTTACATTCGCTTCTCCCCTCCTCCCCTTTGCGCCTCCGCTTCAGGCCACGTTTGAGGGCTCTTGGGCGATGACAATATGTCAAGAGCGTCGACGCCGTCACTGCCTCTTTATCATATGTCCAACGGGGCACCAAAGCCGTCGCGCGCAGAATCACCGCTGCTGCAGCCCCCGGACGTGCCGCAAAGACGCTCAACTCCTTCGGTACCCGCCACCCAGTGCCCGTTCCTTTGGCTGCATTCAACGCTACTAAACAGAGTATCATGGCTGACATTGAACGCGTTATATAGTCGTTGACATCCTCCTACTCGCTTCTCTCGCCCCTCGAAACCGCGCGCAAACTGACCACCTCTCTAACACATGGACTCTCGCCGGCCACTGCGGCAGCACGAATTCATACATATGGGCTCAATGAGCTGCCGCACGAGGAACCAGAGCCATTGTGGCTGCGATTTGTCAAGCAATTCAAGGAGACACTCATTCTGCTTTTGCTCGGATCTGCGGCCGTCTCGTTTATTATGGGAAACCTGGAAGATGCCATCAGCATTGCCGCGGCCGTTACGATCGTGGTTACGGTTGGATTTGTGCAAGAATATAGGTCTGAAAAGTCTCTGGAGGCTCTGAATCAGTTAGTTCCCCATTCTGCGCACACGATCCGCGCCGGTACGGACCACACGCGAAGCAGGGGCGAAGTAGGGCCAGACGGGGTGGAATTAGACAATATGAAGGATACGACTGCGTCTTTGGAAGCTGCTGAGAGAAACTCGGTCACCATATCCGCTACTCTGTTGGTGCCAGGAGATTTGGTCCTATTCCATACAGGCGACCGCATTCCCGCAGATATTCGAATCACCCACGCGGCCGATCTGACCCTCGACGAGTCTAACCTCACGGGAGAAAATGAGCCAGTACCGAAAACACCCGACACCGTGGAACTACCCACCAGCCTTCCGCGCGCGCAATCGCCTTTCTACTCGTCTCCCGCCGCTGGTACCGTAGGCGCAGACATACGGCTGAATGACCAAAAGAATATTGCATTCATGGGCACCTTGGTTCGCTCCGGGTATGGACAGGGCGTTGTGATAGGGACAGGAGGCAACACCGAATTCGGTGCCATTTCCGCCTCGTTACAAGAAATTGAAAGCCCTCGAACACCATTGCAACTCTCCATGGATCGGCTTGGCAAAGAGCTAAGCTACATGTCTTTTGGAGTCATTGGATTTATCATGCTTCTTGGTCTGTGGAGAGGTTGGGAGTTCTTGGACATGTTCCAAATCGGTGTCTCCCTGGCCGTGGCCGCAATTCCTGAAGGGCTACCAATCATCGTCACTGTGACCCTCGCTTTGGGCGTGCTCAGAATGTCGAAAAGGGATGCAATTGTCCGACGACTTCCCAGCGTGGAAACACTGGCTTCAGTAAACGTCGTTTGCAGTGACAAAACCGGTACGCATATAATTCTGCATGTGTCCCCTGTCTCTCAAAGCTAACACTCGCAATCAGGAACACTGACAACGAATCACATGACCGTCACCAAGATTTGGCATTTCGAGGAGCCCTCGCCAGTCGACGTGACCAAGAAGAACGACTCTGCCGAGCTCGACCCTCCAACCCGGACGATCCTCAGGATTGGGAATATTGTCAACAATGCGCGACTGCTTGGAGCACATGCAAGCACAGCTTCAACTGCTGCCGTCTTATCATCAACTATGGGAGAAGACACAGCCGCCGCGAAAAGCCGCTGGGTAGGACAGCCAACGGATGTCGCTCTCCTCGACCTGCTCGATGCCTTTGGGGAAGATGATGTACGAGAAAGAATCGGGGCTCGCAGATACGAGACCCCCTTCAGTTCCGAACGAAAATGGATGGGCGTTGTCATCAACGGAAGCTCGGGGACGGAATTGGCCCCCGGACCGGATGTGGCGTATATCAAAGGTGCTTTGGAGAAGATCCTCGACCGTTGCGACACCTACGTTACAGCCCAGGGCCGAGAAATCATCTTAGATCAAGTGCGGAAGCAGGAAGCCCTGAAAGCCGCAGAGAATATGGCCCAGGAAGGTCTTCGTGTCCTCGGCTTTGCGAGTGGGTCGTCAAGAGATGGAAGACGAACGCCATATAAAGGAGGCAGCGGTAATGTCTCTCCAAATCCGGCTCCAGAATCCAGTTCAGCGCTCGGGGAAGATGAGCAGTATCGAGGGCTGGTTTTTGCCGGACTCGTGGGAATGAGCGACCCCCCTCGTAAAGGCGTCGAAAGAGCTATTCGACGGCTGATAGCTGGAAAAGTGAAAGTGATCATGATCACAGGCGATGCGGAGACGACCGCAGTTGCGATCGGTAGGAAGCTCGGCATGCCCATTAGCATGAACTCTTCCATTGGCCGAGCCGTGCTGCGCGGTGATGAGTTGGACCAGATGAGCGATGAGGAACTCGCACAGTCCATTGCAACGACCTCGATCTTCGCCCGAACCAGCCCCGAACATAAGCTCAAGATAGTTCGTGCCCTACAATCACGAGGTGATGTTGTGGCCATGACCGGAGACGGTGTGAATGATGCCCCAGCCCTGAAGAAGGCCGATATTGGTATATCAATGGGCAGACTGGGAACAGATGTTGCCAAAGAAGCAGCCGATATGATTCTGACCGACGACAACTTTTCAACGATTCTCAACGCCATAGAAGAAGGAAAGGGTATCTTCTACAACATCCAAAATTTCCTCACGTTTCAGCTCAGCACCAGTGCTGCCGCCCTCAGTCTCGTGTTACTGAGCACTTTTCTTGGCTTCCAAAATCCGCTGAACGCAATGCAGATTCTCTGGATAAGTACGCTGACACTAGTCTTGATCAACGGACCACAAGCTAAGTAGACACAGATATCCTCATGGACGGCCCGCCAGCCCAATCACTAGGTGTCGAACCTGTTGACCCCGCTGTGATGAGCCGCCCGCCTCGGCCAAAGAAGGCGCGGGTACTCACTCGGCAACTGCTGCAACGAGTGCTGCAGTCCGCCTCCATTATCATGATGGGAACTCTTACGACATATTATCGCGAGATGGCTTCTGACGGCGAAGTCACGGCGCGAGACACAACCATGACCTTCACCTGCTTCGTCCTCTTTGATATGTTCAACGCACTGACATGCCGGTCCGAAAGCAAGTCGGTGCTTGCTGGCGAGATTGGCCTGTTCTCAAACAAGATGTTCAATTACGCTGTTGCCGGCAGTCTCATTGGACAGCTTGCTGTAATATATCTCCCACCGTTGCAACACATCTTCCAAACTGAAGCACTTACCCTTCTGGACCTGGTGCATTTACTGGCGGTGGCAAGTTGCGTATTCTGGGCAGACGAAGCAAGGAAGTTCTTCAATAGATGGAAGATGGGGCGCCGTATTGTTGGCTACAGCTCCAATGTATAATATATTCTTGCTGGGTCAGGCTCACGGTTCAGTATTTCGGACCAACGAGTCAAATTTACAGCGTATCTAAGTTCCCTTGCGTAGCCCCTTTTTAATCCCATTCCTGTGACTGATCGTGATCAGCCGCTAGGTCTGTCACCTGCACAGGGTCGTTGACCGCCTGCATATCTACAATTCAGGGATTATAGTGATTTACCACCGCTCTTTTTCTACGAAGTTAACATTCACATGTGTGCTTAGAGCGTTTGGTCTCTGAAGCACACTCGGAGCTGTACAAGGTAGAGTTGTGGCTCTGCACAGCTAGATGACTGGCCTAGTATATACGCGTATCGCTGTCACGTTCACACATGTGTTCCTGCGTCGGGGAAAAAATCCCTGAAAATCGTATTGCCCGTCGAGTCACGCCCTGCTTCTGAGGAAGGGGTGAGTAGAGGGTAATCCGTCGCCTTGGCTGCGGAACTGTGGCGTTGAGCGAGCGTCGCAGACTCGCAGTCAACGTTGAAATGCGACCACGGACAAGTGTAACGTTTTCCTGTCAAGCACTATTTTCCATGTTGCCTAGCACGAGCTCTAGGACCACTGCATGCCTTAGTTCCCCACATGTTGCTCACGATCCTGCAGGTATTCGAGGACCTCTCTGCAATTCAATAGTGCCTCGTTCGTGGCGACGTTTCTCAATACCCGGTCCAGGGCAGTTTGTATCGCACAAAACAAGCTCTTTGGATGTTTTCATGTATCTATGTGAGTTGTATTACCATTCGTTGTTACACTCCGATACATAAACACCAAGCAAAAGGCCAGGCCTCCAGCAATGCACGTCAAGCACACCCTGGCCCACAGCCCCACACCAAATTGACCCTGATAGCATTATTCCAGGATTTGAGTCTGCTTGAATCGGAGTGTAGCAGTCTCGTACTCCAGCAACGACTGTACCATGCCTACACTTGGCAACCCGATGACCGGGTATCTGTGCAGAGAGGGATTAGAGCAAACTAAAGTTGATTTAGGCTCAAAACAATGATCTCATTATCAGGTCAGGGCTATAATATAGCTCTTAAATGCCGCGGATTCCACCTCGAAGGTCTTGCATTGCCGCCTTGCACACGTCAACGCGGTGGCGTCTAGACGGCTTCACAAACGGTCGTGGAAATCTAGCCAGGGGTTTTGGCTGCTATCTAAAAGCGCCTCTTCGAGGCCGTAGTAACTGTGGCTGGCTTTTGCATACCTTTTCTCCAAGGAATGGAAACAAGTTGGTCAGGAGCGAACTCATCGGGACGTGGCTTTCTGCCAGCCTCGTTCTGAGACGCAGATATTTAAATCACTGATCTTCCAGAGCAAGAGGACTCTTTCTTTTACAAGATCATCCGAAAACCATTTCTCTACCATCCTCTTTCTTACTCCAACAACTCCTTGTTATTCACGCCGACCACTCCCCCTCAGATCTATTTCCCCCAACAAGTCGTTTTGTCTCCCTCCCATCCACACCTCACCCAATCATTCCCTCCAACATCATCATGTCTCCCCTGAGTCTCATCACCTCCCTCCTCACCCTGTTTATCAGCACGACCCTCGCTGTCGACAAAACCGCCAATCCGGAACTCAACGCCAAAATCAAGCTCCTGACCACCGAAAAAGATAAGCATAACTTGATTAATAAAGACGAGGACTGGATGTTCGACTTCACTGCCCAGCCGAACTACACCTTCAAGCCAGGCTGCGTCGTCAACGCCAACGCGGCGACGTTCCCGGCCATGACGGGCTACGGCATGACGATGGCGATGCTAAATCTAGGTCCTTGCGCTATGCTACCGCCGCATTTCCATCCGCGCGCCACGAACCTGGTGGTTGCCGTCAGTGGAAACACGACGACGTACATGTATGGGGAGAATGGGGTCGGTACTGTTAAGACACAGTTGACGCCGGGCAAGATGACGATTTTCCCCCGGGGCAGCGCGCACACGATGCAGAACAATGGTAAGTCAGTTGTCTGTCTACCTGCAAAAACCCCAAATGCAGTATCTCTTTCTCCGTTATATTCGAATGTCTATGTATAAAGCAAAACTGACCCTCCCTCTTCCTCCTCCTAGGCTGCGAAGACGCAATCCTCATCAGCGCCCTCGACTCCGAGGACGCGGGCACCCTGAACATGGTCAACGGCCCGGTGCTCAACTTCCCCGAAGACATCATGCGCGCTGCCTTCGGCGACGACGATCTCGATATCGGCGCCATGGGCAAGAGGATTCCTGACGTTGGCACTGGCAGCGTCATGGGCAGCGCAGAGTGCAGGAAGAGGTGTGGCAGCAGCGATGCTAAGACTCCCAAGCGCGGCGACAAGTTCACGGCCTAGATTGTGGTCTGAGGAGTCTTGATCTAGTCTAGTCTAGGCTGTGAGTGGGAAGTGATGAGGTGGTGGGTGGTTGCGCTGCCACGGGTTAGACAAAAGGTGGGTGTGGAGGGTTTGAATCGGGGTGGCAGGTTGTGCCAGCACAGGAGGTGGCCAGAGGGCGGTAGGGATGGTCGAAAAGAGAGTGAATTGTTCGTGTCTTTACACTCATTGGTACACTCATTGGTAGTGCTGTTGTTGATACTGCTTCGGGCTTGCGGTGCTTCTTGGTCCGATTCGCCGGCTCGTTTTGTTTGCCTGGTCTCCAGAAGCTAGAAAAGGAGAGAAATACAATGTAAATGCCGCGTTGTTCGATTAGTGTTCGGTTCGAGTTTTCATTGTTGTTCAAATCTGGTTACGCAGGAAACCTTTGACCAGTGACACCCCAGGCTCGAGTCTCGTGTTATGTGACTACTTTTGCCAGGAGGAAAACACGACGTGGAACTTCCTATTCCCAAAGTCTATTTCTTAGGCTACATATTGCCGACCAGGCCTCGTTGCAGCCGCGCTGCGTGTAACACATTTCACTTTCCCAGTTTATTGTGAGGCGAACCAAGATGTAGTGTGAAACCTCAAATCCTCGAATGAGTGCATACGGTCCGGGAGCAGAGCTAAAGAGAGAAGTCCAACCTTGGAGGGATGACCATAACCCAGATGAGGCAATGAAAGTTGCTTTTGAAGGGACCGCTTTAGAGGGTAAGCGTCTTGCCACAGATTTCCATGCTGGGATAGTTTGCTCAACCCTCCTTCATGGCCACATCCACCTTTGCTTGATCTTGTGCTCGCATCAAATATGCGATGACGCCCCATATGCCTCTCATTGCTTCGGTTCGTTCTTCCATGCTGAACAAATCGTACCAACGGGTCCGTTGCAGCACGGGCGATTTCCATTGTGAATCTGATGGTTCGTGCTCCGGTAAAACGCCTTCTGTGAGATATTGCAGGTATAACGGATGTACTCGCAGCTTTAGCACGCTGATATGGTGGTTGAGTGACGAGACCATGAAGACCTGTTTGGTACTTAGCGGCAAAGATTCCTTCCGCAGCACAAGCGCCTACCTCATCCCATGCGTCACTTCGATCTTTGCCAATGGCCTCGTAGACAATCTTTGGATCCCACAAAGGATTGCCTGGTCTCAGGATCTTCCAAACCTCTGCAGGGGTTGGTCTCCGGCGATCTTTTGATCCGAGCCGGGACCGAGAAGGCTTCTCTTCGGCTTTGGGGGCAACGGCTGGCGACGCGTCGTCGCTCGCCCCTGTAGCTTCACCAACTTCGCCCCCAGGTCCTCCACCCCAACGAGGCACAGTGGTCCACCACTTTCCTTCACCGGCTCTTCTCTCAGTCTTTCCTTCCCTAGCTCGTTCCTGTGCGAGGAGAAACATCCCTCCTAGTTCACGGGTCAAGTCTAGAACCGATTCCGCCTCTAGATTACCGGTCGAACCAAAGTTGGTGTCTGGTCTACATTGTACACCCAAGACAGGCCCCTCCATCCACCCTTGACGCGCCTTCATTCGGTCTGCAGGCCCTCTCCATCCAACAGTGTTCATTCGAACAGGAAACCTTACTTTTTCAAGATTGAGCACCGGCGGGCGACGATGTGGAACAAAAGTCACTCCAAACGACCACGCAATTGGTTCGAGAAAGGAGCGTACACAGTCGAGGCGGTACTGGTCTGGCATCTCTGCACCATTGCCTATGCGTAAGCCCCGATAGGAGCCCTTGGAGAAGTCTTCATGTTTCTCTGGTCCAGAGCCGGATTTCCCATTCCATGGCATCCTTGAAGGCGCGACTCTTGCAGGTAGGCTCTTGCTCGAGAAGATGGGAGTGGTTGGCATAGTTCTTTTGATAGGAGCAGTATCCGTTGGATTGGTGGTAGCATTGAGAATCTCGTTGCCATCAGCCGAAGTCTTTGCTTTCTTGCGAGGCTCTTCGACGCTCGCGATTGCAGGTTTCGCCACGGCTTTCTCATCGTGAGCCGCCCCATTCACGGTATCTGGGACTGATTGTTTAGGATCTTCAGTAGCGCTAGTGGCATTCTCAGGTTTCGGCGGGAGATATTCGTCAACCGAACAATCCCAGTAGTAGGCCAAGTTATCAAGTCCTTCCCAAAAGCGGCGAAAGTGCGCTAGTCGCAGTGGCGCTTGACTGCCATAGCCTTTCCGAGTCAGATTTGTGAAGGCATCCTCGTTTTTGAAGAAAAGCTCCTTGGCACGCGTGTAAAAGTCTCTGCGATCTGGTGCCTTCCTGGCGTTGCTGAGAAGATCCGGAGTAGACTCTGATGCAGACGCTGCTTCTAATTCTTCCCGATCTTGGGGTTCGAGCCATGACTTGGGAGGCACATATGAGCTTCCATCCTTAGACACCGGGGGTAGAAGAGTTTCGAAGTCACATTGGGGTCTGAATGTAATGTTCAACAGAGCCAAGGTGTCGGATCTGACATCGGACGGTTTCTTCAAGTTGAGAAACTGTGCCGAAATCCCTGGAGAGGGGCCTTCGGTCCAAGCCGGGGGAAGTTTCGTCAACGACGGCTCAGGAGGCGTCAGAGCCGGAAAGGTCACAGGCGTTGGCCGCGATGGCGGTGGCCTCTCTTTCTGACTGTCGTGTTGGCCGGCAAGAACACCGCCTGCAAGGGGGCTATATTAGCGGACATAATGAAGGTGCACGGCCGTCCTAGCGAAACGCGTTGGAGGAGGATGGGATGGATAAAACATTTGCACGAAACAGAAGAATTCAGGATCAAACAATTGAAGCCGATGAACGTTCTAGGCGCCTGTCGCTCCGCAGTCGAGGAAAAACGAGTGGCAAGTACCGGAGGCGGCATCGCGACGGCAAAACGGTCGTTGGTCGGATGTGGCGTTGAAGATGCAGTGGGTTGGAAGGAAATGAGGCTGAAGGTTGCGACAAGACTCGCATCGGCTGTCTCGGAACGAAGAAATGTCAAAAGCAACTCACCGCTGAAATTGAACATGATTGACGACGTGCGAGCGTCTCGAGGCGCCCGTCAATGGTGGGAGGGAGCGGTTGAAGTTGACGATTGCGACCCCGGCCCACACCTGCAGCGGCGGTCGTCTGTGCATCCGCTTCTGCAAAGGCACAGGTGCGATACTCTAATAAATGCCATGGCAGCATGCTCACGGTAACTGGCCTTTCACTTGCGGCTTTGGGAGATGGGCCCGCAGGATCTGCCTTCTCTCACACACCAGAGGCCCGAATGCAGCTGCGTGCCTTGTCTTGGTCTCTGACTTTGAGCGCAGAGGCGTTTCACACGGGCGGCTGGATTGAACACCCCCAGACCTCCAACTTGATTCCAGCAGGAGGATGCAGAGTTCGCAAGCAAGAGCATCGCCATAGACTGACGTTGAACAGAAGATCGGGGGATCCTCATGGCGCTGGCCTTTGAGGAGGATATCCATGGAACAGCATGGCACGTGTGCGGTCACGTGTTCGCATTGAGGTCGAGGTCCGCTCCCCTCACCACCTCATACGCGGAAACGACTGCACGAATCGCTCTCGTCGTGGGCTTCACCACGACTTCACGCATCGGTCGCCAGCATGTCCCATCGACGTTGTCCTCTTGGGCTGAGACGTCTAGTGGCTGCGATGCATACCGCGCGTCAGTTCTGTAGGAATCGTTGCCCGAAGCGGCACCTGAGGCGGCTCCCGTTTCAACATGTCCCCAGCACACCGTCTTATGCCAACGGTTGGCGGCCATCCGGTCGCTCTTCGAACGACAACTAACTCTCTCTTCCTGTAACCCCCCATCTCCACCATCTCCATAGTGTGTGTGTATGCTAAACTTTCATTTCCCACTTTCTAATATGCTCAAAGCGCCCGTGGTGCTCTAGTTCTCTTCACTGTCTCTGTTCCTGAGCCCTTGTTGGCGTTTCTTTCTATGAATCTGTTTTCATTTTCTGCATGGCAACTCCTCAAGATCTGACGACGACGGTGAACGGGAGGCGGTGTACGCGCTCCCGGGCCCGTACGGCGGCCACTTCAAAATTTACATCCACAGCCGCAGCCGCAGAGACTACAGAATTGACTTCATCGACTACAACGACTTCGGCAGTTGTGATCCAGTCCAGCGCTGCTGCCCCCGTCTCCTCGGATCCTCCGCCTCCTCCGTCCTCCTCCGCCGCCGATATCGTGTCCACAACATCAACAACAGAAAGCTCCTCCGCAGCAGGTACGGACACTCCAATCTCTATAGCCGCCATTTCGTCAGTATTACAAGCGTCTGTTCTTGCCAATCTTGCGCCTTCTCCACCCGCTGCCGTAGCCCCCAATGCTGGGCTTGGGGCAATAATCAGTGCGACGCAGGCCGTACCTGAACCATCTGCACAACCCGAAAGCACTACATCTCCAACAACCAGCTCTGACTCGATTGATCCAGCTGCAACCTCCTTTGCCACGTCGATCGCGTCCGACACCCCAGTCGAGTCCTCTGTCTTGCAGCCTCCTGTTCAGTCCTCTTTGCGGAACAACAACCCCCAGTCAACCATCTTGCCCGGAGGATCCGCAGGAATCATTGCCCCCAGCGAAGGAGATGGAGGAAGTGGTCTCACTATTCCCACTAATGGGACCACGAACATTGGCGGCATCGTCGGAGGTGTAATGGGTGGATTTATCGGCATCGCAATGATCAGTGCTTTGCTATTCTTATGCTTAAGGAGACGGAAGAGGGAACCGTTCCAACCTTGGCAAAAGCGCATGAGCGAGAAGAATGAATCGAGCTCTCCCACACTCCTCGAAAAGATCAAGGCACTTCCAGTGGCTATTGGCGCATTCTTCCTCAGGCTAAAGGGTGATAAAACTGGCCCGGTGGAGCATCCATACGCAAGGCATACCGCTCGCAGCAGCGTGAGCTCGATGTACTCGGTACGAACAAACGGACGGAGTCGCTCTATCAGCGAGCCCCCTTCGAAGTTCCGCCAGCAGCTCAATGGCTTGAAGGGTTTCGGGGATCGTATGCCCTCCCTGAAGAGGTCAAGGACTCTGTTGGGCAAGAAACAGGATAGCCTCGTCAATGGCTCCAAGTCGCCATTCCCAGGAATGGTAGATGACCCAATCCTCAGAAACAGCAAGGAGAATCCATTCGCAGACCCGGAGCCCCTCGAACCACCTAGGAATCTACGACTTTTGAATCCGGACCCTAGCTCAGGCAATACGACTCCTCGCTTACCGCAGAAGACAGCAGTAGATGGTTTGCAAGACCAGCAACGCCCCCCAATCACTCCTAGGGCCTTATCTACTTCGACAAATGGCTCTAGAGACCCATTCGCCTCCATTCTTGACGAACTAGAAGAGCGAAACGGAAGCGGCACGCCCGAATGGCTCAAGGAGACTGCGCATAAGCGGACGCATAGCGCCCAAACCGCGCTCCGCTCGCATCCGCCATCATCCCTCTACACTGCGTCGGTATATACGACGGCCGACAACCCCTTCCTGGACCCGTCAGATGCTCCCAAGGTTCCGCCACTTCCTGTGTTTCCGCCTACTGCATTACCGCCGAACCCTCCTCGCAGGCCTTCAAATGCGTATACCTCAACGCTGCCCGCTTTCAATCCCACTGCCTCGGACAATTCGCGAGCATCCAACGGCTCGTTCTTCTTTGGGGAGCCAGGTCCTAGCCGACCAACGACCAACATGTTCAGTGCCGCACCCACGCCACGATACGGTAGACAGTCAGACCCCTTCGATCTGGACCGGCCTGAGGTACTCAATTTTGGAGCCGTAGGCGGAAGACGAGAAGTTCGAGCGAGTGTCACGAGACAAAATTCGAGGACCAGACGGGCCAGCAGCATTCCAAACTGGGTGAACCTTGATGACGGACCCTACGAGAGAGCAAGCGCAATCCCCCAGGCTTTACGGAACAACGGCGCCAAACGGTAACAGAGACATTCTTTCCTTCAACACACAGAATCGCAGGCGAGCATGAATCGGCACGAAAACTCATGAGCGAACGAACAAACAAACAAGCCGCGGCGGGAACCAGCGATCCAAAATAATGAGACGCATGCAACCATTTTTTCCTTGCATCTGACGGACTGATATTTGGATTTGGGACCATATCGGATCCGGTGGAGGAGGATCTCCTTCAGTGAGTGATCTTGATAGAAGAGTTGGGTTCGCAGCACATGAGATGTGAATCACCGGCGAGCGACCCGGGTTTTCTTTTGATTTCGAGCATTTATATCAGTCATCTCATTTTGTAAGATACATATCTCCATACCCCTATTTAGCGTCCACTATAGCTATTTTGGCCGCAAGAAAGAGAACCAGCAGAGGCAGAGTACATCACAGCACAGTTTTTAGAATACCCACTTTCCCAAATTCACCTACCAGACGCTCGTTTCGTCTTTTTTCATCAGCGCAAAAATGAATCAAATCCCAATACATGATGAAAAATATGCGTGTGTGCTTGGCTTCCCCATTGTCTCACAACGCATATTCCAACCCTAAGCACAAAATTCCTCACTCCTCTCTAACAAAAATCTCTTACAAAAAGATCCGAATTTCCACCAACCACATGTCCACACGCACCCACACACTCACTCCCACCTCCTAAAAAGCACACCAGCCCCTCCCTCCATGCACTCGATTCTGACAAGCCAGCATGCCATGCCCGTCTCGCAACGCCCACCGCCTGAAACACGCGAGACGAGCATGCCCGGCACTGATTTGTCAATGTGCCGGGTCACCCATACACACTCCAAACATGCGTCTGGGGAAACCCGGACTGACTAGACTGTGTATGGAGTTTATGACAGACATGCAGCCAACGATCGGCGGATAGTGACGTGCCAAGCTGTGTTGGGGTTCCAGAGTTGTGGCACCAGTGCGTTTGTGAGTGGCCATTTGAGTTTACTGACTGCTCAATGATGACGGTTGATGACGGTAGATGACGGTAGGTGGTTGGAAGGGTTTGCGTGTTACTCTCAAACGGCACGCCGAAGAAGACTCGGATCCGAAATGATTGAGGGGAGTAGTATTTGTGTAGTTCTTCTCTAGAATTATTACACACTTATTTGCGCTTTCATTCATGCAAGACTCTCAAAAGAAAAGAGTTGCAATCATGGATCTATGTTCTCGATATTTGCCCTGCCTCTGTTTCTGGTTTGCAGCTTTCTCGGATCCTACCGGATGGGATGGTCGTGGTCCTTTACGGAGATACATGCATATAGAATGCTCTTCCTTCATGCGAGCTGGGCTTCCTATTATTTTTATTGGATCCTCGACTCCAATGCCATTCCATGGGTGTGCTAAGAAAGCTGTACGAGGAAGAAGCTGGAAGGAAGCCATTGAAGGCCAAGGAAGTAATGGTTGTGATGCATAGTCGCACTCCAGATTTGAGGGTTGCTTGTATTCAGACACCCAAGCACAGGCAACCCTCGGTCGAGAGACACAGCGTTACGATTCCTTTTCATAGGGCTATAGTGAAAGGCTATACGCAGAAATCTTGGCTATTTCACTAGTGTAGCCTATCTCTACCTGCAATCTCGAACTAGTAGGACGGCATCTGCGAGTGTTTTGGAAGCCCGTGGCCGTCGGACTTAATTACCTACCAGCACGCAGTCAGACATGATTAACCACACTATGTTCGTTCCCGTGCTTTCCGTAAGTCATTTCAATGCACATGACCTATTTTCTTACGCATATATCTCTCATTACTTGCTAGAGAGATGCCCAGCCATAGAAAGGTTCTGGAATGTCTGGAAGGCGGGGTGGCCGGACCATGGGGAATGCGAAAGCAGAAATAGGACAAATTAGGGTAGTTAAACCATGGGAAATTATGCCACATACATGTGTATGTACCAGAAGAAAGACAGCATAACGATTAGTTCCCAAATCGGAAGGACACGAAAAAAAGAGTGGTCTGATTGTTTGCTGACTGTACTTACACTTTTGGGAAAGGAGTCATAGAATCTTTGGTAGTAGGTGATCGACCGCTACCGGAGAGAGAGAAAGCTAAAAGAGAAGTGGGCACCCAAAAGAGAGAGGAATTAGAAGAAAGGAAAATCGGACCGACGTGGTGTATGCCACCCGACAGGCATGCCAACCAAGAAGGGTAATGTGGCACCAGTTGTGGACGCCCTCGCCTCCCTGCGCCTACTCGGATTCGCATTCGATGCCACAATCCTCCTACACCTTCCCATGCCAACTGTGTCTTTTCACTCCGTTGAAAATGCGGCTTAGTCGTTAATCATTTGTCCCTCTTCCTTAGCCAGTAAAAGTTTGAAGCTAAGAAGAGCCTCGAGCAGTATACAGTTCCCGTCAGAGGTGGGAAGACGTGGTACTGTGTATATCCTGTGCCCTCAAGGACGCCTTGAAATTTTGGGATAGCCTCGGCCACCTCATCCAATCATGCCCAGTCTTCTCATCTCCGCATCGAGAGCTGCGTAGCGTCGTAGGCTTCGGTCCGTCCTCTCGTCTACGTCGGCATCCGTTCGGATCCAGATTTCCGCCGTCGGAGACGCGAGATGCCGCATTGCTGAGGGAGTTGTGTGCGGGCGAGTACGGACCAGAGAGTGCTCGGGCGTGAATATCGTCGTTGAAGCAGGGGAGGAGGGCCGGACGGGAGAAGTCGAAGTGTAGCGGAGAGCAGGTTCGGAGCTCGTCATGCCACTATTACTACCCCACAGTCGTCGGTAACTCAGATCTGGGGGAACTGTTCGACGTCGACCGCGGTCGTTAGACGATGGGCTGGCTGGCTGTGTGGTGGGTTAGCATTGCCTCTATAAAGTTGCGATGGCGTCACGTGTGCAAAGATTCGAAGGTCTAGCTTACCGTGAGTGTAGCATTAACTTTGCCCGTTGCCCACAACAAGCACAGCAGAAAGGAGCTGAACGCAGAGTAGACGATCAAAGTCCATGCCGCACAATTACGCCAAACTGCTTTGTCGTCGGGTCCGGTGTGGTCGGTGCCATGGGGGGGTGGTAGTGTGGTTGGTATCGGCATCGAAGTCCACTGAGTCTCGATAGGCGTGGGCCAAGGCTCAGGCGTCTCCGAAGGCAGATCATCTATCTCGGTGTAGTTGAAAGAAGGCGTGCTATCCGTCGCGGCGTTGACGATAAAGCCTGACCGGGAAGGTGCGGCGACGTCATGGCGGCGGATTGCGGTTCCTGGAGGAGCCAGAGGTACTGCGCTTGCCGCTGCAACCGTGAAAATAAGGCGCAGGTATAGAAGAGACATGGCGGTTTTAAGGAAGCTTGAGGGTATTGAGAATATTGAGGAGGTGCAGTTGCATAGGACGGAATAGTCGGGGAGCGGTCGGCCAAGAAAGCCAAAGCCGACAACACAAGCGCCTCGAGGCGAACGGAAAACCGAGAAGGCAGACCCAGATCGAGCGAGCTTAACATGCTCTGCCCGACAACATTAATGCTCGAACAATGCCAGCCCTAGAGGGAGGAATGGAACGGAAAATAGAGGTTGTTGAAGCTGTCCTCTTCTCATGATATTGTTCTCGTGACAGGTGAAAGTGGAGGAGACAAGTGAATATATATAAACAAGATCCTCACCGAGAATACCACCATAACTCCTCGCCCAATGTGGTGATGCGAAGAAGCACCAATATCATACCCTACGACGCCAAGTTTTCCTCCACGGCAGTGAATGGCCGTCTAATTCGAGATCACGACCCACTCTTCGTCCACGGTAGACTGAAAGTGCCAACCCAGTCTTCCACTTCCTGCCGAAGCTGAACGATGTCTGTCACCTCCTGTCCCTCGCCAAGGTACTCTTTGAACGCTGCTACGCTGCTTGGGTTTTTTCTGCCCGTTTGCTCGGCCTTCGCTTTTGCTTCTTTGTCTGCCTTCTGAGTGATGGTAACAGCGCGGTGGACGACGTCGGCAACTCTTCGGAAGTCGTCCGGCTGGAAGCCGCGAGTAGTCATGGCTGGAGTTCCCATCCGCAGGCCACCCGGCTTCATGGCTGACTTATCTCCAGGCACTGTGTTTTTATTACTGGCCACGCCAACCAGTTCCAGGACACGCTCGACGCGTGCGCCATCCACGCCCTTGTCCTTTAAATCAATGAGAACGAGGTGGTTGTCGGTACCACCGCTAACTATATTATACCCCAATCCGCCCTTCTCTTTGGGATTCCCCAGTCGCTCCGCCAGTGCCTTTGCATTCTCTAACACTGTTTGCTGATATGATCTGAATTCCTTGGTTTGTGCTTGTTGTAAGGCAACAGCCAGTGCTGTAATGGTATGGTTATGAGGACCGCCTTGGTGACCAGGGAAGACGGAAGCATTGATGGGACCTTCGAGGTCGTACTTTTCTTCTACGCCCTTTTTATCGACCTGCCTCACCCCCTTGCGGTAGAAAATCATGGCGCCCCGTGGACCTCTTAGAGACTTGTGGGTCGTGGTGGTCACGATGTCCGAGTACGGAAATGGAGAAGGGATGACGCCAGCAGCAACAAGTCCAGATATGTGTGCCATATCGGACAAAAGGTATGCACCTACGTTGTCGGCAACTTTCCGCATTCGTTCGTAGTCGATAAGCCGGCTATACGCGGATGTTCCCGCAACGATGATCTTTGGTCGGTACAGAGTCGCCAGCTCGTCCATTTTGACGTAATCGATGAGACCGGTCTTTTCATCTAATCTGTATGGCAGTGTTTCAAAGTATTTGGAGACTGCGGATATCTTCTTCGTGGGTGTTTGGTAACCGTGGGAGAGATGGCCACCATGAGGCAGATCGAGACTGAGGATTCTGTCATGGCAATTCAGGACTGCGGAATAGGCGTACAAATTGGCGGGAGACCCAGATAGCGCTGTCAGTTCCCATGTTAGCTACGACCGCTCGTGTACCTGCCTGCCGAGGAGCACTTACGTTGAACGTTCACTCCCCACTCCGACTCGTTCAAACCAAATGCTCTCAGTGCTCTTTGCTGACAGAGACGCTCGGCCTCGTCAATGTATTCGTTCCCTCCATAGTATCGTGCTCCGGGATAGCCCTCCGAGTACTTATCTGCCAGGCCAATGTCAGAGCAAGTTTGCTTTGTTCAATGCCATGCGGGTAACATACTTTGCATGACACTGCCGAGAGCATCGAGAACGGCTTGCGATGTGAAGTTCTCCGAGGGGATGAGATTTATAAAATGCTTCTGGCGATTTTTCTCCTACAACAAAGAGGCGTGAGTTTAGAAGCCCGAGAGTGGGAAGGAAGGCACGTCGGGGATGTAAGGCACCTTTTCAATGATCTGGTAGACGGTCGGATCTGCATCTTCGAGGTCTGCGGAGAGCAGCTGGAGTTGTTTATCAGCGACAGTGATGGTGTTGAGCATGTTGTGGGTAAGATTACCTTGTGGTCGCTGTCAATGGACGCCGCATAGCCCCGCCATTGGTGCTGCACAAATCGCCGTTGGACTGCAGCAACTGGACGTAGTGAGCGGCGACATGTGTGCCCAAGGGGTACTCGACAGGCGGCTCGTAATGTCGCCATGAGGATTGGGGAATTCGGGTTTGGTACTGCGGAGAATCAGAGGAACAACGACCGGCGGCGATGTCATGACCCGTCGTTCGATAATCCCGAGCCTGAGCCCGCTATGCCGCGCTCGGGCATTTCGTGGCGCGCAGTGGCTGCCCGTCCGCCGTTGCCATTGCTGCGCCGTGCGATTGGCTGCTTTTGCACGTGCGCCACGTGATCGCTTAGCACCGGCACTTTTAAACGCCTGTCCCCGCGCTCCGCGCTCCGCTCTCCTCATCAACTATAAACCAAAGTGATTCAACGCCCTGTTGCAGCTGCATCCTCACTTGCCCGCGCTCGCTGGCGACGTGGGTGCTGTTGACATGTCCGGGGCCGTCACCACCTTGAGGAGACAAGTTGCTTTATGATTGGTCTAGTTGTGTTCCCGCGCGCCACGCGTTGCGCTGACTGGCGGGCGGGCTGGAGGCATGTCAACGACACGGCTCGAGACACATGACGGTTGCTTTCGAAAGAACACTGTTTCTGGCAATTTCGCTTTCGTAGGTAGATATAACGTTCCGCCTCTAGGTGGTAGATATGTCAAATCTCTTTAATTGCCTCTCGCTCTTTCTCTCGTCCATGCCTGCTCCTTCCTTGCTGTCGTGAAGAGCCGCACGCGACCTCCGAATCGACGGAGCGATATGAAGCTTCCATGGAATCTGTGTACAGCGCCTCCTTGCGCCTTCCAAAGTTGACTTCATGTTTCATTTATTCGTTCTCGAGCCGCATTGGGTTTCAACCGCGGGCCGGCCGGTGTTCAGTAGTGAGTGCAATGAGAATGGGTCTCTGTCCCTCACGTCGAGGGTGCGCGATCATCAGAAGCCCTGAGAAAGCATCATCAACACGGCAACGGCGACACTCGTTACCCCGCGCAACTCCCAAAATCGCGAACACGGCGCGCTTTAGTACCTTGGTAGCCTGGGACTCGCGGCGACCGCTATCGCTACCGCTACTTTAGACCGCCCTCAACACGAGCACCCTCCTCCTCCTTCTGCTTACCAACTAACAACTATTTGCTCTGCGACTCTCACCAGCTTCACAGGTTCCTATACTCCGGCTTCCTCGCCGTGAGCCACTACCGACCTCGCCATGACAAGAAAACTCGTGAAGACGGCACGTGTCGACAGCAGCTCCGAGCTGGCACCAACGACCATGGATTGCGGCGGCAGCCCGGAGCTCGGGACACCTTCCCTCCTATCGAAGTACAACAAGCAGACCGGCCGGCCAATTCGCAGTGGCGCGGGGCAAAAGAAGAACGTGTCGGGCTTCGTCGATTCGTCGCTGATTGAGGATGACGAAGGGATCGACTCGCTTTCGGAGGACGAGGAGGGCAATCCAATTCAAAGCAGGCGGAACTGCAAACGGAAACGGACCCCGTCGCCCACGCCACCTCCTCTTGATCCCATCATTTACGACGAGGCACCAGATCGGCCTTCGGACGAGGAGTCCGTCGGCTTGTTTCACCACAATCCTTCGGCGACACCGATAACTCTACAGTTCAATGTACCTCTTGGATTCCATGGCCCACTGGTTGTCAAGTTGGACCGGAGCATCTTGCTTTCGGATAAGACTTCTCATGATATGGAGCGACGTCGGACGAGGAGGAAAATGGACACAGTCATAGCCACCCCGGCACATTCATCAGAGCCACCCCGAATGGGCTTCACTGACCTTCCTCCCGAAATTCGGAACAAAGTATATCGTGCGGTGTTTGCGAAGTGCGGAGATTTCAATTTCGGTCAGCCAGACAATTTCCAGAGGTCAGCTGCGCTCCTGCGAACCTGCAAGGTGGTCCACAGCGAAGCGTGCAGCGTTCTGTATGGCGAGAACAGGTTCATCTTTGACCGGAATCGCCATATGCGTGGGGCTTTCTGGGAGAAACAACAGAAGGAAATTGGGTACAGTGAGCAGTATTTGTCTCTCCAATATATTGCTAGACCACTGACTTTAGAGCAGAGGACGTGCGTCAGTTCCTGAAAATGATCGGACCTGAGAATCTAGCACATCTGCGCGACATCAAGCTCATCTTTGAGGACGCCACCCCGGCTTCGACGCCGTACCTACATTCTCAGGAAGAACGCCGCTACCTCAATGACCAACATCTCATCGACTGTCTTCGTATCCTTCGTCAGGCCAAGTTGCGGAAGCTTCATCTCAACTTCCTCGGCCGAAGAGTTCTTGTTCGAACTGATGTCAAGTTCCTGGGCTATCTGGAGCAGATCAAAGCCGATGAGGTCGTGACAGACAAGTGCCGGCAGTGGTACTATCCCTCCAAGATTCACCCGATCTTGCTTGAAGAGCTTATCAAGACGATGAAGCGCGAGCCCAAATTGTACGTCGCCGAGCGAGTGTAGGGCGCTTCCGGATGACGGCCGAATCCTGCCCCTCCTCCCCAGACGATCTGTTCTTTTAGATGTGCTTTGAAGTGTATGTGTATGCACGGCCTGGGAGTCAACTCCGGTGGATATAATTTTTTTTTGTTGTTGATGGAGTCCTTTAGCGACGGCGATATGGGGTTACTTTTCGCCAAGGGAAGGGAAGGCTGAGACATTGCACTTGCTCATCTCCGGTGTCTGGTTTGACAGGATTCTCCGATACCACTCTCTCCTGGGCAGGTGTCCAGTTGGTAGGGATGAGTGACTTTCTGGTTTCACAGCATACATGTAGAATATCTTATGAAGATAGAATTCAAATGTAAAGATCTACCTCTGTATCAATCGAGGTACCTCGGCATGCAGGGTCTTTGGCTGTAAATGTCAACGGTGACGAACAAGGATTGGAGAGACATGGGTGTTTAAATTCACACCCACCCACTCATCGACCGTTTCTCAGCGCTAACCCAATCCAACACCTTCCCCAAAAACCCCTCAGCACCGAAACGCACATCGTACGCCGTCACACTGAACTGTATGAACAATTTCTCGTAATCAATCTCTGCTTCGTTGGGACTTCGTACACGGCACTCAACGTGGCACGCCACGAGAGGACACGAAAGGGATGCTCGTTCTCTGCCTTGCTCCCCTCGTCGTCGCGGGTAAAATCAAAAATTCTTTTTATCAAAACGAATTGGAGCACGCACGTAAGTATGTACTGGGGCACGCCTGTGTACCTGCATTAGCTCATCCGTGGACCCAATGTCGCACAGCATGGCATGCCATGGCGGAAGGATTTCTTTTCCCCCTCTTTCTCTGGCCGGTGATTCGCCCAGCCCTGTTAAATATGCAGATGCAGGTGCCCGACGAATAATGGATACCTACACAGTGTAGAGTATCAACGTGCGCTTCTTTGTGAACGTGCGCCGTTTTTTTTATTCAGGAGATCTACAGACGTATCTAAGTGAAACAAAGATTTTTGTTGGATTTTTGTTGAACGACGGGAAGAATAGTTGGGGAATGTGGTGGCCGGATTCGTGTGCCCTGTTCCTTGCTCTCCGCTCGGTCCGTGCGGGTGAGGCTGCTTTCAGGGTGCGGAGAGAGGGGTCCGACGGAGGAGGGATGTCGCAATTTTCTCTTCCGCAAGAGAGAACCTTGGAAAGAGTTCTTGGTTCGTTGTGGAGCTAGTTGTATTATCCAACGACCAGGATTGCGGTAACGAGTTGGAGGGCGGAGAAGGATGAGGTGTTGGGGGAGTGGACAGGGAAGGGTTGGAGACGTGTCTGGGTTGCGTATTTAGCCTGTGTAAGGAAGGACGGAAGACCCGGTGCAGATATGTATGTATGAACGTATGTACGTACCACGAAGGAAGATACGGATGGAGTGGGTCAGCACTTTATTCTGCCAAGTCTCGTCTGGGTCTTCAAAGATAACAGGTGCATATGTCCGAACGAACTTTTTGTGGGCTATTATTGATGAATTGGTTTCTTTGGACTGGGTTTGTGTGGATAGGGAGTAGAGTACAGTAGAGTGCGTGCGTGCATACATATGCAATGCGCGTTTCTTTTGACGTTGACTTCTGCCATCCATTGTGAGACTTGTTTCGAGGAGAATAACCATGGCGCTGGAGGGCGGTTTAGCCGTAAGCGATGATGGTGGTGGCAATACGGTCCACTACTGGATGCGGAAGATCGGCGTGAGTGTCGGGCAAAGGAAGGGATATACGATGAATCGTGACGAAGAAGATCGCAGATGGGTGTAGATGTGATCGTGAATCCAATCGATTTAGGTCCTTTTCCGGACGCTCTGAAGCCACAACCGTCCGCCCATCCTCAAGGATTAGCTTCAGTGATTCTCAGGACGCAGTTCCGCATTAAGAAGAAGCTCACTCGTGTCTTGAACTCAAGCCGTTTTTCTCTGTTTGAACTCCTCGATCCACCCACTCGCTCTCCCCTTAGGTACAACATTCATCTTGACCAAGCCATCCACTACCTCCACCTTACCGCTTCCTAGCACCTTGCCCAACGCCATCTTCTTCCCCACCTTAATGAGTCCACCCGCTGCAGTCTCCATATACACTTCCACACCTTCAACGGTATACTCATGCTCCTGATCCCAAGGCAGCGGGAAGATGTAGTCGAGATGCTCCTGCAACTTCTCCTTCTCCGAAAACGCCTTGACGAAATCAGACTGCGAGTGGCACGGATAGAGCAATATGACAGGGAACGAAAGCGTCGAACTCGGGTCCATGGGTTCTGCTAGTTTGACGGTTGCATCTTCTAGATCGGGGGCCGCCTCCGTGCTTCTGGTTGGTATACTTCTGCTCTTGAGAGCGAGTTGGAGAGTGGCTTTCTCGGAGGCAACTCGCTCTTCACGCTCGCGGCGCACTTTGGCGACACTGTCTAGGTAGTCTTGACGAGTAGTAATCTTGGTGCTAAGGGTTTGGAGGGCTTTATTGGAGGAGTCGATATTAAGGCCTCGGGCACAGGCATCGCGGGCTTCAGGTGTTTTGTCGAGGGAAAGGCAGGCTTGTGCGGAGCGGTAGAAGGCTTTGACGTTTCTGGGGTTGAGACGAAGAGTGGATGCGCAGTCTTGGATACAGGATCGGTAGTTTTCTGATGGGTGTCAGGAGTGACACCAGCGTACATTTGACTTGGGAAATATCATGTGCTCTGAAAGATATGCGGGGGAATGTGATATGCAAGAGGCTCTTGAAGAATAAAGCAAGGTTGCAAGTAAGCAAGGGACTAACAGAATGCTTGGCATACAAGAGACGGTAGGAGAACTGTCGATATCGGAACTTACTCTTTTCGAGGTTACAAAGTGCGCGGTTGACGAAGCATACTTCTTCTATTTCTTTCTCTTTTTTGGCCTCTGCCTCCTCGTCGACCTCAACTTCAACAACTTTGGGCCCATCTTCCGGATCCCTCGGTTGCGGAGGTTGTTTGAGAGCGGCGAGGGCTTTATCATAGAATTCCTTTGCGTCTGTCCACTGTTTCGCACGTGCGCACTCGTTCCCTTGTTGCCGAAAGTTCTCGGCCACTTCTGTTCTCGTGCCTTCAAATGCCAGGGCTTTCAGAGCCTCGAGCGCTACGTTCTCGCCCCCGTCGCCATCGGTCTCGTCCAATGTGGTCATGAATAGAGGTAGTCGGTTCATCTCCTTGAACAGGTCATCTGCGTTCTTGGCTTTCACCTCTGCCATCCCCGGCGGTAGGGATGCGGAAGCCTGCTGCTGTGCTTCATTATTCGTTATATTTGACGCCATTTTTTGTCTATTCCTGTGCGATGGTGGTATATGTTGTGTAGAAAATGGTTTTCGGTATGTTTCCTTCAAGCCTGATACATGGAATTTCGCATCACTAACGGTCGCTTAGTCATTCACGTGATTTAACTATCAATCGCGGAGCCCTGCATCGCTGCAAAATTTGCCAGGAGAACCCTGTAGGGACCCACGCAAACCCAGAAAGAGCAAAAAATACCTGTATGGATTTGCCCGTACTTTCGAGTCAGGAACGAGAGGGGCCTGTCTGGACAGCCTGGTAAGGCCGAGGAAGGAAAACAAAAGTGGTGCCCGACGTGCGTCTTTGCGGAGAGGCCCTGGGAAGGAGCATGGGAAATGCTGGGAATCCCAACTGCCCCAACGTCACGCCATAGTCGCAGCATACTTTCTTCACCAACTCTTTATCTTCCTTCGAGTCTCCCATGGTGCCCCTTGACAGTGGTCTTTCACGAGCAATTGTTGAGGTGTCGCGCGGAGATGACAGGACTCGACGCGTCGTGGTGATATCATTCTGGGCCCTGGGAAACTTCGAATCACGACGGGGATTCTTGCATACCCCCCTGTTCACAGGTATCCTCACTGAGAGGTCGGCAGACAAATGCTTACATGCCCTGCATCACCACTCAAATTCCGAGCTCGCATCGATGCAAAATGTCGTGTTGAAGCCAAGGGTTCGGCAACTCTGCAACAACAAAGCTAGCGGCCCAGCCCAATGGCAAAAGGTAGGGCTGCAGAAACTACTGAAAGATACTTATTGTATAACTATGTGTAGCGTAGCGTAGGATGCGAATTTAGCAAATTCAACGAAGATTATTGAATAAGGACTGGCGTGCACTGAGCCACTGACTCCGCACCTAGAGATGCCGTCCTGGTAAGCTGTCACAATTGATTTGCTTCTTATGCACATGGTCAACAATCCGAGACCTCGAACCAGCTTGCACAAATGAGGAGAGCGCCCTTCAATTATGGAGTCCACGGTGTAGATCGGACTCCACTCTTCAGCGACGCCGTAAAGCCGGGGTCCCCTTTCACGTTCTCTGCTGCAAAAGGCAATCGTCTCAGGAGGCATGTTCCCGATTCGTCCACCTGGCTTATAGCATGAAGTCATTGAACATGGTGTTTGCCGGTCGCCGACTCGGATTTGCTGGACTCCTTTACGGCATCCCTCCACGGAAGCTGCTCTGGAATTGAATGAACACAGCCTTGCGACGAGATGTCTTGCGCCCGCCGGGGAATTGATAATGAGATTGTTGAGGGGCTCCAGTACGGAGCTAAGAATAAACGGCACGAGAAACGCGGGAGCACTGTGCAGTGCCGCAGTCAAGTTGCAAGCCTCGAGATCACGAAAGGATCACGTCTCCCCGTCGTCGGATCCCAAGGAGGACAAACCACGCCGTGGTTGGCAACGCCGGACGATGGCTGAAACTCGGGGCAGGAACGGCCTCCTATCAAGATGGCGGCTCTCGGTAGTGTTGAAACTACTGCTGAACGGTCAGCTCCAGTCAGGCTTTCCAGCACCAGCACCCACGGGCTCATCTCGATTAATGTGACGGACAGTGATGGGCTTTCTGGCCGGGACGGCTGTCTGCCTCGATTTCTCGAAGGCGGCGATATCAGCGGGCAGCGGACGTCACACTGTCACATTGCCAAAAAGGATGCAGAGGCACGCCGGAGCACAGCAAGGCAGGGCACTGCTCCGATGTTGACGGCCACTCCACTGTCGAGACTGGACCGCATCCCACGCGTCCGCTCGGTTGGTGCTCCTCTGGCTGGAGTGAGTTGCTTTTGGCTCGCTAGCCACGATTCGTTGGACAGCGCGGGACGCATGCGTAACCGTCGGCGGCCAATGGCGCCGCCCGGTCAGGGGAAAGTGGAGCTGTTTCGCCAATAGAGGGCATCCGCCTCAGCGGGCCCCGGCTGTATGCAGGGTTCATCTCGCGACCACTGCAGCCAGCACGCTCCCTGCACGCTCCCTCCGCCGGGGAGGTGCGCATGAGCAGGCGAAGCAGAACAAATTTGATATGGGGTGAATTCACACCATTCGCCGTTGGCTGGGTCGGGGTCCTTGCCCGCTGCGGCTGCCAATGGGCCCGTTTCCCCAAGAGCTAAGGCTCGCCGTCCTCTGCCATCTCCCAAGCAGGCCAGAGAGAGCAGCATCTTGTGAGCCTCTGCATGAACGCTGAAGATCAGCACCTCCATGCCCTGGTCTCCTCCCTAGTCGTCGCCCCGTCCCTCCCACGACCCCAAATCCCTCCGTGTCCTCGCAGCAGTTGAGAACGCGCCAGGAGCCCTCTCATCAGCGCGTCTGCTTCTCTGCTGTTCACTTCCCCACCACGGGCGTTAGCTATCGCCGTCATTGCTTTCTTTTTCTTCAATTGCATCTCGGCCTCGACGGAGTACCTGGAAAAGTCAACTGCCTGAGGTAAAGGCAGAAGGACGCGGGAAAACCAGACTTTGGGTCACCACGGTCATTTCTGAGAACGTAAGTGTGAGGCACGGGTGCTGATGTTGGCGTTGGGCTACATCTCTTAATCTGCAACACTTCGGGCTCAGATCTTCTCGAATACCGGGTACTGACTGCATAATAGATTTCGAGGTACCTTCGACTGTTGTTCGTCACAAAGCACAACATTTGCACGCTCCTTGCCGTCGATAATCTGGAATTGCCTGTAATACTCGAACTGGGCCTTCCTTGCGCCTTGCACTCGACCAGCTATAGACAAAATACTAAGGTTTCGACGTGAGGCACTACGAGTCGGAAACAGGCATCAACCCTTGGTCAGACCATTTCCCGAGTGTACAGTCTCAAGGTATGCTTGGCTGCTTTTGCAGGCTCTCCTTTACCTTCAGCTTCGAGAACATTTCTGATCGGCCCTGCAGGCATGTATTAGATTCGCATACCAACAGCAGCAATTCGCTGTGGTTTTAGAAGACGAAGTTACTTCTGCTTTCGCGCCGTATACCCCCAGGATAATAGCCGACACGCCTCAACATGTCGACCGACTACTTCTCAGACATCGACGCGTACTCTACAAACCACCCCCTCCCGTCTCCCGCCGATACCCCATATCATTCTCTATCTCGCCGAACATCGAGATATGGCACGCCTGCGACTGACGTTCCGAGTTCACCCGTACCTTTCCCACCAGACCCGGCCGATGGTTATGACAGTACCGCCCAGGATGAGAATATATCCGTTCTCGACCCTCGCCGGTTCACTCCTACCCTCCACGCAAACTTGGTATCGGAGATCCTGTCGTTGCGGCGGGAACTGGATTCGAAACACAAGTTCATAGAGGATTTGGAAACGAATTACCAGACCGTGCGAACTGAGAATGAAAACTTGAATAGCCAATTGTCTTCGAGTACCAAAGAAAGCCGAGCGGTGAAACGCCAGCTTCAACAACTCGAAAATGGGACGCTGTCGGCGCTCGAAGAAATCGCGGGCGAGCGAGACAAGACCAAGGAAGCAAATGTTGATCTTCGGCAGAGGCTCGAGGCTACTCAAAAGAAACTCAAGGCTCAAGAAGAGGACTCAACACGCGTCCATGACATGTGGGCACGTGAGAAAGAGATATGGGCAGGAGAAAAGCGTTCACTCGAGAGACGGGTGCACGTTTCAGACAGCCGATTGAAGATGCTCTTAGATGAGCTAGCAATGCAAGAAGAGGCGCAAGAGGAGGCTGGATTGGATAGTGAAGGAGAAGACAACACCCGTGACAGTGGGGTCGGACACGAAAGTGACACTGGTAGCATCCGCTCTTCCCCTCAACGTAGACCATCCACACGCTTGGCTCGACACTCTAGGAATCGCAGCAATGGCAGCTATCGCAGCATGACACGTGGTTACCGAATGTCGCTGATGAGCGAGGGCCAGGGTCGATCGAACGGCCTCAGCTTGGCCGACGAACTTACATTCGACGAGGAAGAGGAAGACCTAGGAGACTTGGAGCTGGATTCTGACGATTTCCCCGAAAACGAAATGCGTGCAAGACGGGCCCTCGAGTCCAGACAGTCGATGCGTCAAGATGACAAGGCTAAGCGAATCCTGGGCTTGAGTGTTGAGAATGACCCAGTGCTTTTCAACCAGGATGCAGTTCCAGAGGAAGAAGAGGCTGAAGCAGCAAAAACAAACGGCAGCACTCGAAGATCCTCGACAACAGTCAGGCCACGTGAGGTTACTTTGATTTTCCCTCCTCCGAAACCACATTATGTCGACACTGGAGTGCAGCCGTCACCTCCTCCATCTCCGGTTCAAGTGGAATCTTCAGCACCCCCAGCCAAATCTGGCGACATGCCTTCAATCGCGGAAATCGAAGCCAACCAAAGCCGGAAGCGAGTGTCTGCTACGACGTCGACGGCCTCACTGATCTTACAGAACAATGCGGGAGCAGCAGCTCGTGTAATGACATCTACATCATCGCAGACCATCGAGCAACCTTTGAGTCCCCCAGCAACTCCTAAGATTGTCATCCCCGTGCCAGAGACCCCCGTATCTCCCGTGTTCAAACCCGATGTTGCTTCCGCTTCGACCCAGACTGAACCACTTGAAGAACCCAAGGCGATATCGCCTCCTCCGCCTCCTAAGCGTGCCCCGCCACCCGTACCAATTCCAATCCCATCGATTGCGATCCATGCTCCAACTTCAGCGCCGCCTTCTCCAAGGGAACCAATTCTACCACCCGGAACAAAGACTGTGGCAACACAAACAGGGACCGACCTTCTATTGAATACGCGGTCTACGAGCATGCAGACGGAGCCCATTCGAGTAGACCAAAGACCAGTGAAACTCCCACCGCATCTTCTACCCTCCGCCATCTCTTCCAAACCAGGAACACCCGAACCTGTCCGGGAGCGCTCTACCGGCGGAGAAATGAGAAAGGACTCACACCAAGCCATGTCTATATCTTCTGAGAAACCAGCTACTGCGGGACCAACCGCTCGACAAGATCTTATTGCCTTGTTGGAGAAGGCCGCCGAGAAAAAGACCGAGAGAAGAGTTGAGGACCGCTATCCGGGAAACAACGACAACGGTCCGTTAGCCCTCGACAAGGAGATTGGTATCAGCCGTCCATTCAGAACTAGCAGCTTGTTTGCTGGCTTCGATGGCCCTTCTTCTGACGAAGAGGATCAAAATGCTGAGATGAGCGATGACGACTACCGGCCGACGAACTATTCAACTCCCATGCTGTCTTCGCGAAATGTAAAGAATGGTCGCGTCTTCAACAACCCTCCTACCCCTGTACCGGAGGACAAGGAGGTCGTCTCCACGTCCCGCCCCTCTGAAGATTCTGTTGGCTCTAGCAGAATACTCTCCTCAGGTCGCAATTCGCTAGAACGGTCGGCTAAGGTCGGGAAACCTTTGCGCAGCTCACATTCCCTCTCAAGACAGCCTAGCATTCGTCGCTCAGCAATGATTCAAAGCGGTACCGTGGCCCACCATCGGTCACGGAGCCCTAGCCTGGGAAGCGTGACCTCAAGCCATGCCTTCATTCCAAAACCTCCATTCCCCGTGCCGACGCGTTCCAGTTCGCGGAATAAACCCTTCAGCAAGAGCGAAGGCTCCCAGAGCCCAACTCCGCGAGGCAACGGAGCTATGAATGGACGTCGACCTTATGGCACTCGGCCTTATCAGCATCAGCGCAAGGACAGCCTGAGGAAGGTTCGATCGGCGGCTGTCATTCACAAATCAAGTCGTTCACGGAGCCGGTCGCCGCCCCTTCCAGAAACGCCGGTCCTGCCTTCCAGCCCACCACTCCCACCGCTACCGAATGACATGGTCAGTGGCCAGAGGTTTGGTCATCAGCCTCAGCTTTCGACAACGACATCGTACACGGCCAGCGGGTCCGTTGGCAGTGCCGCACAGCAAGCCAGTGTTGTCGATGCCATTGCTGCCACGATGGTGGGTGAGTGGATGTGGAAATATGTGCGGAAGAGGAAGACATTTGGCGGCCCAGAGACGGCTGCTGACATCAACCGCGAAGAACAAGCTGCGGCTATGACAAGTAATGGCGTTCGCCACAAGCGTTGGGTCTGGATCTCGCCCTACGAGCGCTCTGTGCTCTGGAGCAGCAAGCAGCCTACATCCGGTACAGCGTTGATGGGCAAGAGTGGCCGCAAGCGTAAGCCGTGTCTGAAAACTGATCATGTCTGACCTACTAACACTGCCATAGTCACTATTCAGTCCGTCCTTGATGTTGCTGACAGCACCCCTATTCCCCGCAATGCTGGCACTGAAACGCTCTTCAACCGATCCATCTTGATCCTGACTCCGGCGCGCGCTCTCAAGTTCACAGCCGTCACCCGCGAACGTCACTACCTCTGGCTGACAGCATTGTCATTCCTAGCTCACTCAAGCTCACCCCTCCCGGATCTTGGACCAGTCGTCCCTCAAGCGCCTCCCCTCCCCGCGGATGACCTCCCGCTACGCAACGGAGCCACCCTAAGGAAAACACACGTTCGTGACTCAGTTCGGCTAGCCAAAGACAAGGCGAATCCGGTGACGCTGAGGAATCCGCCTGCCAGTAATGATCCCATCCAGGATTGGTATGCCAGATCACAGTTCGACAAGCCTGTACCAGATGCTGCAGATCCTCCCAGCATTCCCCGTGGACCATACCATGGCCGCAAGCGGAGCTCCACTGGTCCTCGCGTTCCGCCACCCAGCATGGGCTACCGCAGCTTCTCGCATCAACCCGTACCATCCTTCTACTCATCCGGGTCCTCGGATATCCACGGTCAGCCACCATCCGTGCCATCGTCTGTATATAATCCCCATAGCGTGATCACAAGCGGCCGCACTTCCGAGGCAAGCACATCCACGCGTCGCCACTTCTTCGACTCGATGGGCACCGTTCGCATGGAAGCCTTCATTGAGAACTCCCTCAATGAAGACCCCAACCAAGCAGGATCTGCCCCAGGACCTCGTCCCCGAGTCGGCCGCCGACGCGGTAACAGCCAGTGGAGTAGCAGCACGAACGACGCCCATCGCGGTGGCGGCATTTACGAAGACTTTATGCACGAGTCGCACGATCCTTTCCGGGGCTTCTGAGCAGCCAACCCCTCCTGACATGAATCTCCTTGAGTCCTTCGTTGTACATTTGTCTGTCTGTCAGTCCGGTGTCCCCAAAAGCTCACTCAAGAATGTCCTGACGTATGTATGAGTTCTGTCCCAAGACTCTCTGACATATCTCTGGGCCATTTGCATTTGCCTTCTTCCATCTGACCTCTTTGTCCATACCTGCATGCATATCGAGGCTCTAAGATTTTTTTTAGCGCTCAAGCGTGAAGGAAAAACTACCTTTTCAACTATTTTTCGGAATCTGTCGTTCGCTCTTGCACTCTTATCTTATCATACCATGTCCTCTTTTCTTACTTTAAATCCGATGCCGCACCTCACAATGTGAGTACATGCGTGCCTTGTGGTCGCCGGCGTTTACCCACATACACACACACCCGCTGTGCACAGATACCCTTTCGTTTGTAGTATCTTTTTTCGGTGGTTCTTTGCTTGTTGGTTTGCTTGTTTTTGCATATGGTGTTTGTCTAGGTTTGGGTACAGGTTTCGGTTAATTGGCTTAGGAAAGGGAAGGACTCGAGGTGTTTGGTGGTTGGTAGTGACTACTCCTACAGCGGGTAGGGTAGTGGGAATCGGGAGGAGAGATGGCGAAGGTGGTTGCGTGTTTTATCAACTACCTACTCACCCTCGCTTTACAGGAAGGCTTGAGATACTCGGGAGGATATGCTGGGATAAGGTAGTCTCCATTAGTGTAACTAGCTACCTATGGAAGAGAATGTAAAAAGAAAGTATTTCTAATATTTACATAACACGGCTTCATCCCTATCTTGTTCCCTCCCGCTGCGTCGCCCGACCCTCCAGCGCACGCGCGTGACAATGGAGTCAATACCCCATATACAATACCAGCCTCATTGCGTATGGTCTTGATATCCATATATCACCGCGCTCGTTTGTCTGTCTGGAGCCTCCCTCATTCCCTAACTTAGTGTCCACAGTGAATAGTAGTATTTCTTTGGGGCATTCTTGGGCGGTAAAGTCTGTTCTATGGTCGCAAGACAGCCTACTGAATTCTCTAATTCTGTTAAACCTGGTACAAAAAGACTGGCTTTGGTATATAGAACAATGGCAATCCCCATAGTCTTCTGATGGGATTGTGTATGAGGAAAACGGATGGCTGCGTCTGTTAAACTGCACGCAGTGGTCGTTGAAATACAAGTATTTGCTGTATTGTACGCAGGTAGCAAAGTTTTTAGAACATGCGCTGCTGTCGATATTTTCTGGCTGTCCCACCAGAGCAGGTAGTGTACTGTGCATTCTTTTTGGAGCGGGTGGACCCTAATTTGTCACAGGGCAGCAGGACGACGAGCATTGTCCGAACACTCATCATGGGCACTTCTTAGGGAGCAGAGTCACGCGTGGATAAGGAAGTATTTTGGGGTCCAGCAAAATATATGTTGGATTTGGAATGGGACCGTCGTGTTGGTCACCGTCAGAGGAGGCTCTCTGGTATGAAAAATGGAGTAGAAAATCCCGGACGGCAGGTCAGTTAAACACTGCCACACTCGAAGCCTTATTGGCATTCGCAAAATGAGAAAGAAAAAACCAAGCTTTCAATCAATCCATACTCCCATAAGGGTCATGACTCCTTCACGACCCCTTCAACGCCATCCCATGAAGTCGACGCCACACCACCCGTGCAGATGTCTTCATACCACGCCAATCGCAGTTGCGGCATCTGGCCTTTGCATTCTGGGCCGATTTGAGTTTCGTAATAGTCGTGCTTGTCGTCGTGGAGGTTTGCGTCGTATCGGACGCGGTCCTCGATGGATGTAGACTGCGGAGGCCCACAGGAGAATCAACATTGCTGCTTTCCTTCGCCTTCACCTGCTCTGTGGGCCTCGCGTAATCCTAGTCGATACCGTGCTGGCGTTTGAGATTTTCTAGATTCTTTTCGCGCTCGGCGAGATCGTTCTGTGCTTTTACCATCTTCTCGGGTTGGTGATATAATACTAGAGCCATGTTAGCTCACTTCATCGAAGTGTCCTGGGGGCACACGATCATACCAACTAGGTAACGGTTCTGGAAGTTGAAGCCGTTGAGCTTGTCGCAGGCCTGCTTGGCATCCATTACGTCTTCATAGACAACGAAGGCGGTGCCCTTGGTGTTGTTGGCAATTCCCTGGCGGATTTGGCTATAGAAGTGTCAATACATTGGCTGCGATGGATCCGGGAAGGTGACGGGCGCAAGGCGGGACTATGGAACGGCGCGGACATACCGGACGGGGCCAAATTTGCCAAAGAGGTCGAAGAGCTCCTCCGCAGAGACGTTGTAGCTGTACGACTCGTTCAGCACGTGCTATTACAACCGCGATGGAAGCTGTACTGACCTCAAGTTCTTCACGAAAAGAGCTCTACAACGAACGGATATGTCAGCGGAGCTCGTGTGAGTTGGTCACAGCAACATGTTGGCCAGCGACGCCGACAAAGACGCAGACAACTTACCGGTTCACTTCGGGGGCAAGCTTTGCCGCGCGACTCATACTTTGGCGACTGTGAATGGCTGGACTTCTGGATGGGTGCGCAGAAGAAGACGGCGGTGGTGGAGGGCGGAGATGGTGAGGGTGGAGATGGCGTTCCCGAGCACGGAGCCCCCAGCAGGGCCTCATTCAAGCGTCGATATGGTCACGTGCAGCGCGCTGGGTTGGGCCAGGGCTGCCCATCACGGCCGCCGACCCAGCGACGACGAAGCGCGATTGAGGATCACGGCCGCGAGGGCTGCTGCTGCATGCTGAATCACGGGCTCTGGAAGTGCACTGCCTGCGTTCTGAGCGAGCGTGGCCGACTGCAGCGTGTCCTAGGCGGCGCTGCTGGTCCAGCTCAGTATCGGTCCTCGAGGTCCCCAGGTCGGACGTCTCGCTCTACTCACCCAGCTGCGACGGCACCGCACCACTCCACCGTCACTCTGCCCGCCCTCGCGCTGTTCCTCCACGGCTGTCTCATCGTCGCCGCGCCCTCACTGCGCACCGTTCCTCTCCGCCCGCCGTCGCTGGCCGCTGATCGTGGTGCGCAAGCCCAGGTCGCATTGCCGCGCTCGCCGTCGTTACCACTCCTCGACATCTCTTCCCCGCGACGTCTGCTCCCTCCGCGCTCCCTCCGCGCTCCCTCCACGCTCCCTCCCACCACACCTCGCCCGCCCCAGCACCACGCTCGCTCATCGACGCCCGCGCGCCCGTCGCCTACATCGTCAGGACATGCGGCCTCTCCCGCGCCACTGCGTCGACTGCTCTCAACGTGCCGCCAGCCCGTAGCGCTTCTGAGACGCCCGCACCGAGACGCTCCTCCACCTCCGACGCCTGCCCAACCCCCCTCAATCCTCGCCGCGACGGCACAATTATCGCGATGCGGCGCTCCTCGTTCAAGCCGCAGTACAGGCAAGCTCCGCTGCGTGCTGGCACCCCTCCGCCGCCTGCCTACGAACCGCTCTCGCCCGTCCTCTCTCCCGTGGAGCTCCCCAGAACACACCCCGCCCGCGGCAGCCCCAGAAACCCTCAGCGCGAAAGCAATGGCCCCAAGGGGGTCGCGCATCCTCCGCTACTCTCCGTAGAGGTTGCGCGCACACACTTTACCGGTGCCTCGTCTTCGGGGGTCTGCGACCCGCTGCCGCGCTCGGCGCCTCCCCCCCATACCGACACGCCATACTCTCCCGCGCTGGCATCCCCCATTGATGCCCTGGCCAACGCCGCCGTATCTTCGCTGCATGCAAGCCCTGCCCATGTGGGTGCTTTGCGTCGACAATCCCACGGCCCAACGTCCCCAGCAACGGCCATGCCCGTCCTCCCCCCGAACAAGCGCGTACCGAAGCGCGCTTACTTCGACGATACCTTCCATGCCTATGACGAGCGGCCCTCAAAGCGAGCGCGCTCCGAGTTCTTCCCTTCACCTCAGCAATCCCTGCAGCATTCCAGACCCGCCACGAGCCATAACCCGGGATGGTCCTACAACGTGGAACAGATGATGGACACCGGTGTGCGCATGTATCAGGACAACGGAGTTGCCGGTCAACCAGTCGACGAGACCAGCTTCAAGCGTCTGTCCGATGCGCAGCTTCTATTGGACTTCCACCACGCCGTAAGCGCATCGCACTCCACTCAGTCACAACCATCGTCCGCCAAACGACCGAGCATATCTCAACCAGATCGGACAGAACACCATTCTTCCAATCTACCAGGCCAATATGCCGTTCGCCAAGTTGCTCCTGTCAACCAGATCACAACTCTGTCTTCGCGGGAAGCAAATGTCACGGACTATGGGTATGGATCCATGGACAACAACCACACCGGCCCCGCGGAGCGGAGTATGAATGGCGCCTCGGAAATGGACCTTGTCGCGCAGGCTGTACAGACCCATACTCCCCCAGAAGAGATATTCGGCGCCTCAACAATCCCCAAGACTGCGGAGGCAACGAATGTAGATGACAAGAAGTCGAGAAAGCACCAAGGATGGCCGAAAGGTCGGCCTCGAGGCCCTCGTCAGGCAACTGCTGGGAGTAAGAAGAAGAGGTCGACACCAAAGCCGAAAAACATACCGACTGTCACCTTAGGGGTGCCTGAGCAGTTACACTCACCTCAGAGTCTGCCAGCAGAGGGGAGGGACTTCGCCCATAGCGAAGACGCAGCCCCCGCTTCAGTACTTGTACAATCATCACACGATTTGCCATCACAAACTCGCCGTCACTCCCTTTCAAACGCGCTTTTGCCAATTCCACAAAATGCGTCCTTTGGCGCCGCGATTCCCCGCGCTCGATCCGTACCATTGAACACCAACATGGACACCCCGATCCTGGCTACTGGGCCTGTATCAAATGCTGCATATGTAGCTAATGGCGCTCCACCGGTAGTGGAGCTGCCGGTATGCGCGGGTTGTAACTCGTCCGATTCAGATACGTTGATCGGAGATGGGGAACAATGGATCAGCTGTGATGGATGCAAAGGGTGGTTTCATTTTGGATGCGCGGGGTTCAAGAGCGAACGGGAAGTGCGCGACGTGGACAAATTTTACTGTGATGCGTGCAGTCCCGATTTCGGCAAGACGACAAAGGTTCGCAAGTCAGGGAGGGCTCACACCGCAGTGGATTACGCGGGTCTCAACGAGGGAATTCTCAAAACATCTGACGACAATCCCGAGCATCACTACATCCAGGCCTTCAAGAACGGTAGTATACAATTCGAACCGGAAACGTTCGCGCGTCTGCCACCGGAACTAGTAACGGCAGATTATCTAGAAAAGACGAATGGTTTCAAGGAGCCCATTGTAATTCCGGCGGCACTGAACCCAAGGCCAACACCTCCCGAGCCCGCTGTATCGGATCCTCAAGCCCCCGTTGTTCCCGATTCCAGCGAGTTTAACGAAGAACCATTCGGATACGAACTTGCACCGGACGATGGCCAGGACAAGTTAGATATGGTCATTCCTCAGGGCCTTACTGTCCGTCGAGTAGCCGAGCTCTATGGGCCATTGGAAAAGGTGGATGTGATCGATGTCAAGTCACAAGAAGGCGAAGACAAGAGATGGAACATGGCGAAATGGGCAGATTACTACGAACAAGAGGGTGAGAAGCCGGTCCGAAATGTCATCAGTCTCGAGGTCTCATGGAGCAGACTGGGAAGACTTATACGCCGCCCTAAAGCAGTCAGGGATCTGGATCTCCAAGACGACGTCTGGCCTGAAGATGACAAATTGAACGCCCCCAAAGTCCAGTTCTACTGCCTAATGTCTGTGGCCGACTGCTACACCGATTTCCATATCGACTTTGGTGGCTCATCCGTATATTATCACGTCATCAAAGGTGCAAAAACGTTCTTCTTCATCCCTCCCACGAAACAAAACTTGAAGAAGTACGAGGATTGGTGTCTGTCGCCAAAGCAGAGTCACGAATTTCTTGGCCAACAAGTTAAGGAGTGCTACCGGGTCAACCTTTCGCCAGGAGATACAATGCTGATCCCATCTGGCTGGATTCACGCTGTCTGGACTCCCAAGGACAGCCTCGTCATTGGTGGCAATTTTCTCACTCGTCTGCATTACGGCATGCAAATACAAGTGGCTGAAATAGAGAAGAACACCAAGGTGGCCAAGAAGTTCCGATACCCTTACTTTCAGAAAGTCATGTGGCTGGCTGTGATCAAGTATCTGGAGCAAGATCCACTTCCTCCCGCGGCCGAGGAAATCTTCCTGAATGGAGGTGTGTTCCAGCGTACAGTGCCCATTTATTGCGATCCGAACAAGTTTGGCCACAATTCTGACCTTGGACCGGTAAACTACAACAAACGTTACTACTCAAAAGCCGAACTGGATGGCGTTTCTCAACTTGTCAAGTACATATGGAGGACAGTCATGATTTCACTGGGCAAGATTGAGGGGATAACGAAGGAAACGAAAAATGCCGTGACAAAGTCAATCCCAAAGAGTCATGGCGAACCCTTGGTGTTGGCTAGACAATTTGCCATGTGGGTAGCTTGGAAGAGGGGAAATGAATCCATCCCACAGTGGGCACATCCGGACACGGTGATATCCGAGATCTCCGATTCCAAGGAAAAGAAGATGAGCGTGGCACAACTCAAGAAAATGGAACGAGACTCGTGGGTGGAGGCACTCAAAGCGGCGAGGCTTCCCCGACCAACGCGGGGCTCCGATATTGCTCCTCGAAATGTTACAGAGACTCCAGCGCCCACGGGTCCTGGACCAATGACTCCCATAACCAAACCGACGACACAACAACTCGAAGCAGCCAAACATCTAAGCACACCGAAAACTTCTCAGCTAGGACCCAAGCGCATTGCTTGTGATGCTTGCCGAAAGCGAAGGATACGTTGTAAGCACAAGGATGAACTTATTGAAACAAGTCCGGGATCGGGATCTGGATCGACGTCAAGTCTGAATGCTGGTTCTGCCACTCTTCCGATCACCGGCTCTCACAACTTCCTAGGAGTGCCGATCAAACGGCGCGTGAGTGAGGCCGACGCCTCTTTCGGGCCACCTCTGAAAGCATCACTTGCATCAGACGTCGCACCCACTATGAATGGGGACGGGGGATCTGGAGATAGCGGTGGTGATAGCCATGCCGTCAAGTCGGGCCGTGTCAAGGCTTGCGCCGACTGCCGCAAGAGCAAGGTAAGCAAGGCTATCATTCCCATATAGCAAGGCTAACGCATTTACAGCGACGATGTATTCACGACGAGAATGGGAACGTGGATCCGGTCAAAGCTTCAGAGGCCCCAGTGCCTAGAGGCTCGGCTTCAAAGAAGCGGCGAGTCAGTGACGATGTATCCGGCTCCGGCAGCAGGCAATTCAAGAGCGAGCCCTTTGGTGATGCTGAAGTGGAGAACGGTGAAACGAATGTGCAGAATCTTACCCAGACACCAAGCCGCCCCTCGAGATCAGCCACCACACCTGGCGATACGATGACTGCGTATACCGCGCACAATCAAGCGGAGGATCTGCCCGCTGATGATCCAATGGACTTGGACGAACCGGATAACGATACTGTTGCGCTCGCCGGGGACCCACGTCTCTCTAGTGGAGACGACATCTTGTCTTCGATCGAGAATGCCCCTGAGCATTCAAACGGTATCTCGGATGCGGGTGCTCACGACCCTGAAAACAACGGTGTCGAGCCGCGCACACCTGGGCCTGTCACTCATCAGGAGCAGGCCACCTCTAATTGCGTTCAACACCGATCCGGAATAAGTGTGTCGCCTGCGTATAGTAACATCACCATTCCTCCAACAGCCGTCACCACTCCCAACCGCGCCCGCTCAGCGAGAAATAGCTCCAGTGGTCGAAAACCAAGCCAGACACCTCGATCTATCATTGGCAAGAGTGCGACTCCGAAGTCTGCCGGCAAGGCACGACAAGACAGCAAAGACGGCTCGATCAAGGTGGAGCAGAAGTCTTTGGCATCATCACCCACAGACAAACCAGAGGATCTTGCCAGTCTAGCCCTTGCGTTGAAACTACAGATGGAAGAGCACGGTCTGAGAAGGCGAAGCAGCAAGTGACCGTACTTGCGACTTCCATCATGAATTTATTTTCTTATGTCATTCCCTTTGGTTTTCCTCGTCAAAATGCTTGCAATAACCGGAGTTTCATGGTCCGCGGGAGTCATCTGGGCTCGGCCGTCTTTTTTCATGCGCCCTGTTTATCTGAGTCCTATCACGGAATGGCGTTTATGTGTTTATGGGATGGTGGGAAGAACAGGTAATTATATACCCGCGGGCACGAACTGGTCTCCGCAACAAGAGGTATACCTTGTATTTTTCTCGATCTTATGGCGCCGGGCTGGCAACTTTCATTTTCATCTTTTCATGGAACCTGCGCGGAACTGGCTTTTATGTGTAGGACACAGGCGTTAGGAGACTGAGCGCAATACAGAGGGGCGCATGATTCATGCTTTTATTGTGTGCGGACGTTTCCTGGCTGGCTTCGGCCATCGTCGTAGTCTGTTCCTCGAGTTTATCCTGAGTATTCTCACGTCTGAAATATATCATAATCTCTGCAACAGCGTTTATGTTGTGTCCCAGGGACTTAAGGATGTCGTGTTGCTGTTTGGTCGCGGGTTGTGATGAAAACGGCAATGGTGGTGTTGGGAGCTTGGCCGATCATGTGCTCCACCCCAGCCTCGGAAACCTATCAGACGTCCAGGTCATCCAAGACATCTAAGAGGACCCACGCGCATGCTTTCCCGACACTCAGCCTCAGTCACCCGAGCCGCCAAAGAAGAACACCTGTTTCCAGGTTTTGGCCTTGTCTCGCTTGGTATATATGTTTGACGTCTTTGCGTCATGGCCCTTTGTTCTCAGGCCGACGAGCGCGCGTGGGAGATTTGCGGCGTGGGCGTGACGGCCCGACGAGCCTTGTGATGTCGTCCAACATGAGTATTGTGTATAAGAAGGTAGGATCGCGAGGAAATGACGTTTTGAATCGTGCGTGGTAGGCCCTTTGTTCTCCTACCTCAGCCTCCTTGAGTGTCGTCGCAGCACCCCTTTACTACCCTTTGTTTTCTGCAGAAACGCATCTATTCTTTTTGTTCCAACAACATCTAAATCTAGATACTGGATCCAGTCTGAAACGAAACTAAATCTTGGTTGGGAGAAGCACCATGTGCTGGATAACCCTCAGTCCAGCCACGAAACGCAAATTCCGTGCCAGACTCCCACAACTCCACCACCACCATTCCCACCACGGTGCTTCAGTCGAAGAATTAATACGCATCTCGGACGAAGGTCCTGTCATCACAACCGCGTATCCAAATCGTAAAGTCAAAATCATTACCCCGGAACTCCCAATGCTCTCGTCTCATCACCACAATCACCACCATCATGGCCATGGCCATCACCATCATCTCCACCCCCATATCAGCCACCACCACCACCACCCACACATGCATCCGCATATCCATATCCCTCCAACAACAAGACTCCATGGACCAGGCCGCAAACGCGCCCCAGTCATAGTCGACCCGCCCGCTCCCCCACCACCTACACGTGAGCCCTCGCACTCCAGGTCCCGAGAACGAGAACGGGAAAGAGAGAGAGATCGCTCCCGCGTCCGCATCACCATCTCCGAATCCTCGCGGCCGCAGCATCCGCCGCGGTACCGAACTGTGATTGCCGAGCCAGGCAGGCCAGATATCCGGACGAGCACGAGAGCGGCTTTGGAGGTTGGGGGGAGGATTGGGGGCAGGGATAGAGGGAGGTTGAGGAGAGTGGCTGGGTATGAAGTGCTCAGTGCGCAGGTGCCGTGGGGGTGGGATTGTGTGAGTAGTTCTGCGGGGAGTGAGAGGAGGAGAGGAGGAGGGGGAGGGATTGGGATTGTGAGTGGGAGTGGGAAAAGGGGACTTAGGTATCCGCCGTTTGGTGGGGCGGGGAGTTGGATGTAATGCGGAGATGAAGGAATGAGCAAATTACCTTTCTACTTGGTTAGATGATACGGGCTTTATTTTCTCGTCAGGGAACCGTGGCGTTTGCTAAGCGTCTTCTTCTACAGTAGCCTTAGACAATCGGCATTGGCGAGCGGTCATCTAGATAGAATATTCTTAACATACATCTTTTCAGTGAGAAAAAGTGTTGACAGAAGAGGCTTTCCACCGGCCATCTATGTCGCTAACCCATTGTATCCGCCTTCGGCATATGCTGCACATCGTTCCACGACATCAGATCAAAAATTCCGTACGGCGCTGTTCCGAGACGATAGGAAGTCACAGAGGGGGCTAGAGATTGCAGTGCAATACGAACTCGGTAGAATACGAAGCCATCACGATGCGATACGGATGCTATGGAGATGGAATACGTGGTCGTGGCCATTGAGGACTTTTGGTATTCCTCGCCATGGACTTGATACGAAGAGGCAAACGCGTTGTGGAAGAGCAAGTATTCGGGTTAGATGGGGAGAGGAGGGAAGTTTGGATTGGTCATGTGTCGTGGGAACAGTGACGAATCTGCGACTAGGAACAACACCTAATCAAGATCTTCTGTTAGACACATTACACGTCACCAGGTTCTGTGCCCATTGCAAGGCTGAGCATAGAGGTTTATGACATTGCAATTGTTGATTACTAGATCTACAGTGCGTACTAGCCGTACGCCGCAGTCAGGTTTTCAAGATATCATTCAACATCTTCGCTACATCTCACATCACCCCTCTTCCTTGATAAAGCACCGACAGAGAGCTTGTACCACACCAGGACCCAAGCGGGCCAAAACCTCGAGACAAACCCTTCACTCCAATCGTTCCTATATCAATAAGTCGACCGTCTTATGTATGTAACGTGCGCCCAAACCACAAGAACAATAGGAGCTAGAAGACAAAACGCACAAAGGCAACGAATGCCCATATATTTCCACCTAGCGTGAGCGATTAATTCTATAGAGGATGATGAGATAGAGGCTTATAAGCCAGGGGAATCGACTGGTATGATATATAAACGGAGAAGGACGGGATATGACTGTAGAAATGCACACTAAATGAAATATAACTTTGTCGTAAGTCGTGTCAGGCTGTCGCCTCGCCTTAGAGGCGCAATATTAACAAGGGCGATATATGTTCAAAAACGAATAAAGAGAAGGGGACAATGATTTCGCTGATGCTCGCTGGTGCAGAAATGCGGGTAGGGCCGTTGCGCGGAATCGAATCTATTCGAGCTTTCGACTGAGTTTGGTCAGCTCGTCATCACTCAATGCAGCCATCCACAGGCATTTGCTGATGATGTTTGGCTCTGCCCTGAAGGCGTATTTCGAGCTGGCCTCAAGAAGACGCAATAGACTTTTGACAATCATAGCGGCCGTGTGATGTCGTTCAAAATTTACCAGTCGTTCTCCATCGACAGGAGGGGCATCGATGAAAGCAGGCTTTTGTGCGTTGTAGATCAGATCGCGGGTATATATGCCTTCTCACAGTTAGCTTTGATAGACGGAATGATGCGTGAATACACGTACCAATGAACGGAATGCAACCCTCTTCTGTCGTCGCGGTTTCCATCTCGACGCGCAGGTTGTGGAAGTTGCGCAGTGGCTGAACAAGGGCTTCCAAGTTCCTCATAGTTTGTTGCTCAGTGGCGGGGACCAAGGCCCAGGTTCTCTTGAGCCTCGAGACGTCCGTGGACAAGAGGGCAATGGTGATCTGGTACATGGTCGCATAATTTCTCAGTCGTCGTGCATGGGATGCGATATGAATATACTTCACTATGCAGCGCGCCCTCTCCTCGAGCGCGTCCGTTAGCACGATTTCGGAAACGGTCCATTTCACTACGAGATTGAACCGTGCAATCACCACGTCTACTCCCCTAGCCTCCTGGGTTCGCAGGTACTGTACCCAGTCCCGAATCTGGGGTGATGATTGTTTCCAGCGAAGCTCAATGAGCTCCTTCCAGTCAATTTCATCCAGTGCGTCCTTTTCGACAATTGTAAATTGCTGAGCAAGGGTTTCGGAATCGTAAGCCAAGACGAAAGGTAGATGCGCCGGAGGAGGTGGTGTACTGTCTTTCTTGAGCTCTTGTAACTCAATCGCCGCCTCCATTGGCTGACTCGTACGGCCGAATGGTTGATTGTTCATTCGGGAGGTTGGCGAATATCCCGGGGTAGGGAGACCCCGTTGAAAGGTCGTCTCGACCTGGTTGAGAGAATCATTGAGGCGGTTCGCCGTAAGCGGTGGAGTCGGAGGATGACGCATAGGGTGCATGGGCAGAGAGTCCTTTTCATTTTCGATGGTTGCTGGTTCATCGTCAAAGAAGCTCCTCACCCCATGGCTTGTTCCATCTGATCGCGCCACCATCCCAGAGTCATCATCGGCCATGTCGCTAAGGTCCTCGTCTTCATCTAGTAAAAAGGATTCTCTGACGGATGATCTTGGCAGTGTACCGTCCCTTGGTATCCTCTTCATGCTATCCGTCTCGATTACATATTCGATGGAGGAGTTTGGCGATCTGATTTGAGGAGTAGATTCGTCCTGCTGTCGCATAGTCGCATTGCTGGGCTTCAGCGGCGCAACTTTCGCAGATGATCGCATCGAGCCTTGCACGGGGGATCGCTGCGATGTGGTAATGTCGCTAAGCCCGCGGTCGAGAAGGGGGGTTGAGGAATACGAATCCTCAGATCCCGCTGCTGAAGAGAATCCTGGCACACGGCGATTGAAGTTCTCCCCCGAGAGACGGTACATTCCCTGACCCTCCCCTTCAGGCAGAGCAAGAGGTCGATGGAGGGCATCGTCGGTATGTGTTTGGCCAAGGGTATACGAAGAGTCCTGCCCAGATCGGATCGAGGATTGACCAGAGTAATCGTCCACGGGGGCACCTCGTGGAACGTAAACTTCCGGTTGAACTGTGATCGTTGGAGAAGGGTCAGGACTTCTCTTTTCATATCTCCCCTCTAACTTCATCAAAGCTGATTCAATTCCACCGTCATCATCGATGTCATCTGGTAGTGCGGCAAGCTTAGCGACTTCAACCTCGAAGGACGGTCTTAGATTGGGCTGTGACGAGTGAGTGGCGACCAGAGAGATACGCTTTGACTGCGGCTCCATGTCCTCGTCGCCGAGGGGCGGTGTGGGATCGGCAGATTCCGGCTCGTTTGTGGGGGGGACATAACGATGAGAGTGCAAGATGACTGAGTTGGTAACCGAATGCGTTCGATTCGAAACAGAGCCTGTTGAGTGAGGTCGCTGTATATGCTCTAAATCCTGTACGTTGTCTACGGCGCGAAGATCACCCCCTGGGCGACGTCGCAGTTGACGAGATGGCCCCGGTGGATGGTGATCAAGGAAGAATGGATCGTTATCGGAAGACATAGTTTGGATACTTCGGATGGTTGTTGCGTTGCTTATGGCTCTCCCATGCCTGCTTAATCCACTGTTGTAAGATGCGTGCCTCCTCAATGACCCCGACCTAGCCATGGAAGCTTTGGTAGACCCTCGCCGGCGGAATGAGTGCAGATGTTCTGGACCTTCAGAAAGAGATCTTCGCTGAGGGACGAAGGAGCGCTGAACCGACCCACGCGAAGTCGGCCGCCACTCCGAAGTTGCTTCAGATTCGGGTTCTTTATATAGGTCGGAATGCCGAATACCTAGAGCATTCTGGGTTTCGGTTGGCTGGTTGTCAATCGATGTATTACCTTGAATGGGTAAAGCAGTCTCGTCTCTAGGGGGATCCACTTCGGTCTCGGGCGCGGGCAAGGCTCCTGACATCAAAGGGATTGGAGGGGCCCCAGTATCATCCATTATCAGAATCGAGCGGCTGCCGGCGGTGACAGCACTCTGTACTCTAGGATCCTGAGAATTTGGGGCCTTCAAATGGTCCTCCGAGGTCGGAGTGTCTCGCTTGTCAAACTCGAATTCAAATCCGCTCAGGCGAGGTACAAGACCGTGTTGCTCTCCATTTCCCAACTCTTGTGTTACCGCCTCTTTATAGCTCTCGGCAACCTTCAAAGCTAGGAGATCAATCCGAACCTGGGGACGAGGACGAGCATGTCGGCGTTTGTGAACACCACCAGAGACGGTCGAAACAGTAGCTGGGTTGGAAATTCGAGCAGGTGACACATGATGTGACTGGTGAACCATGCCAGGTAGGTGTGGCGCAGAAGCAGAAGGCTGTTTGCTGCTCAATGCACGGCGAACGCTTCCAAACAACTTCTTCATGCCTGGGTTTGTTGGATGGCCGGGTCGTACATGCATGTCTCCTGAAACGTCAACCTGTTCAAGGTCTAAGTGGGACCGAGTATGACGTAAACCACCATTTTTTACATCAATATAGGGAGAGCCCGGTTGAAAGAGAGCGCCACGCACAAGAGTACCGGGCATCTTTGAAACAGCGGAAATGGCAGCGTCGGGAGCGGCACTCTTGGGGATGGAAAGAGGGGCTCTGTGATCTCTCAACGCGTCTGAGAAGCTCCCACTCCGTTTGTGGGCGTGAGAAGGCCTATTGTTTGGTCGCTTGATAGACACCGAGTATTGTGGACTCACTGCCACTCGAGCGGGGATGGGGTGCGGCACCGGGTGGGGATATAGCGGTGCGTCATTTGCTTCTGCTCTGTTCAGACCGCGCATTGGAATAGAACAAGACAGGACTTGCATACTCTGTTCGCTTGCAGGGGAGAGAGGAACTTGGGTCCCTTCATAGTCTTGTGAGGGAATGTAGGGTGAGCTAAAAGAGTTTTGAGGAGTATGGCGAGCTCTTTGAGCCCAATCCATGTGCTTGCTGGCGAATTGGTCGCTGGGATTCGATCCGATAGTTTCCACTTTGGTGTTGCGCGCTGTTCTTCGGGGTGGGGTCGAAGGTAACGGCGGAATTTCCTCGAAAGATGCCTGTGAATGTGACCCTGCCTGACCCCCGGGCAAAAGGTCATCGTCTGCCAAGTCTTTTCCAAATCCATCCTCGCTGTCCCAGTACAATGCACATGTTCTTCGCCAACACTTCTTGAGCTCCCCAACGATTTTGATGTCACCTCCTCCACCGTCGCCACGAGCTTTCAGGTCCTGGTAAAGGCCGTTCACCAACTCGCAGAAATAGATCCGGAGTTCGTAGAGCGGAACAAAGTCGTCGACAAAGTAATTCAAAATCCAGTGTCGTAGAGCCACAAAAGTCCGCACGCGCACGATCCGGCCAAAGTCGTCCTGGCGATCGACAGCCCAGCGTAAGCGAGATATGAGGTATGCTACCAGGTCGCGGCTCGACAAAAACGACCGGAAAGTGAGGAAGAAGTCCGAGAGCAGCTCATAATCCAGAAAGCTGGGCGAGGTGATGTGGGCTACGAGGCGGGACGGGGTTGCTGCAAGAATGTCGCCCGTAGCGGAGAAACGGACCACGGAATGGTCGTCTGGATTCACCGTCAGAGCGTCGTACAGCTGAGGGCCGATTGGGACTTTGGACACGCGGGCGGAGGAGGGTGCGGTCGAGGGCTGCAAGGGGACGCCCATTGTGGTGCGGTAGTTGATGGAGGCTGGCGAGTAAACTTCGGAGCGGTGGCGGACGGAGAGGAACGAGTGCGTGGCGCGCTGCGGGGTGAAGATGGATGACGGCAGCTCCCCAGCCTCGGTGCCAGATGCGCGCGTGTACACGGAGCTGCGCAGGATGGCGGTGCCGCGAGCGCTGAAGCGGGGGGTGCCCAACCGGTAGTGGGGAATCGGGACTTGCAGGATTGGCAGCGAGCCCGTGTCCGCAGTCTTGGGCCGTCGGAATGAGCCAGTGGGCCTCTCAATCACCACCTTGAAAGTGCCGGGCTCGGTGCTCTGCGAGGCGACTGTGTGCTCGTCGGCCGTGGAGAAGGAGCGCGAGCGGATGTGGGTGATGGGCCGCAGAGGCGTGTGCGGGTTCGACCGTTGCTTGGAGCCGTCGTCTGCGGTTACATGTCGCGAGGCCGGCGGCGGCGGAGGGGGGAGAGCGGCGGACTCGGTGCGGGTAGGCGTGCGGGCGCTGTACAGACTCTGCTCCCAGTCATTGCTCGGCGGCCGCAGCGTCGTCGAGTCGAGATGGGCGCTGTCGGGCGGAGTCTGGGGCGGAAAGACGAAGGGATCGGGCGACGGACGGCTGCGTTGGTTGCCAGAGCGCACGACGGGCCTGCGTGGTGAGAGCGGAGGTTAGCCAAGACTTGATATGCTCGCAGCCCAGGTGGGGATGCACCCGTGAGGGAAGCTGTAGCGAGTCACAGGATATGGAAGCTCGCCAATTGCGGCAGAGGGGCGCGCCAGAAGCAAAGAAAACAGACGACTGGACGAGGCGAATATCGACTCGCCCCGCTGCCAAAAGTCCAGCGCCGTACCTGAGGTAGATGATGCCGTGGTTGATGTTCGCAACGGTGAAGGAGCGGCCGCTTGAGGGCGTCGCTGTGGTGCCGGTCGAGGATTCGATGGTTGCGCTGCTCAAGCCGCGAGTGCGAGTGCGCCGCAGCTCCTCGCGGGAATCTTTGACGCGACGCAAAGACTGCCGGCGGACTCCAGCAGGTCGTGCTGCCGTCTCTCCAGCACGCCGTTTCACATTCTGCGCTCTGCGCGCGGCAGCGAGCAATTCTCGCTGACTGCCAGCGGGCTCCGCATACAGGGCCGGGGGAGCCTGGGATTGCAGTGCTGGCAGGGCCATCTCTCACCCATGATCCGGGGCGCGTGAGGGCTGTCGATTACTGTGTCATGGGGACGGTCGATGCAGCAGCATTGTTAATATGGGACAAGAGCGATGCAGGAAAAGGCGGCGGATGGGCGACGGATGAAGTCGACTTGAGGGCAGCAAGACGCAATTCGAGCATTCGAGCAGGGCACAGGTTGATAATAGGTAGCTCGGCCAACGCAGCCAGCTCAGCCAGTCATTCAGACCGTCCAAGCACAGGGCGAGGCGTCGGTGCCCGCCCAGCGATACATACACAGGCATCACGCACCCCAGTCACTGCAACACGAGCCCGGCTCGCAGCGTGGGTCCACGGAGAGGTGGATTCTGGCCTTGCCCGCCACACGAAGTCTGTTCACTCGCCGAGTGGCCGGATGCCGCCTGGCCATGTGCTGCCCGCCCGGCACCCGCGCCGCGCGATTGGGCGCCGCCGTGCGGTGCAGAAGCGTTGCAGAATCGCTTGCCCACCGTGGCCGAGTCGGACGCGGCGAGAGGAGCGCACATTTATCCTTCATGGATGCGATGCTCACTGCAGCGCGGCCAGCTTGTGCTTTTTCCCAGCGCCCGCTGATTGCGATTGCTGGCGACTGGCACCTCTGGATACCACCTTGGTTGACGGCTGCACGAACCCACCGGCTGCCAGCCACCGGCAGCAAACACAGCGACGGAGACGCTGTACCGTTCCTCAAAAGCCCCCGACTCCACGCGTCCACAACTCCAAACCACCGCTGCTTAGCCGCAGCTGTGGCAGACTTCAATGGCTCGGCCCAGCTGCCAGCCCAGCCAGTGCAGTGCTGAGGCCCAAGAACGAGTTCGGCCATGCGGCGGCGCGCTCCCCAGGGTAACGTCGCGACCGCTGCCCCGTCGAGCAGCAATATACCACATAGAGATGGTGGACTGTTGTTACATGTAGATTTGCGAGCACGATGATCCTGAATTACTTCTTTGGGACCAAAAGAACGTAGTCGGTAACGTGTCAGACGGCACTTTGCCGAGTTGGGAGCCCCTCACCTGCGAACCCAAACTTCAGTGGAGCCCTCTCCCCTCAGATCCCTACCACTTCCCCCAACCTCGCTCATTCTCCAATCGAACCGTCCTCTCTTGAAAAAAGAACAATCAATTCTCCGCCCCGCCTCATTCCTTGCGAGCGCCCTCATGGCTGGCAAGATCCAATTTTGGCCATGCACCAGAAGTGCCGAACTGATCCTCTCATGCAGGCCCTTAGTCGTGACGATGCAGCGTGAACAACACAGTTCGCAACTAACGTTCTCCGATCAATTCTCCGCTCAAACCTTCTTTCCCTCCTATCCATGCAGGCGGTTCCATGATGCCCAAAGACAGCAGATCCAGGCTGCAGAATCTCTTGACTCTCAGCACTCCTGATCCGTGCTTGTCAGGCAGGTTTCTCTCCTGCATAACATCGCCAAAGTTCCTCGAGATTCGCTGCTGAGGTCGCCAATCTTCATGCTGTGTCCGGCTTCGAAGATTCTTCTCCACTCTTCGAAGATGGCGGTGTCATGCAGGCCGCTTGCTGCATGAAATCCTGCGGATGACTCCACGCTGGGCCGATTCTCGAAAGGTCGCCGAAGTCGGTACAATCAAGATCCACATATACTCGTCACGCGTAGGTTATAGCATGACGGCCAGTTGAGTCGTAGCACGACATCATTCCTAAATGTTAGGCCTGACGCTTCGAGACGCGGTCCGTTGATGGGCCCGAGATGCCGAACGTCAACTGTCAATGCTAACCATGGAACAGAGGCATTCTCAAGCCACGTGCTCAAAGCACGTCTTTAACGGCGAGTTTCCCGGGCGACAATGTAACAGTATAAGAGTCCATATTCCTTATACACGCCATCCCGCGTCGCTACAGCGGGCGTCCCTGCTAGAGGCCGTCTTGGAAGCCTGAAGACAGGTACACCCGGACAAGATCCAACAAACCTCCGAGACATATATCCCGAACCATGCTCATAGTACTTATTAAAAAGGATATGCCCTGACTTCTTCCTCCCTCGACATGTCCAATCCATTCTGAATCTGCTCTTCATGCTTACGGTCCAGATACTCCAGCAGCACATCCTGATACCTCTCCTTGCCCTTGTATCTGCTAACATCATCCCCCCAGCTGCGCACCGCACTCGCCAGTCTCCCCGGGACATACGGCTCATTGCAGATATCCGTAACGGGATGGAAATATGTCCGAATGGTGAAGACGACACCGCCGGACCGCGGAAGCCTGCGTGCACATGAGTCAGCAAACGTTACAGAGCCAAGCCAACGTGGACATCGACATCCTAACAAATTGCAGGGAAACACTTACCGGCGCAGACTCTGTCGTTCACTCCGGAACCAGTGGTGCGATATCGCCTTGTTCTTTTCGGCAGTGAACCAGCCGATACCGTCACTGTCCTCGCTGCCAATGCTATGGCTCCAGGCCAGCGCGTCGTCGACTTGGATGAAGTAGTTGTTCCGAAGGACTGCTTTGTCGGGCTGCACGCGCTTGAAAAAATTCATCATGCCCTTCTCTAGTTTCTCCTTGAATTGCGGGACGTCACCGCTCGTGTGGATTTCCGAGAGCGGCATCCCGAATTTGTCTTCGAGACGCCAGAATCCGGCCAACAGAATGGAGCCCGCGAGCAGGTAATATTGGCCATCGGGTCTCTCGAACATGATGGCGAGGTCGTCTTGGACGAAGCGCGCAGCCATTTGCATGGGGTCTTCTTTCAGGGGCCGCTCCACGATGTTGAACGTCTCGCCCGTAACGATGTTTTCCATGCCCACCTCTGTCTTCTTATACAGGCTGGGGTACCGCTGGGGGAGGTAGTCGCACAGCTCTTCCAACAGTTCACATGCTCCGTCGAATGCTTCTGGTGCAGTGTGGCTACACTTCGAACCTCTTTCAATGATCCGTTGTGCCTTGAGATTGTGAAACTTCATGTAATGGTTGTCGAGCTCGATCCATTCGTCCCAGTGCATAGTTCGTAGACCCATGGTCACATTATACTTTGGCCCATAGCGGAACGGACGATAAGGCAGTGGCTTTGTATGTTCGACGGACCAGTCGGGATACGGAGGTGCAGCAGGGCGCTTGAAGTCTTGCGGGATCCACACTGTGACGTAGTCAGTCTCAAGTTTCTTGAGAAAGAATGGGAGATCTGATTTTCATACCTCCAGGCTCGCGAGCCGGTGCTTTAAAAGGAGATCGATTTTCCAGATCGGGAGTGCTCGGCCGTGGAATCTCTTTCCGGCTGCGGATTCGCCGTGTGAGAGCCACTGTACCCCAAACCAAAGTGACAAAGGCGAGAAACCCATAGAGAAGAGTCTTCAGATCGACATGTGCATGAGCATTTTGTACGGTTGCGTGGAGCTTCGCACCGTCACAATTGTGTCGTATCCATCGCTTGGCTTCCTCCATCCTGTGCAAGAGTTGAGGTGGAATGGTCGACATTGGAAGCATGCCAACAAAACCTGCAGTCTACCGGCGGCTAAGCAGGGGGTATAACTCTCCTCGAGTCATATGCTGGTGAGGCACTCGTCGTAGAAGAGCAAGATTGAGAATATGGTTTCACAAATAAAGAACAGCTGCAGTGACATGATGCTGAACGCCGCGTTATATTGACCTATTGCTACAAGAACAGGAAGGATCCGACGTCCGCAGCGATAACCTTTTCCCACAAGACCAGGTGTGGGGTTCCCAAAACCCAGTGTCGTCAACTCGTTGTTATCGGCTACCGTCGAGGATAGGTTTGCTCAATCGGGTTTAGCGCAACGCTGTCGATTTTGAGGAACTCGTCCCTTGCTGGAAGTCCCCTCAACTGGGGATTGGATGGAGTTAAAGTACCCATACATGTGCGCAAACTCGCTACTCTTCGCCTTTTCCAATCTGGCCTTTGCGTCGAAGCAAACAATACTGGCCCCACTTCCGACGGTAGTGTTCGGGAACGAAAGGCCAGTCCGGGACCCAGAGCAAACGGCCTAACAGCGGAGTTTGGCTGGAATCAAGGAAGGTTGTGCAAGATAATTTTTCCCAGTTCTTAGTGTCCGAGATGTAATTGGGTTCCAAAGGAGACGGGGAAGTTCTCGGGAATTGCGAATCGACCAAAAAGTGACAGTGGTCAATACCTGTCTGGTAGTGTGTCAGTCTTTACCCAAACATGTGTTTGTTATGCGTGGACTAACATATTTCCCTAGGTCTTCTTTGTTTTCGTCGTTCATACCCGAAGGTATCAGCCAGGCACCCGGGAAAAGACCGAACCCAACATTTGCTTCGCTGAATTCGCCAGGGAGAAGGCCGGTAAACTCGCTCTTGATGAACTTTGCTCGTACTCCCTTTGGTAGGAGGTAAGTAGAAGGAAAGCGGTACCACTCTTTCCCGAGGCACACATTATCGCCGGCATGGGCAACGCCTTGACGCTGCAAAGGGGCATAAACCGTCAAGGGGGCCGAGTAGGCAGTCATTGTTCCAAAGGTTCGAAGAATCCCCAGGTTTGCAGTTGCGAGTAGAGAGAGACAGACGAAGAACAGTTTCACCTGCGGGGGTATCCCACCGATACGTCCGAGGTTTGCGAGCAGAATGTGCAGCGAGATCGCTGCGTTCAGTGCCAGGGCTGGGTAGGCCGGATACATAAACCTCTCCTCTTTGTGCGGCTGCAAGGTAAATATGCCAAGCCATAGGTAAAAGGGAGCAACGAAAACGATGCCTCGCAGAAGACTCTGCTGCTTTGTGGCAGGCTTATCTCGAGTATTATGCTGATATAGGAGTAATGGGAGAGCGCCCATAGCAAGAACGAACCAAACGCTGAAGTTTAGAGACAGGTTGCGTAGGTAAAAGTGCCATGGCTCTACGCCATAGATGTTTGGTCCCTTGCTGCCACCACTGAACACGTTGTAGAGAACGATATTCAATGGCACACACACAGCCTTCCTATAGAAGAACGAGTCAATGGCCATTTGAATGCCCTGGTGGAAATAGGTAAGTCAATAGCATTCATTCAACACAAATGGGGACTTACTAAAACGATAAGGGATCGGACAGTCCCGTCGAGCACCCTCCCGAGTCCCTCGGACATCGCCCCGGTCATGGACGCCAAGAGGGCTTCTTCCACAAGAAACGGGATGACCAGGGCGCCAGCAAAGGGCCAACCCAGCAAAGCTCCAATCGCAAACCACATAATGCCTTCGGCAGTCCTGATCCCGCCGGTCCAGTCCATGAAAGCCGAAAAGCCAAGCATAGTAGTGTACATGGCGAAACTAGAGGGGAGATAGGCTGGCGATGCATGATACATGCCGGGGCTGAAGATCATCGCAAACATGAAGAATGCTGCAACTTTGGGATGCATGGTCCTGGATATGGTGGCGTACAATCGAGTCTCGCAAATTGCGCAAAGAGAAGCCAAAACGACACGAAGAAAGTAGAACTCGAAAACCTTTTGCCTGTACGGCAAGATCCGACCCATCCAGATCACCGCGGCGTGGATGCCGGCGTAGGTCCAGCTTCGGATTGCATACTCAGGGGAGTATTCCCAGGTTTGGAGGCCATGGCCATGGTTGAGATAGTGCGTGGGCTCCCAGTAGTTGAAAACTTCATCGCAGTCTTGGATCGGAGAAAATAGGGCGGCAATAATGTTCGCAGCAGCAAAGATGTAGAAAGCAATAATAGGTCGCAGCTGTGGAGACGGGCTGTCCTCATCGCTTGGACCGCACCATGTCGGTTAGTGGACAGATTGAGATGTCTCTGGGAATGGAAAAGTACCTGGGCGACCGCTGGGCTGCCCGAGCACCAGAGGCTTCTTTGGGCGACATCACGTTCTGTCTGGGTCGGTGCACTGTGAAGCGACCGCAGGCCCGGTGCGTGTGATGCAGAACTCCAGGAGTCGAGAGTCGAGAGTCGAGAGACGAGTTGCGCTCAACCATACATAGGGCTGAGCGCAGGGGGTAGTCACGCCAAGGCGCGCTAGCCGCTAGCGCTGCCGGGGCGCATTTTCTCTTTCTCTGGCCACGCCCGCCGTCAGTCCCTGGGCTCCTTTCACAACACCTGATCCATCGCAGTTCCATCGCCTGCGAGGCCAGGCTGTCAAACACATTGCTGTATGCTTTCACACTGCGCGTGAGAAATAGCTTCCAACATGTCGGACAATTCCGCGGTGGAGCAGCCTCCTGCAAAGCGGGTGCGCCTCGAAGGACCTTCCATTAATGGAGCGTTCGACGTCCCGGGCTCGCCCGTCGATGACTTGGACGACGACTTCTACGAGACCACCCCAGTCAAGCCCTCGCCCGTCCATCATTCCCCAACTCCCGTGAGCTTTGAGGATCGCTCAGCGTCCTCGGCAGCTGCGCCTGAACCCGCGCCTCCACCCGCGCCTGCAACTGCAACTGCACCTCCCGCTGCCCCCACCAGCCTTTCGACATTGCCTATCCCGGGCCTGGGTCTGTGGAGCGCTTCCTCGCAGCAGAAGCAGCAGGAGGAGCCGTCGTTACAGTCTGGCCATGACCCCAACGGGGCTGTCGCCAGCATGGAGCTTGACGAAGCCGAGGACGGCGAGGTGTCAGACTCAGAAGACCTGTACAATGAGCCAAAGCCAGCAGACGCCATGATGGGCGATGAGCGGCCTCTAGGCTCGGGATACCCTCCCATGGCCGGCGCCCAAGCAGTAGAGACTATCCAACATGTCCAGAATGGTGTGCGCTCTTGCAGCGAGAAACAGCCCAGGGCTAACGCTTGCACAGAGGACAGTATTGTCAATGCCCCATCGCCGGCCCATCCGCCTCAAGATAGCGACGACGACGAGTTGCCACACAAGAAAATCATTCGAAATGCTGTTAACGTCAGCATGGAGCCAGCCGCACCTAAAGACACCCCCACGGCACCGCCCAACACCGAGCAGCTAGACAGTGGAAAAGCAGAGTTCCTTCGTGCGGCAGAAGCCATTGAAGGCAACCCGGAAGCCGAATGGCAGTTGGACTCGTCCGACGCAGAATCTTCCTCTGATTCATCTAGCGACTCGAGTGACGACAGCTCTGGCGACGAGGGCGAGCTCGACGAAGGCGAACTCCTTGACCCGGCTGAGCAGGCGCGGAGACTGATGATGGAGAGCGTCGATGATCTTGAAGGCGCGGCGAAAGCTGAAGTTCGTACTGTTAACGAAGTCCCAGATATCTATGAGAAGCCCAATATTACCGTCACGCCCGACATGAAGATAATAGAGCTTGGAAAGGTCGAATCAATTGTCGACAATTTGGTTCTCGTCAAGGCCAACGTTTCTGGAGACTATCAAGTCCTCGAATCGGCATCGGTGTTGTGTCTTGCAGACCGCACCGTGATTGGCAAGATCGCCGAGACGCTTGGCCGTGTGCAGGAGCCAAGATATTCGCTGGGCTTCAACGAGGTCTCGGAGATCGGAATCCTCGGGATCACAAAAGGCACACCGATTTACTATGTCGACGACCATTCTGTATTCGTGTACACGCAGCCATTGAAGGCGCAGAAGCACACAGATGCTTCGAATATTCATGATGAAGAAGCAAACGATGTCGAGTTCTCCGACGACGAGATGGAGGCCGAACACAAGAAGAAACAGAAGGAGGCAAAGAAGGCCAAAATCGAGGCGAACCGCGATTCCCAGGATAAAGCTCCGATATATCCGAGTGACATACCTCCTCCCGCTCCCGTTGGACAGTACCAGGGTGGCGGTCTCAAGTATAGCGATGACGAAGACGAAGATTTGGGCATGTATAGGCCCCTAGCAAGACCAGATCACTTTGAAGATGTTGCTGGAAGAGGAGGACCCCTAGAGGACAGGAGCCATGTGCGCAGAGGTAATATGAGAGGTAGAGGGGGTGGCAGATCTGATCGAGCACGCGGGTTTCGAGGAAGAGGGGGTGGTGGGAACGATCGAGGCAGAGGCGGCGGTTTAGGAAACGATCGAGGCAGAGGAGGCATTGGAATAGACCGAGGCAGGGGAGGAGGGGCTGGTGGTGGTGGTAGTGACCGAGGTAGGGGAGGTACTGGTGGCGGCGGAGATCGAGGACGAGGAGACCGTGGGCGAGGCGATCGAGGGCGAGGCGATCGAGGGCGAGGCGATCGAGGGCGAGGAAACCAGGGCAATCAGTTCTCCAGGGGTGGAGGCGATAGAGGTGGTCGACACCAGGAACAAATGCGGCACAGAAACGGGAGCCAACAGGACAACAGGTCGGTGGCCTCAGCATCTCCCGCCCGCCAGATACAGGGACGCCCACAGCAACAACAACAACAACAACAGCCGTCTCCTCCGCGAGGGAAAGCAGCTCGGAGACAACAGCAGCGAGAGCAGCGGCGGCAACAGCAACAGCAGCAACAGCAGCAACAGCAACAACAGCAACAACAGCAGCAACAGCAACAACAGCAACAACAGCAGCAACAGCAGCAGCAACAGCAGCAGCAACAACAACAACAACAACAACAGCAGCAGCATCAACAACAACCACAGAAGAACTCCAATGTTCCGGCGGCTATTGTCCAACCTGTTTCTACAAACAACTCCGCGTATGTACAGAATACTGCTCCAAGTAACCCTGGCTGGGGAACCGTCGGTCAGTCGAACCCTCCACACACTGCCAACCCATACTCGGCCCCGAATCCAGCTATCCCCCCGGGTTCATACATAAACCCGGCCTTCTACGGACAACCGGCCGCAACCCAGGCCCCTCAAGCGCATGATGCAGCACTACAGCAATGGGTACAATATTACCAGATGGTGGCCGCTGCCATGGCTGGCCAGCCTCAGCACCAACCTCAAACGCAGCCTCAGGCTCAACCCCAACCCCAACCTCAAGCATATCATGCCCCAAGCGCTAACGTCCAGCAAAACAATCAACAGAGTCAAACGCCATCATTACAGGATATTTTGAGAACACTAAACGGCGGCGGTGGACCTTGATAAGCGGAGCGGGTTGTGGATTGTATGAATATGGATTGTAGGACTGGTTTGCAAGTGAAGAGAGAAAGGGAAGCCATAATAGTCAGCGCGGTTTTTGTTGCCCATGCGAGCTTAATAACGTCGATTGACTGCAGGTATGTGATTTGTTTACTTCACTTGACGGCTACTCGCCGGTTTGATGTGTCTGGAGTGCCCCCTCAGCGCCAAGGAATTCACTTGGGGCTTTGCACAGCGGAATAGATGGTGAAAGACAACTGTTTGTCCGGACTTCTGTACATGTGTGCATTTGACCCGTTGATGCCCCTCGCTCCGGTGTTGCAAACACAGCGTGGCCGGCGACTCAGGGTGGAGGAGCAGTCCAACATGGACCCCAGGCTTAGACTGGGAGAATATGCAGTCTGGAAACACATTTAGCCTTGGTGGCGGGGAATGCTCCAGGCGGACGGGAATCATAGCCTTCATCTGTACACAGTATAGCAAAACAATGGGATGACGCAGGCAAGTTTTGTCGCATCTGCTTTACTTCTTACCCCGTGGTCCAGCAACTGGTCCGGCAGCGCCTGGGCATGGATGGTGGTGGTTGTCGTACGGCGCCACTTTTTGCCATGTGGCTTGATTGAGAAAGCGGGGCGCTGGCCGAACTGGGCCTGCACTGCTACAAGCCAGAAGGCTAATAAAACAGCGCAGCGGGCTGGGCGGGCACACGGCGACGACGGCGACGACAGCGTGCGGCCAGGGCCCGAGGAATGCGTGCTGTGCAGCCCGGGGCCGTGAGCACGGCGCAGCAGAGAACAGAAGAATAGGTGGATAGACAGACAGCGGAGACCCACGCGCCCACGGCCGCCGCGGGCGGGACGGCACTGGCTTTCTTCTGCTCTCGATAGTGTGTCCCGGCTGCGGTTGTTCTAGGCTCCTCGCTAATAGGCCATCTTGGGATCTTGGGGTCGGCATCATCTTCAACCCTCCATCAACCACACGCACCCGCTCGTTCGCCGCGCCCGCTCACCGCCGTCAATCGTGAATCGTCCTGCTGCCCGCTGTCTCTGCGCCGCCGCCGCTGCCCGCCCTCCGCGCACGCCCACCAAGCCCATGTGCGTGCCCGCGTCTCGTCAAGCCTCGATGAAGCCGTCCTAGCACTCTCGCACTCCTCCGTGCTCGTCGCGGCAGCACATTCGATAGCCCGTCCGCCGACCGCGCTCGCCCGCTGCATTCTCCGGGGCCACCATGACGAGGAAGGACAATGTTGGCCGCCATGGGTCCACCGAGAGCTCTGGCGCCGAGAGCTGGCGGTCGTCAGACACGGTCAAGGCGAAGGCCAGCTTCAGCGGCCGCTCTCGAGGCACGCCCGTCTCAGTGAAGACGGCCAAGGACCTCAACCACAACCAGTACGTTGCATCTCCGCCCCTGTGCGCGCCTGGTCCCGAGCCATTGAGCAATCCCGCTGCTCATTTGCCCTTTGTGTATTTTCCAACCCGTTGCAGTTCTGCCGGGCCCGCGCCGACTCGTACCTCGTGTTGTCGCAGACCTCCGAAACCGTCACTAAACATCCTGTCTCTCCTCATCTTGATTTGTTTCTGATCGCGCGTGCGCTTCCTGCTTCTCCCCTCTTCTTTCTGCCTTCTAGCTGCGTCAGGCTAAGACATCGGGCTGGTTGGCTCGGTGCTCGCTCCAGCCTTGTCCCCGCGCCCGTCTCATGGCGAGACCTAGCACACTGCCTTGAACATGGGCCAGCTGACGCCTCGAATTAGAATTGAAAAGGAGTCAGAGATATCACCCGGCACCATTCCTCCCATTCCACCTCCAAAAGATCCTTCGCATAAGCCCCGGAAGAATTCCAGCTGGGACAGATCGCGAACATCCGACTGGGGCAACCATCGAAAAGAGTTGGCCGTGCTAGAGACATCTGGAAGCAGAATACCGTCCATTTCGAAGACCCAGCCTACCGCGGTCTCGCCTACTCCGCCGTGGATTGCCGCCACGGCCAACGGCCCAGTTATGCCCTCGAGTGTCTTCTCCAGCTTTTTCAACGATTCCAATGAGGACGTCACGCAATTGTCGCCCGGATTCCGTCCTGGAAGCGGGAAGGAGGACAGCATGGGCTTTCCCACCGACGATCGACGCCCGTCTGTTGCAAGCGCGACAACCGTCAGCAGTTCCGGCTCTAAATCAAGCATTAGCAGAGGCTTCCACAAGAAACTGCAGGGATTCTTCGGGGACGAGTTCCCTGGAGATTCTCGCCAGAATTCCGATACAAGTCTGACCACACCTTATGGTGCCGAACCCCACCCGACACGCAGTCTCCGCAACCGTACCAATTCTGTAAATAATACCCTGGGAAGCAGCCTCAACAGCAGGCCTGGGTCGCCAGTAGGATCTCGTCCACGAACCCCGCTTCCTTCGTCGGAAGTCACGCCGTGGGAATTCCAAGACTACAAAGTAAGTGCGAGTGCATGTTACGCATCCGTCCGCGAGGCAAAATTCCGATTTGTGACGCGCCTCAGAGAAAGGGGGAGGGTCACTCGGAACAGGGTCGCTCTCACACCCATCCGCTTTCCTTCTTTATTAGATTTCCGCCGGGGCGCACTCATCCACATTAGATATTCACTTTCTGCTTCCATGATGTGCAACGTCACTGACCTCTCCTTCCAGGAAACACCTGCGCAGGCCGAGAATGGAAGATTTGTGTCCGAGCAACAATCGACCAAATCTGGCAAGAGCTCTCACAAGCTGAGACTTCCGGGGCACCGCCACAACAGGAGCAAGGACGATATCAAGCCAGCAGACAGCCGTGCAGAAATCAGCCAGCCATATCCATTGCGCCCGGTGACCAGCCGGGAGGATTCATCATACAGTGTTCGCCGAGAGCAGCAACTTCCATCAGCCCTCAGCTCTGCATTTGCTTCGAGGACAAATCTTCTCCCGCGGCCGTCCAGTCCCACCCCAAGCGCTTTTAGCGAAATGTCAAGAGACCCTTCCTCACAAAGATCTCCTATTACCAACAAACCGCGCTCAATCCTTGATCGATTCAAGAGGAACAAGGAAAAGACGGACCGCGCCACTCCAGAATCTCTAAGGGACTTCCAATCCAACGCCTCGATGGTCTCGCTCCAACCTTCCATTAGCTCTGCGAAGTTCCCTCGGGCAGAACCCTCCCCTCCAACAGCGGGCTCTCGGAAGAAAGGCGTCGTAGATCCGGGATACCGAGAAAAGGGGTTCGGACAAGGCAGAGAAGGGAAAAAGGACCACAGCCGTTTACCTTTCAAGAGCTCGAAACGACCCAATGGGGCATCCGAGCAACCCCGCGGAAAAGACCCCAATGAAATCAACGCAGACGAGCGAGCTGTCGCGTTATGGAATCTCGACACCGATCTTGATCACATGGAAGGCATCGTCAATCTCCAGCAACCGCCAATGACTCCACCCACGGGCGAAATACCCCCAGTTTGGCCAGGAGAAGATCCCGCTGTAGCACCGAAAGACCAGGACGATCTGACCGCAGCGTGGGATGCGCCTGATTCGTGGGCCGTCAAGCGTCCAGACGAAGAGGGCGCTCCTAGGCATGGCGACTATGATGACAACAGCGCTGTTCCAAAAGAGGAGGATAGCTCGAAGACATATTGTGTCCGCATATTCCGGGTGGACTCGACATTCGCGACCCTTTCCGCCACCCTTGGTACTTCTGTTTCCGAGATCATTCAAATCCTGGGGAAGAAGACTCTACTCCAAGATGAGCTTGACAATTACCATATTGTCATGCGGAAACATGATACTTCACGCCAACTGGATCCCCAAGAACGTCCACTGCTAATACAGAAGCGGCTGTTGGAGAAGGCAGGTTATACAGATGCTGATCGCCTTGAAGAGGTTGGAAGAGAGGATAATAGCTATCTCTGCCGGTTCACGTTCATCCCGGCCAAAATGAGCGGCTATTCGAGCCTAGAAAAGGATCCAGGTTTCAGTAAGATGCAAAAGTTTAGCCACATCGACCTCCAAGGCCGCAATCTCATCACCATCCCCATCACGTTGTACCAGAAGGCGACGGAGATAATTTCTCTCAACCTCTCACGCAATCTGTCACTAGACGTCCCCAAAGATTTCATACAAGCTTGCACCAACCTCCGCGAGATCAAATACACGAGCAATGACGCCCGTCGATTGCCGCCTAGCCTAGGCCTGGCAAGTCGTTTGACGATGCTGGACATCTCAAATAATCGTCTGGAACAACTAGAGCACGCGGAGCTACAAAAGCTGCAAAGTCTCCAAGGCCTCCGATTGTCCAACAATAGATTGACACAACTTCCCGTATACTTTGGGCAATACCGCGCACTCAGGAGTCTGAACCTGAGCTCGAATTCTCTCACGGAGTTTCCGGATTTTCTTTGCGAGGTACGAACGCTTGTCGACCTGGACATAAGCTTCAACTCGATATCGAGCCTGCCAAAAATTGGCCAACTGACTTGTTTGGAACGATTATGGGCGACCAACAATAAGCTCACTGGTAGCTTTCCTACTACACTCAGCAATTTGGTCAACTTGCGTGAAATCGACGTTCGATTCAACGCTCTTGACAGTATGGATGTCATGTCTCAATTACCAAGGCTGGAGTGTCTCTTAATCGGTCACAATTCCATATCTGCATTCGAAGGCTCGTTTCCAAAAATTCGGGTCTTACAGATGAATCATAATCCAGTCACTAGGTTCGGGATGAGTACTCCTGTGCCGTCATTGTCCATTCTCAACCTTGCATCTGCGAAGCTTGCGCAGCTCCCCGAGGACCTATTTCAGAAAATAACCGGCCTGACGAAGCTCATTCTGGACAAGAACCATTTCACCTCCATATCGAGCAGCATTGGAAAACTCTACAGACTCGAGCACCTGAGTATGGCAAGGAATTCCCTGGGTCAGCTACCGGCTGAGGTTGGACGCCTTGGGGAACTACGATATCTGGACGTCCGCGAAAATAATCTCGAACGCCTTCCAGCAGAAATATGGTACGCACGCAGGCTGGAGACTTTGAATGTGTCCTCGAACGTCCTCGACGCATTTCCCAAGCCAAGCCTGCCTCCACCTTCGTCCAATGGCGACGTTTCCAATATGGATAGCGCAACTCCTTTATCCACCCCAGGGATTGCGTCAAGCCCGAGCTACGAAGAGCTTGGCAAACTGGAAGACTTTGCAAATAGACGACCTAGTCAGGCATCTGCTGGCTATCTCAGCTCGGGTCCATCCCCAGCCGCAACACAGCGGAAAGGCTCCATGGCGTCGTATGCAACAGGGTCGACAGCCACAGCGAGAAAACCATCCGTAACATCTCGTGTACCTACTGAGGGATCCGTGACTCCCATTTCCCGTAAAGATTCCAGTCTTTCTAATCGAATGGTGTCCACATTTGCCGGGTCCTTGCGGCATTTGTTCCTCGCCGACAACCGGCTTACAGACGATGTGTTTGACGAGCTTGCACTTCTTCCTGAATTGAGAATAGTCAATTTGGCGTACAACGCCATTTACGATATTCCTCCGCGCACAATCCGCAGATGGCAGCATTTGGCTGAGCTATATCTTTCCGGAAACGATCTAACTTCGTTGCCTGCCGAGGATCTGGAAGAAGTAAGCTCGCTCAAAGTCTTGCATATCAACAACAACAAGTTCCAAGTGCTACCTGCAGAGTTGGGAAAGGTTGCTAAGCTCGCAATTCTTGACGTTGGCAGTAATTCCTTGAAATACAACGTTTCGAACTGGCCGTACGATTGGAACTGGAACTGGAACCACAACTTGAAATATCTCAATCTCTCTGGTAACAAGCGACTTGAGATCAAGCCCAGTGGGCCTTTTAGCGGCGGGGGAGCTGCCATGCGTGAAGGCCGAGATTTGACCGACTTCACTTCTCTCATCAATCTACGAGTCCTCGGTCTGATGGACGTCACTATGATGGTACCGTCAGTACCAGAGCAAACCGAGGACAGAAGAGTTCGAACGTCAGGCTCGGCCGTGGGAACCATGGCGTACGGAATGGCTGACAGCCTCGGTCGCAATGAACATGTATCGACTATGGACATGGTTATTCCCCGGTTCCGAAGCCACGACGAGGAGCAAGTACTAGGCATGTTCGACGGACAGCCCCTTGCGGGCGGGGGCTCTAAAATCGCAAAATACCTGTATGACAACTTCAAGCACCGTTTTGCCGAGGAACTCGACCGCTTGCGACCCCAAGAAACTCCAGTCGATGCGTTGCGCCGCACCTATCTAAGCCTCAACAAGGAGTTGGCCACTGCAGCCACACAGACCTTGGAGAAGAACTCGTCGATGGCCGCATCAATTCAACCTCGTGGATCGATGCCAGAGCTTGGCGATGATGACTTGCACTCCGGGAGCGTAGCAACCGTACTTTATTTGAAGGAGACAGAACTCTACATCTCCAACGTGGGCGACGCCCAAGCCCTCCTCATCCGCTCAGAAGGCGGCCACAAGATGCTTACCCGCAAACATGATCCAGCGGAACCCGGCGAACGTTCGAGAATCCGAGAAGCAGGCGGATTTGTCTCTCGCCAGGGCAAACTGAACGATGTCCTGGAAGTATCTCGAGCATTTGGCTACGTGCAGATGTCTCCATCTGTGATTGCGTCTCCACACATCCTCAATCTCATGCTTGGCGACACGGATGAAATGATACTGATAGCTTCACGAGAGCTTTGGGAATACCTTACTCCGGATTTCGCCGTTGACGTTGCTAGATCAGAACGGAACGACCTGATGCGAGCCGCCCAAAAGCTTCGCGACCTTGCGATAGCGTTCGGTGCCACCAATAAAATTATGGTCATGTTGATTGGTGTTAGCGATCTCAAGAGCAAACAACGAGCGCGTTTCCGGACACACAGCATGTCCATGGGACCTTCTGGGTCGCCCGATGACTTTTTCTCCAGTCGTAGAGCCGGTAAGCGTGCCAAGAATCTGGTGGGTGATTCGAAGCTTGCTCGACTCGACAATGAGGTCGATGCTCCGACTGGAGAAGTGAGTCTGGTCTTCACCGATATTAAGAACTCGACCCTTCTCTGGGAGACATACCCAATTGCCATGAGATCGGCGATCAAGATGCACAACGAGTTGATGCGCCGGCAATTACGAATCATAGGTGGCTACGAAGTCAAGACTGAGGGAGATGCATTTATGGTAGCTTTCCCGACGGTGACGTCTGCCCTACTTTGGTGCTTCACTATCCAAAGCCAATTGCTCGAGGTGCAATGGCCGCAAGAGATTCTTAGTAGTGTCAACGGAGCCGAGGTAGTGGATCCCGATGGTAACATCATATTCAGAGGTCTTTCGGTTCGAATGGGGATTCACTGGGGTTCACCTGTGTGCGAGGTCGATCCTGTGACGAAACGGATGGACTACTTTGGGCCAATGGTCAACCGAGCATCGCGTATTTCTGCCGTTGCCGATGGAGGACAGATCACAGTGTCATCCGATTTCATTGCGGAGATTCAGCGACTGCTAGAAACGCACATTGAAGGAGATCGAAGCAACTCCACGGGCTCTGACGACGCGCTTGGAGACGATCTCATCACCCATGCAATCCGACAAGAGCTGAGATCCCTGAGCAGTCAGGGTTTTGAGGTCAAGGATCTAGGTGAACGCCGCCTGAAGGGCCTCGAAAACCCAGAATACATCTACTTGATGTATCCTCATTCGTTAGCGAGTCGTCTGGCTGTACAAAGGCAGATAGAAGCGCAAAAGCCACAGCAGCCTCAGCCTGGTCAGGCCGGACAGAAGATGCCAGGAAGCGAGCTCACCATCGATACAGAGAACGTTTGGGATCTGTGGAATGTCAGTCTCCGCCTGGAGATGCTCTGCAGCAGCTTAGAAAGCCCTGGCAGCGAGTTGAAGGCTCCAGAAACTGCGCTGTTAGAGCGCATGAAGAACCGGGGTGGGGAGATCACAGACCGATTCCTAATCAGTTTTGTCGAGCATCAGATCTCTCGAATTGAGGTAAGAACAACGGTCGGATATCCGAAAGACAACTAACTAATGCGTGCTGCAGACGTGCGTAACCACACTCGCCCTCCGCCATATGGTCAGACCCTTTGGTGCCGGTGCTTCGCTGCTCCAGCAAGCTTGTCCCATGTCAGATATTTTGGGCGAACTTCAGGCACAGCTCCAAGAACTTCAGCAGTATAAAGACGAAGCAGCTTCTCAGATGGTCTCGGCATAAGAGCATGCCGGGCATACCCCCCCTTACCTAATCATTCAACGATGTCAACGACCCCTCATACTATCATACCCCTAATCACACTATCCGGATACTATGATCTTCTTATTCGTACCCGGCGTTTACACGAGAACCTGTATCATCAACACTTGCCCCGGCGGCCTGCTTGAATCTATTTTCTCCTGATATGGTTACGAATCGTGGGTCCACCAAGCCCGGATGGAGGCGTCTTCAAGTGACCTATGGATATATCTTTTTGCCGAGCTTTTAGCTTTTTTTCATACCTGCAGTACAGTTTTCATGGAGGATAGCAAGCGCCCCTGTCTATGTTCCGCGAATGGGAGGTTTCGTATGGATGTTATGTGTTTATGATGGATAGTTGTCTGCTCGATCCGTGTTGGGTTACTTAAGCGGGTCTTTTTCTCCTCTTGGTTTATTTTGCTTATGCGATGAGCTGCCGGGCTCGTGGAGGGTCTGAGTGCATGGCTGGGTTGGGCGGAGAATATCTAGTTGCCCTTGGAGAGGCACCTGATAGGAATTGCACACTTTATCTTTTCTGTTTGCAGCCCTTGCGAAGTGAAGTTTGCTAATTGTGCAAGTGAGGCTGATCACGGCTCGAAATTGGGTTACTCAATGGTCCCTCTTACGGATGTTTACATATGTTGGTTAGCTTCTGTTGTGGTAGGCGCACCCTGCTGTTCTTGGCGGACGAGTACTCAGTATTAGAATCGGACAATTGTTGTGGTTGACTCTTTATATTAGATGACTAGGTCGTCGACTCTCCGGGGCTCATCATAAGGGTCAAGCCGGTCGTCTTCTGCATCACAACCATCAACGTCTTTTACTACTTCTCTCGTAACACGACTCCGTGAACCCACAAAAACAAACGAATCTTGCCATATATCCCACTCTTTCGATTCTCCTTCAGAATTCAATATCTCCATACTATCATACACTGTCCTGACCCGTCCCTCGTCTTGCAATAGCTACGCTCCCACGACATCACATTCTCGGTTTCCGTTCTTCGGTCGATCCACATAGTGAGCTGCGATTTCAAGGGAGAAGATAAGCTCAGTGAAAGCTTCACTGGGAGGTCTCGGGCTCAGTGAGTGTATATGTATTAGAACTTTGCTATGGGGAGCCTGACAACTCTGCAGCCAGTCCATCGCCCCACGTTCTCTCGGAGTCACGAATATCGAGCTTTGCGTCTCCACGCGCTCGGACACCGAAAATGAGCTGTTTTGGCAAATGCCTGCGCCGAGGACCTTCGAATTGTCTCGCTTGTGAAATGCCCTTCAAACAACGGAAGCACGAGAATAAAAACGATGTCAAGAAGCGGGAGGCTCATTACAAGTCGTGGTCTATGACCTTGAAGGCGATGAACGAGTTTGTGGGGAAGAGCCCTGTAACATTGGAGGTGGTGAAAGAGTTGGTACCGAAGCTAGGGAGGAAAATTGAAGCTCGAGGGACGAAGGAGGCCCAGGACACGGCCAATGAGGCGAAGAAAGAAGCCAAACTCATCATTGCAAATATTGAAGGTATCCACTTGTCGGCCAAGAAATTTGGACTATGTCCGTTGTGTGGGGAGCCCATAGAACGATTGCAGGGTGAATCGGCGGCTCAGTGGCAAACCCGCGGAGAGAAGATTAGGGGATATGAAGTCGCGATCATGGTCATCCAGGCATTTTTAACCATTGCCATTGAGAATGATCCCAGGGCGGTGCTGGAGCTTTTGGGAAAACTGGGTGTCCAGAAAATGGCTGGCCAGGTGATGACGGTTGTAAACACCCGGAATGCGAAAACGATAGCGGCTCAGATTGGAAAATACTCTATTAAAGAACGTAGACGATAGGTTTATTTTGGGGTTTGGAAAGGGCTGCTAGGTTGGGGCACAGAGTAATGGGTGGTTGTGTTGAGATTTCTGTTGTAATGTGTTCATTGGCTGGGGGCTTTGTAGCATGTTGTTTGTTTTGGACTCTCATGTGTTGGGCGTTTCCAGAAGGAGTGCGATAGTGCTGGATTTCGATGTGAGAGAATGACTGGTTTCAGACGGTTTGTATGTTTGCCGAAGTTTCGTGGTAGTCCTGTTTATTCCAATGGAGTCATAGTCTGTGTGATTAGCTCAGCGCTCACATGAATCAATGGAATAGTCAGTTTGCTTCCCCCCCTGCCCTCTTCTCGACCTGAGAACTACCCATTCCATGAACACATATACAACAATGGCTTCGACAACAGGGCACTGAGTGAAGGCGTACATATTTGGTACAAGGAGGTAAAAGTGGCTCGTCATCATAGATATCCCCGGGTGCGATGGAATCAAAAGTATATAAATGGACTTGAGCTTGTATCTGGGCAGGCATCTTACCCTACTTACGGTCGGGCATGGAACCTCGTTAGCCGCACGCAGCGTCGAAATATTTAGAGTCTTGCTCCGTGGCAACAATGAGGATTCAGTTGAGGTAGTATTTCCGAAGAATCTGACACCGGAATCGCAGTGGAGTTCTGGTCTTCAAGACCACGCCTGAACTCTTCAATTTTGTATCATTGCTAAATGTCGAAAGCCTGTCATACTCGCTCCAGCAAATCAAAAGAGCGCAATTGAACAAGAAAGTGACATAGACAATTTCAATCTCCGAGCCAGTGTAACAGTAGACTGAATACCTACCTGGGGCACACCCGAAGATGAATCATCTAATTCTCGGCTCGTCTTTGTTGAAGACTGGAGCCGAACCAGCCCAAGACCATGGCAGTAGATATTTCGAGATGTGCACAGACCATGCTTACATGATACATTCACACCTTACCGCCATAGTATGTGTTGTCCACTTCGAAATGACCCTTCTTCCTCCTCATTTGCTTCTCAATTGTTCCTATTGAGTTTGAGAATGGAAACGATCACGTCGAGAACTACCAACGGCCATCGGAAAGCGGCATGTATGGGGCCGGGCGCTTACAGTTAAAAAAAGCCAGCCGCCCCCTTCCACCGACTCCCGAAGCTTCTTCTGCGGTTTAAGATCCAATCAAAGCCGTTAATCGTTCCGATCGCCTATTGTACGACCCACAATTGGGTGATGGTTGAGCGAAAGTTACCGAGCTTTAGCTCTGAAACAATTACTTGGTTTGAGCATTAAGCACATCATATTGCGGCGCAGCGATGTTCTTTCCACTTGATAAGAGGATGAGAGGAATCCTCAGGTGTAGGCTTCAAACCTTCAGGGAAGGTTCCACAACGGAGACCCCTCCTACATCCTTCATCCGGACTCAGCAACTGAAACCTCGAAGCAGGACTACAAGGCAGGTACGACATGGATAGAGGCGCGTCTCCAGAGATACGGGAAATTGATGGACGAAGTCGGGCTTGGAGCTTCGGATCACAGCCCTTGGGTCACTACGAAACGAGAACCTCGCAAAATCACAACCGAGTTCCATCGTCCAACTACCACGAATCAACATCGCCAAGCAGCGCTATCATCAACACACAAAATGGTACTGCGCAGTATTCGCAAGCACGTGGCGTCAATTCGAGTAATTTTTTCCCCTTAAACCTAATGCATGGATCCCTATTGAACCACAGTCCATTGCTCTATCGCCCTCCCTAGATGCCTCAACTGTTGATTTAAGAAACGGATGCGAAGATGCAGACAGTATACGACTATTTATTCGTGCTTCTACAACATTCTACGATCGAATTATCACGGACTGGTGGTGGTGGGAGCTTCTTAGCTGCTTCGTCAGCCTCGCATCAGTCGCGGCCATCATTGGAATGTTGCTATTCTATCAAGGGAAGAAGCAGCCGTGAGATACCTGTTATCCTGTTAATTTATGTCTATTCCTAACTCAATCTTTCTAGAGATCGTATATTCCTTGGTATTACGCTCAATGCGTAGATATCAGTGTTCTCGGCCGTGGCAAAAGCTGCACTGATACTCCCAGTCTCAGAGGCAATCGGACAGCTTAAATGGATGTGTTTCCGCGACGAATCGAGACTGTGGGGTTTTTTGGCTTTTGACGGGGCTTCCCGGGGTCCTTGGGGATCATTGATTCTTCTTGGAACCACTAGATTCAAGTAAGTGTTGTTCTTTAGTTGTCCGCCGCAGAGGCGGACCTAAAATCTCCGAACATCGTAACTAAGTTAGGTTGTAGAAGTCTCGCCTCCCTCGGCGCTGCCATAACGGCCATAGCATTAGCTTTTGAACCCTTCTTCCAATAAATCGTTTCTTGTCCATCCCGAGACGTGATACTAAGAAGCACGAGTAGAAGGCACTGGAACATCCTTATAGCTAAGAGGTGGCGTCCCGAGAATGACGTTTACTTTCAGGGATACGAAATAGATCGGGGCAACCCGTTGGATTGTCAATGACCACGGCTATCAAGGACGCAATGTTTGCCACGAATTTCACTCCAAAGGCCATTCCTTCCAGATGCCCAACCGCTCGGTGTTCCTGGGGTACTTATAGTTCTCTTGGCGTTTGCCACAAATGCCTCGACCTCACCAGCAAGGGCATGCTTGAGCCATTCTGCAAGAACAACACAAGCCTGAATCGAACCCAAGGGGTAGGAGCAGGGCTCGCTCTAGATCCCTGCGGATATACCTTCAATGGGACCTGGGTTGTTGGGACTAAGGATCGGGGTAAGAGAGATACCATCTTGACCAATTGGGCCGTGGGCAGACCACGCTGCCACAATTATTCAACTCTGGAACTCGACCGCTTTCCAAGAGGTACTATATCCTATTGTCCGCTTCTATACTGGTTTCATTGCAGGCGGAGTGTCTCAGGTTCACACTCGAAATGCCACTCCGACACTGACAGAGTGCATGCTCCAGTGGTGTGTAAGGACTTATGAAGCAACATACAACGATGGCACCCTCGAGGAAACGCTTCTCAAGACCGTCGCACTGCAATCGATTGACAGTACAAACAACGGGACCGGAGACGATGTGTTTACAATAAACGTTGACGGGAAGTCTTTCGGGGTGATTGAAAATACCACAGGATTTATGGAGCATGCTTTCCGGGTGGACCTACCCTTTATAATCTCCAGCACCGAACGAGACAATTCCGGGAATCTTCTAGGCATGTGGAACTTCATTCAGGAGCAGCCATACGATATCAATCCTTATCTCGTAAAGGTCGCCACAGCGATGACCAATGCTATGCGTTCCCGAGATGATGCGAACAGCACCGAGGCCATCCAAGGAATTGCCTGGGGTCAGGAAAATTTCGTGGAAATAAGATGGGTCTGGATGACACTACCGGAGGCTCTTCTAATAGCAAACCTGATCTTTGTTGCGGCCACTATTTTGACAAGTCGTAAGGATGGTACAGCGGCTTGGAAATCCTCAGCATTAGCGACTCTCCTTCATGGGTTATCGAAGGAGGCACGTGAACAATTTGATCCACATATCTCTCCAAGTGAGGTGAAGGCTCTGTCGCGGAAGCTTCGAGTGAAGCTGTCGCGCGGAGACGACGGAATTACAAAGCTAGGACTTGTTTGACTGCAGTCTTTCTCGGGCAGAAGATATCACTATCGCATTTAATGTAAGTATGTTGAAATTGAAGTTGATGAGACTGCCCAAGCGTGTTGTGGTTCCTCAGACGCTGCCTCTGTCTATCTTGACTTTCTGAGCATAGTATGCAAGTACCCGCTTAAGAATGCCGCTTGACGCACGTGAAACGCGTCCAAATCGCTCTTTCGCTCTTGACTACTGGCTAGAGAGTCCTGTGGCATCCTGTGTCGACCAATTTCATGGGAATCCTAGTCGTCCTCGTGATTGACATGGAGCGGCAGGCCCAGAGAGCGGTCATAGAAAGGGGTAGTAAGCGGAGCTTGACACTCTGACACCCTGACACTCGATGACATTCTGCATTCCAAATCATATGGATAGCAAATGAATTTTACCAAAGCTGCCACACGATCCTCAGACGGGGTTGTTGCACACCCCTGTTCCTTGGCACAGGCTTTTTGAGACGTAAGAAGTTCGGAGTGCGTCACGGCAGCACGCTCCTCCAGAGCATGTCAAGTCAGCGCAGAATACACTGTCAATGGAGCGCAGATGAACGAAATCGCAATAATTTAAATTTACATTTTCAGTCATTTGCTATAGCGCCAAAAGTATAAAAATAGCGCCCTTAGAACCAGTCCAAATGAAGCGCTACGCTTCATCCTCCGTGGAGTTTAACCCTTCCCATGGACAGAAGGGTGTATTCTATGTCGAATGAAGAACCAAGAAGCTTCGAAAAAGCCGCGTCAATTGTACCATTACATCACACAATGCCTCCTACACTCCCTGAGTGAACGATCCGTCCCTTTCCCTTCCATCGAAACTATACTGTCGGAGCAGCTCTAGGCAATAAACTCGCGAGCGCTGAACTTGGGTCGACCGAAGCGTTTGCCGCCTTGCTTGCCTTGCTGGGTGTTAGTTGCATTGCCAAAGGGTCTACTCTGACCAAACTTGGGCTTCTGACCTTGACCGTTTCCACCTTGCTGGCCACCCTGCTGGCCGCCTTGCTGACCACCTTGCTGGCCGCCTTGCTGACCACCTTGCTGGCCGCCTTGTTGACCACCTTGCTGGCCGCCTTGTTGACCACCTTGCTGGCCGCCCTGTTGACCGTTGTTGGCACCGTTGGCAACGGTGAACCTGATACAATCATCCTGAGCTCCACGTTGGGCAACGGGCATGAGCACTGGCTGATGGTTGCTTGCTGAAGTCATGGAACAGACACGGTAAACGCCGATAGGAAGACCCTTGGCAAGCGATGCCTTCAGCAGACCCTGACCATTACCGGCATCGTTGATGCCCTTGAAGAAAGCGAAGTTCACAGGGTTAAGGGGTGTTTTCGTTTTCGCATTGCCTGCCATGTCCTGGACCGTGATATGCGTGTGTCCGACTATATTGCCTCCTTGAAGCGTTTGAGGGGCGGCATAGTAGGTAATGTCGGGGTTGGTAAACTTTCCGGCAACGAGATTCTGGATCTGCACCTGGAAGTCGATGTTCGAGTTCGGGGCGATTGTGTCGCCATCTTGAGGGAAGACCATGACCGCGGAAACCATATTGTTGGCTGAGGGAATATCACCCATAACTGTTAAAATGGTTAGAATTGGCCTTTGATGCTCAAGGGGAATATAGACGTACCAATACCGTTGCAAGAGCCTGCCTTGACCTGGAGACCATTGGTGAGGGTCTTGCCGGTACAGAAGTTGATGAAATTCGCGGGGTCGCTAGTTGCAATTAGCGATGGCCATTGAGACACGATGGATTATACTTACGTTGCAGATGCGGCTTGACCTGCCTCAGCTTGGGCCAATCCATCATTGTTGCTGTTCTTCTGGACGTTGGCAGGATTCAACGCAAGCACATTGTTTCCACCGTTGTTCTGGGCGTTGTTCTGCCCATTGTTCTGGGCGTTGTTCTGCCCATTGTTCTGCCCATTGTTCTTTCCCTTGAACTGAGCTTCGGCAATGCCGGCTGCAAGCAGCAAAGGCAACAGTGTGGTGAATCGCATGGCGGCGAGTGGATCGTAAGGACGGCGAAGAAGTTACGCAGAATGGAACACAGGCGAGGTGTAAAGGAATGGACTCCGACTGGCGGTAGATTAAAATTGAAGAATAGACAGACACGTTCAACGTTGTCCAAGAAAAGAAGGTCGAGGAAGAAAGAGAAAAGGAATGTAACCCTCAATTGGTGGTCCTAAGTGCTAATAACAAATGACTGAGGATGGTAGAAAACAAGACCGCCTTGGACGACCAGGCGACGATACTTAAGTCCCTTGGCGACATCGAATTCAAGGCCTGTTGTTAAGCGGCTGAGGACAGGCTTGCGCATGAAACCCATGATGAGGGTGGATCTGTCTCACGAACCATCATTCAGGACGCCTGGGGGAGAAGCACGGGGCACGAGAACCAAGAAGCGCCATACTGAACTCAGGCCGTACCGGCAGCCTTGCCTCAATGATACTGCCCAAGGCATTGATGCCGTCGCTGGAAACGGATCACGTCTGAGGGAGCCCAGGAGGTGGAGCCCGACTTGAGACCAGCAGAGTTTCGGGTAATTATGTCAGCCACCCAAAACCTTCCCACGCTAGCCGTATACGGGGATCCTCGACCGCCAAGCATTATCTTAATTCTAACATCCGGTCTCAAGGACTTGACGCCCTCAAACTGCTCTGATGCCTTAGCTATGCGGCCAGCGGCAGCCGAGAGCTCGGCAGGACATCTGGATGGTCCCCGATCACAGTTTCTCCTCGCTTGGCCACGGAAGCCCAAGGATCTTGGAGCATCTTGAGAAGCTTAGCCAGCACCGACCCTCCCTTGACGCTTCCACCACAAGCTTAATTCATCTGTCAGATGCCAAACCAGGCCTTATTTCGTTAGTCTGAGCCTCCCGGAGTTGTCGTCGCCGCTGCCGGTGCGGGCTGTTGCGGCAACACAGTGGATAGATCTGCGACAGCAAACAAACTTCAGGTACTCCTTAGAACTGATTATCTCTTCGCTTCGCTTCCAAGGTTTCCTCGCACTTCTCCTATCTGATCTGAGACCGAGTGCACATGGAGTCCAGCACTGTAATTGGGAAGGCTGGAGTGTCTCCGTTCATGATTAGGAATCACGTTTATGGGTTCCTAATGTCGCAAGGCTGCCCTGTTTGGATACAACACTTCGGCGCATGCTGTATGCGCGAGCGTTGCAAGGCTCTAAGGCAATTCCACATCCGGTCCAACACATATCAGATCCTTCGCCACATCTAAGGGGTTATATTTCGGGCCCTGAGGACCCGATGGTCTTGATTGAACACCGTTCGGGAGCAGACCGGAGGACTATGCAGCCCCGCTGACGAGCTATGCAGATCTAGAAGATTATGCCCACGCCCCCACAACTCGGATAGGCTAGAACAGACGTTGGACGGAGACACCATCTGTTTTAGCTGACGAAGCCCCGCGAATTCTGGCCGATGGACTGTCCGGAGACCATGTCCCTCAGGAGTGCAGTGTTATTCCAATAAAACAAGGCGCACGCCCACTTTCCACATGAGTCGCTGCCGGTTCCCGATCCCCTTGTTGTCAACTACTCGTCGAAAACCGTCGATTCCCACTCAATAACCTGCGCGGCGGTCTATTCAACATAGATGCAGATGAGTACTGAGACTCTGGTCTCCTGGACTTCGATACCAAGATTTCGCCGCACCGATCTATCTCCACACCCCAAACGACCGCGAACTTCGATTCCTGGGCAGGCCTACTCTTGCGCCCAGATCTATATGTTCCCATGTCGGTTGTCTCGACCCAGGAAGCCGAATCCTCTAGCGCACCTTGAATTTTTAACCCTCTCTCCGTCCACTCGAGCCGAAACCAGGAATATGTTCGTCCGAAGGTACGATCCGGTTCCCATTGAATTCATCGGCGGATAGACTTTGCGATGTTCTTTGAACCCCTCTCAGTCTGTCTTAGTCTTTGGATACAGTGACAACAAGATTCAACGTGTTCTACAACTAAGCTCATGGGGATATTTTCTCCGGAGTTAAGCTGCTATTCAAGGATGAGTTTTCGACGGCGGTATTCCGGGACACGAGTGTTGGTGGGTATAGAAATCTGGAGTTTTCTCCATGATTTGTTCGAGCCTAGCTACCTCGCCTTCGATTCTATCTCTGCCTCAACATGACCATTTCCATGGCTTGACTTGCCTCTTACTGTCCCGGAATGGATATTGGAAGCCGTCTTCACGGTCGGATACATGCGAAAACCTACAACGTGATCCCCAGGTATTGACTCACATGCACCCTCGGCACATTACCTTCAACGTAACTTGGAAGATAGCCTTGCGAGCTGAGAAATAACATGTTAAGATTCACGGTGGGCTGCGTTCTCCGTACGCGGGAAGTTGTTTCGATTCTCCAAGGACCATTCATCGTATGCGCGAAAACGTGGACACGCACTGGTATCCTTTCATCTGATTTTTTATCTCTAGCATGTCGGCGTTTCTTGCATTTGCCTCTCTTCCTGGTATAGATGGGTAGACTTCTCTTGGATGCTCGTCAATGTGTACTTAGACTGATGCTGGCTGCTATACTGTACTACGTCTACCCTTGCGCTTCCGTGCTCGGTACTGTGCTGGTTGGACCAAGGTTGTGAGTCTGACTTAATCTAAGCTAACACAAATATAGCCTTTAGTTCGTTGCGTCGTGGTGTATCATGTCACCTCCTGTTTTATTCAGGTACTATACACGACGTGGGGATGCCATCTGCGGATGAAAATCTGATCCACGATGCTCTCCATCGCAACAAAGCTTAGTCAATCTATAGATCGTCATGCTACGTAATGCCTCTATTCTGTACAGTGCCTGCGCGTTTAGACAAGTTGATAACATCACAGCTACCAATGGTCACGATGATCACGACGACGACCATACTGGCCATGACGATATATGAGCGTACCCCCTCGGAGTAAGAGAGTCTTGGCAGTTAAGATATCAATTTGATGCCGACAACTTTACTAGATTAATGCTCTCACATTGGCTACATCACTCACTCAGCACCACCTGCAGTGCCGATTGCCAGCACACTGCTATGGTCTTCTGTTCTTAGAAGTATCAACTTTGAAACAGTCGGCAGCCTGAATGGGACCGACAATGTCCAGACCAGTCACTACCAGTCACTCTCTTGACGGCCTTCCAAAGTCCTGGACCTTGTCAGAGATACCTCTAGTCGGTGAACAGAGATGACTCAATACAGATTTCGATATCCAAGTACTAGAAAGGCAGGTTCGTGCCTCCGATCATGAACCTACTAGATTAGAGCTAGTGCTCTGAGCCACTGTAAACCATACTGTTAGACATATCTTAAAAGTTACACGGTCTAGCTCGTGAGAAACTGGTCTACTCTCGGCCTGATGAAATGCTATGGGATTTACGAAGGAACTAGTATTTTTTGAGTAACGTCACTGTTTGATCATCAAGATTATTGGATATTCTAAGCAGAGAGTATATCCTATTTCTTCCTTTATTAATCTAGCAGTTGTCTTAATATATCATCGTTGTTCAATTCGTATAGCGATGTGGATGAGGAGGAGCTGTAAGACTACCACCAAAGGTTAAAGATATTCCTCAAAAAATACTAGCACCTTCCTAGGAAGGCGCATTGTAGGAGCTTCAAGCAGAATATCTGTGAAAAACATACAGCAACGGCGAGTATGTGACCGCATCATTGACTTACCCGCTTTGGCCACACGTGACCGTGCAAGCAGCGGGTTCCCAGCCACATCACTTCCAGGGTCCCTTCTTCAGAGGTAATTGTCTACCGCGTTGTCACCCCATTCAATCCCACGGACCTCGAGTTAGAGGCGGAAAGTTTTCGGTCCACGTTGCGGAGGATCGCTGTGGCTTATTGAAGATTCTGCCACATTCCACTCACTTCGCTACCAGGATCGCTAGGGGAGCCTTCGGAGCTGAAGAGATCGCGGACGAGCAGCACCTGGCTATACGAAGAATTTGTGGAACTCTTGTTGGTAACACATCGTTATTGATCTGTTCTGGCGGCCAATCTGACGACGGTCTCCAGGATGGGTTTGGTAATTTTGAATATTGGCGAGGCGCGAACCTTGAAGCGGTTGGATGATGGACACGGGAGCGTGAAATTCTCCTTTATTCCGTACTTCAGGCATGCCTGCTACAACAAACCTTCATCAGCAGTCTAACAAGCCAGTGGCAACATGCTTCATTTCGTTCCGCGCGAAGACTCAATCGATGTCAGCGGGAGCTGGTCCGTTATCTGCCTTGCCAAGAGGTGCCGTTTGGCCTTAATCTCCACCCCGCGAGGGGCTCCTCAGCCCTGAATGCCCAATGTCACTAATAAAAGGCTACCAAACTTACCTGGACGCGTCTATCCGCGTCGCCGTGGGCCATGTCGTTGTTGTTGTTGATGCTTTTTGGAGATAAAGGTCACTATCGCATGGTTCTTGGCCCAGCTGGCGACCCACGCTATGACTTCGCCTGGGTCCTTGTCGATATCCCGGTGCAGATATCACAGCACTGACCATTTTTCTCCACTCCCGCACGAGTGAAGGACAGAGCTTGCGATTACCGACAAGAGGCCGTTGTCCAGGCCATGCAGATTTATTGGAAGATGGCCGTGATACCGAATGATGCAGACACTTCTCCGCACACGATCTGTCCCGCGGAGATTTCTTTGGATGTTACGTATGAGGAGAGGCGTCCAACATACAGAGGTACCTACTGTAGTGTCCTTCGCCATCCAGACACATGTCACTCCAAAGCCACGGGACTTCGCGAGACATGGGGATGTCGTCTCGTAGCACACGATGGTCACTGAACGATATTTATAGGCAGGTTGCTCTTCAGGAATTCTCTGGTTTGCTTCCCAAAAGAAAGCAGCCATCCGTGGCTGAAACTGTAGCCGGAGGGACATTGGTGGCGGCGTAAGAATTTTCGAAGAACCTCGTCAAGACTTGCCCGGCACATTTTGTGATTGGTCCGGGAAGGGGAATTCTTGGCTTGTAAGTGGTTGGGCATGGTCCGAGGCCAGTATTTTGCGTGTGGTTGCATGTGCATGCTGGGTGCTGGGTGCGAGTCGCAGGGAAGCAGCACGACTGCGTACATGATGCATCCAGCTACCAGGCGACTGCGTCTGCGTTGCACATTGATTACGGCGAGGCGAGCAGGTTGTACTCCTTCACGTGGCCTCAATCCAAACGCGGACGGGATGCAAACGACGTGTTCGGAGAGAAAGGTAAACAGAGACTGGCGGGGCTGGCGGGCTGGTACATATGCCCATTGCCGCTAGCTCCAGAGGGCCAGGAGCAGGGGAGGTTTAAGACATGGCTCGAGGCGACGGAGGAAGCTCTGCTAGCTCTTCACCACGACTCGCGGCCATTGACAGCTTGACAGACTGTTTGACATGAGGCCACGGGCGGAGCTGGCGTGCTCCGCCAGGCCAGAAAGAGACCGAAACAGACGGAGCGGTCTCTGGTTGCTGACCATGGGGATAAAAGGAGCGGGGAGCATGTGCGCTCTTCTGCAGCTCTCTAGGTGCTGCTTGGCGGGTCGAGGGATGCCGGATCTCAACTCATCCAGGTGGCAGGAAGAGCGGTGTCTCGGTGCGAGGACGGGTCTACTGGTGTTTCGAGCAGAATCGGGCACGGAGCAGAGAGACGGTGGTGCAGTGCTGCAGGCAGAGCGTGCAGGTTCTGGCAGCGTGGGCAGGTGTTTGCAGGCGTGCGCGACTGCTGAGCCAATTCCTTGCGGAGAAGCTGGCGAGCGCTTCGCCTGTTTGGGGCCGGCGCTGAGGGTGAACTCAGCAGGGCCGGGGGCGTTGCGGCCAGTTCCCCAGTCCCCGAAGAGGGTACCCTGGTCAGCACGCAGGTCAAGCTGCACTCCCGAGTGTGTGCCCAGGTGCTGCAAGGAGGCCTCTGCTCCGTGGCCCGTACCCCTGCGCAATGCTGGTGATGACCGTGTCGCGGCGCGCATACCGCAGGGGTCACCGTTCTCTTCAATTCCCAAAGCGGGTCGCCTGTGTCTCCACCAACGACTGCAGAAAACCCTTCGACGCCCGCGTACTCGTCCTCAGCTTTTGCGACCTCGCTCAGAGCTCCAGGCACATCTCTCCTTCCTGCGTCCCTTCTCTCCGCGAGCGAGCACCTGAACGCTGTCTCTCAAGCCCTCGTCGCCGTCCCTCCTTTTTGTGTTTCTCGCCGGCAAGTCACAGTCACGGGTCGCCATTTGTTCCATCCCGCACGTCCCACCCCGGCCTCACGCTTCCACCTGGGTTCTGGTCTCCCCTCGACGTCGAAGCCAGAGCCAAAGCCATTGCAGCGCGAGCAAAAGTCCCCAGTGCAGGCCCAGCGAGCGAAGAGGCCGACGCCACTGCAATCGCCAGCCTCGCTTGTTCCGACTGTGTTTTTATTTTCTGCGCCCCACGCTTGTTGTTCCGCCCGAGCCTTCGACGCGTTCCTTCCGTTTCTTCACACGACCGCCCATCCCATCCCTCCCCCCACAGCCTGGGACCCCACGCTCCTTCGCCTGTTGCCGCCCACGGACCGCACCCTACCCTACCTCGGACTGACGATATATTTGTAAACCCACTTGCTGTGTAACATTTGCTGTCTCTCTCATCCAATTCCGCCGTGCGTTGCTAGGTGCACCCGGCTCCGCAACCCCGCCACAACCCCGTCCAAAACACCACAGCAGCCTGCTACTCGGTGCCTCGGAAGCACCCCAGCAGACCAGCATCATGGCGCCTGCACATTCCGCACATCCTTCCTTAAATTACTCGCCGACGCACTCTCGCAATGCTTCTGAGGAAACCACTTCGACGGCGTCATACAACATGATCCTGGAGCACGTCATGCAGTATCCGGGCAGCTATGAGATTCCACTCCGGACCATGTACACGCTCAACTGCGCACCGCAGCCGCGAGCCCTCCCGAAAGACAAGAGCCGTGCCGCTACCCCAAGTGGACCGTCCAACAATGCATCTCCCATCTCAGGTCAACACGCATGGACCGAGGCGGAAACCTCAACTATGAACTTCACGTCCGCCCTCATGAGCCATATGTGCTCCCTGCCCTCTCAGCCTAGCTCACTTCCGCCATCCTTTATTGTCTCGTTCGTTACGAGATGCTTCCACCCGACCCTCGGCTTGGTTGACTTTCCCCAGGCCCTGACTGCTCTCGACTACCTCAAAGACCTGGAGAACCGGAGGCGTAGAGAAGTTGCAGCTGCCTACGAGAGGCTCAACATTCCCTACGACGGCGTCACTGCGGATGTAAATGCTCATTCTGACCGCTTTCCTGGAATTGCTCTTTTGGCGAAGAACATTGAGGGTAAAAGCAGGAAGGCCGTTGCATACTACTGCCAACTCTATCTTGGATTACGCCGATGGGTAAGACATCCTGCTGCAGACGGTATTTAAGGGATACTCTGACGACTGACACGCTACTAGATCCTCGTGAACGAGCTTTCTCTGCAACCTTTTAATCAGCTCAACTGTGTGGCCATGCTCAATACACTCCTGCCTCCACAGTCTCCACCAGACTTTGCAAGACAGCTTGTCCCACTGCTAACACCAGAACTCCTCGCGGAAGAGCGGAGCGTCTTCTTCCAGTACATCCGTCAGGTTCGAAGAGAAGGTCCTTCAGTTCTGCAACCTGTCATGGACCTCGATAAGGCGCCTGGAGAGGTAAACGGCTGGGACGCAGTCCAGCGCGGAGTCGACAAGTATCTGCGCGTAGCGAAGAACCTCATCGACGACTGCATGTCATCCGGTACCACCGAAGACTTCACTCCCATCGAGGAGGCCCGTAAAGGGAAAAAGACCGATTCGGGAGTCAGCTTCGGTTCCGATCGTCGCCCGAGTACCGGTACAAGTGTCGCCGAGAAACCACTTCCTGCATCCCCATCAGAGCCAAATCCAACAGCCAAGGGCATGAGCAGGCTGGAGAGGATCACCAGGGAGTTCAAGCGCATGCGAGTTAAGACGAGACCGGATGTCGAGGAAATCGTCAAGGTGGAGAAGCACCCCGCCGCAAACTTTGTACCCATGACGGGTGAAAACAAAGGGAAAAAGTCTCTGAAAAAGGCGCGCTCTTTCGCCAACATGGGCAATCTCAGGAGTGCTAATGCTAGCTCCACTTCCCTTGTTGGCAGCCGAAAAGGCAGCGATGCTGAACCATTCGACCCGGAGCTGATGAGACGACAACGAACAATGTACGAGAACGCAAACACGAAGGCGTCCAAAAATGTCTTCTAAAATGGGAGAGGACCGCAAGATGACGAGCTGAGACGATCACGACTTTCCTTTGTTACGTGGCAAAGTGGCAATTCCGCAAGTTGACAAAATAACCACTTGATCGTGGGATGAGAAGGATTGAAAATGACCTGCGGTAAGAGACACCCCCTATGCATCTGCACATACACTTTCATCTTCTTCTTTGTTCTTTCTACCATAGCAAACCGAGATCCAGGAATGGCTCAAGGTTGCATTTTCGGGCGGTGCTTTTGAAGCTTTTCCGTTCCATAGCAGGCGTTTCAGAGGCAAAGAATTCTCCCACGAGTCTAAAAGCTTTTCTTTGCATTCTCGATTCCCCTGTTCCCATATCATTTGTCCTACGGGGCCCAATCCTCTTCTGCATGTACGTATTTGCGAGGCCTTTTTTTCTTCTTTTTTAGTCGGTATCACATGGGCAGGCGTCTTCGGGATATGATCGGGATGCATGACGATCGGCGTACTTTCGGTGGCTTTCTCCTGTCCACGCTAGTCATGGTGGACGTGGGTGCGTAGAGTCTCAAACTCGCGTATACTCAAATTCTGGGCTTGACTCAAGTCCACGGTGGGTACGCCTTGTAATGTTAAATGCGATATGAAGGAAACAATGGAGAAAGGGTTTCATCTACAATTGCGTACTCCGTACGGTGTGCCTCTGTTTGATGGGTCTGTGAATGCAACTGCAAGGTATTCTGTGCCATTACCCGGCCAACACAGAATGTGACAACCAAGGGGCTGGGGGCAACACAATTGTTTTTGCGAAACACCAACATCTTCCTTCGCATCCTTCGCCAACCACCACGATTTGCACAGGGACTGCGCCGCAAAAAAATTATCAACGTCAATGCTCTGAAAAGACGAGGAGGCGTTTGGTGCAGCAGATTGAGCGACCGCGTCACTATCACACCCGATATCTTATCGATATCACACCTTTGTCACATCTTGTTCACACCCGAGACCCCCCTGGCCGTTTCTGCAAGGCACACGACGCCCGCCCGCATCAAGCCCAATGTCCTCGCCACCCCACTTGCGAGAGACCCACGACGATCTCGAACCTCCGCCCTCGTTTCAACGTGCATCGTGGGATGTTGGCAGCAAGCGCAAAGCAAGTTCTTGCAGCAGAAACAATGTCGCTCACAACGGCGATGCTTTCTGGAATGCTGGACACGCCAGCAAGGATGGCCAGCTGATTGGTGACGCTGCGGGGTGTCGCCTAGGAATTACGATCGCGAGCTCCAATTGCAGCATGTCTGCAGCAGCGCACGCTTCAGCATCATCACATTCACAATCACGTCCCCGACCACCCTCGGCCTTCATGTCATCGCGCCCACCCACCTCGTCGTCGTCGTCGTCGTCGTCCCGCCTATCCGCCGCCGATATCGCCGTCACAGCCGTCACAGCCGCCACAAAAGCACCCGGTCCACGCTCGTTTTTCGACCCCTGGAACTCATCCTCGACAGGGCACCAGCGAGCCGAAAACCGTCTCTCGGGATCGACGTCGTGGCGCGAATCCCGCAATCTGAAGCTCGGGGAGCAATATCGGAGCGGGCTCGGCGGCGGACAGCGCCTTGCTGATACCGTCGGTGCTGGCAGCAAGGACTTTGGCAAGGACGGGCGGCAGCAGAATGGCAGATGGGTCAAGGGTGCCAAGGGACTGAGGGCTGCCGGCCAGAAGAGTCTGGCAGAGGTTTGGGGGAAGAGAAAAGCTGGCGCGGGCAGGAGGGATGTTCATGTTCACGTTGGGGAGAAACTTGGCGATGTGGTTGTTGTTGACGAACAGCCTGTTGTAGAGGAGCTTGATGATAGTAGAGATGAGAGTCCATCAGTTTCTAATTCTGAACCCCCGCAGAAGCAGATCTTTGAGGGGCTCTGCTTCTACCTGAACGGTTCCACGGCGCCCCTCGTCTCCGACCACAAGCTCAAGCATATCATTGCTGAACGAGGAGGCCGGATGTCCACCGCCCTCGGGCGTCGCAGCGTTACGCACGTCATTCTCGGCTCCGCAAATGGCCAGCACGGTGGCGCAGGTGGCGGACTCGCAGCAAGCAAGATCCAAAAGGAGATATCTAGAGTCGGCGGCAAAGGTGTAAAGTTTGTCGGTGTAGAGTGGTGAGTTTGTTTCCTCCCTTCACCCGTACATGCACATGCACCTCCAAAACATGGGTCAATTTGTACGACTTTAAACATATGGCTGATTGATGCAGGGTCTTGGAGTGCATCAAGGCAGACCGACGCTTACCAGAAAGTCGTTATTCAACCTTGAAGCTGGCGCCAAAAGCACAGAATAGCGTTTTTCCGATGTTGCACGCTAAAGAACAGCAAGGTGGGGCTCAGGGATGAGGTGCTCATCAGGACTCTCAGGCTCACCTATCGACATCCGCCGACATGAACCCTTTTGTATTGGCCGACATCACACCGAGCTCTAGAGTCCTCGGGAATGCAGGTAACATCTGACACAGTCAAGGATGATCACCCGTCGAAGATCCGGCCAATGCTGGGCTTGAGGGAAGGAAGTGCATAGATTCTAGAGTTGTTTCGATTGCACTATGTTACCCATGGCGATGGCATCTTGGAAGATGACCTACAGAGGACTGCAAAGAACGTCGCCGATTAGGCGCGAAACTTGAAAGAGACACCCGTCTCGTCTCTCATAACCACGGAAAGCCACAGTATAAACTCCACTGGGATCTCCAGTTCGTAAACAAATGTAAAAGACGATTCCAAACGCCACGATCATAACCTCGAATACTTGCAGATGGCTTTGTGTCGCATATGCACCCAAGCAAGGACTAACCCAGTCAACCCTCTCATGCGCCACCCCTGGGTTTCGATTTGGCAACCTTCTTTTCTTTAGCTGACTGCTTCTGCTTCTTCTTTTTGTCCATAAGCTTCTCTTCCGCCTTCCGCTTCAAGCTAGCCTTCTCTTCGGGAGTCTTTTCGACCGGTTTGAAGAAGCCCTCAAGGCGGCTTTGTTGAGCACTCTTAAGGTTTTTCTGAAGCTTTGCTGCACCGTTTCGTACACGGTCCTCGTTGAAGTGCTTCTCCTCGACCAGATACTTGACTAGGCTCTCGACATCTGGCGCTTCCCACTTGAAGTCGCACTCTGGGTCGGTGGCGGCTCGAACATCGGGCTCCAGGAACAGCATACGAGCATCGGCAAAGGGCCAGTCCTCTGGGATTGTGTACTTTGAAGAATTCTTCAGATGTTCGACTACACCTTCGAGATCCTTGTGCTCTCGGATGAGTTTAAGCGCGGTGCTGGGGCCAATACCCTTGATTGGGTCGAGGTAATCACATCCTAGGAGGATACAGAGGTCGATAAACTAGGGTTAATGTCAGAGACGAAGAGAAGGCCTTCATATGAGAATTACCTGCTCCCGCTCCATTCCCAGTCCCTCAAGGACCTTGTTCAGATGGATCTCCTTGATTGGTTCCTTGCGCTGCTCACTGAAGGTCAGATGCCTCAGTAAGACCGGGGCGTTGAAGGTCAAAGTATCCATGTCCTCTGATGCCGCCGCATACACCTTTCCAGCCCTAGCAAGTACCGCACACTGCGCTTCTGCCTCGGTCGGCGCAATGATGTACGGAATGCCCATGAGCTTCAACAGCTTCTGACACTCTGCGTTGTGCTCCCGCGTCACCCTGACCGTTCGTCGTGAAAATTTCTCCATATCCTCCGCGGTCCCAGTTTCTTTTGCTTCCTCATGGGCCGCCTGTGCCTCGGATTTGCGCTGGAATCGCTTCGCAAGTTCACCGGATTTGAGTTTGGGAGGGGCACCGTCGAAGACGAAGAGCGGCTTGATGCCGTTGTCGACCATGCGGAGTGTGCGGTAGAACATGCCCATCAAGTGAGATGTGGTTTCGCCCGTGTCGCTCATGAGCTGTTGGCCGTCGGAGCGGACGGCGATGAGAAAGCTGTAGATACTCATAGACCTGCACGCAAGGTTAATGAGAGTACCGGGAGGTTTCTAAAGGGTAATCTTACGCATCCTATGCCTGTTAGAGTTCTGATATCGCTGAAGCAAAGGCGAGGCTACTTACTATGGCAACTTTGCGGCCAAATTGGTTCTTGATCTCGCCAGTTTTGATCGCATCGGGAGAATGCTCCTGAATCAATTGGAAGAGGTGTTTAATACCCATGGTGTCGACTTCTTGCGGATTTGGCTGACTAGGGTGGAAGAGAAGGAGGGTGGGGTGAGGGTTGAGAGGTTGAGGGTCGAGAAAGTTAGGCAGTCGTGGATGGGGTTGGAAGGCATGATGGCAATGGCGTCACGTCGCGTTCACGTCTAGTGCGTCGCGCAATCACGGAACCAGCCCTAAATGTCTTGGCATAGACCGCCCCATGTGCACGAGGCTGGGGGAATGATTAATCCGAGATGATGATGATCAGCATTGCAGTTTTCGGTAATCTTTTACGGAGGCTCTTTCGAGCTGCAGCACTTGCCACATCTCATCGGAGGCGGAGTCAATCGGGTGGCAACTCGGATGAGCCGAGTTCCTAGGCACAGTTTGGCCCGTTGCCGACCGCCGTGGGGTAGTTCATAGTCAAATTCGTTCACGTCACGGTGGAGTTCAAACTCAACAACTCTTTCGTTTACTCTTTTTTCTCTGACAGAAGTCGTGCGATTCACTTTGAGACAGACTTCATCATGTTCAGACCTATTTGCAGACTCTCCACAAACCAATTGAGCAAGACAGCTCGTTCCGCAGCCATCGGAATACGCCGTCTTCATGCCCCTGTCCCATTCGATTGGAAAGATCCATTGGGCGCCAACAACCTATTCACAGAAGATGAGCTAGCGATCTCTGAGACAGCAGAATCATACTGCCAGGAGCGTATGCTTCCAAGAGTATTGGGTAATCTTCAACGCCGCCCCCGCGGAAGTGTTCCGCTAACAAGTCCGTGCAGAGGCATATCGAAATGAGGACTTTGACAGGAAAATTATTGAGGAGATGGGAGAACTGGGATTGTTAGGTGCGACTATCCAGGGCTACGGTTGTGCCGGTGTCAGCAGTGTAGCGTCTGGGCTGATCACAAGAGCCGTGGAACGAGTCGATTCCGGTTATCGATCCGGTTATTCGGTACAGAGTGCACTGGTCATGGGCGGAATTGAAGAGTTTGGAACAGAGGAGATGAAGGAGAAGTATCTGCCCGGGATGGCAAAAGGAAAAATGCTGGGATGTTTTGGTCTTACAGAGCCTAACCATGGCTCCGATCCTGGGTCTATGGAGACGATGGCGAAACCTCACCCCTCCAAGAAAGGATACTACTCGCTCTCTGGTGCCAAGACGTGGATCACGAACTCGCCCATTGCTGACTTGCTTTTGGTTTGGGCGAAGTTGGAGAGTACTGGAAAGATCCGCGGGTTCGTGATAGAACGAAGCCAGTGTCCGCCAGGCACCCTCGAAACACCACCAATAAAAAACAAGAACGGTCTCAGAGCTTCGATCACCGGGATGATCCAACTGGATGAGTGTCCTGTGCCAGAATCAAATATGTTCCCAGAAGTAGAAGGATTGCGGGGCCCGTTCAGTTGCCTAAATTCCGCCAGGTATGGAATAGCTTGGGGGACTATTGGGGCACTGGAGGACTGTATCGATCGAGCCAGGACGTACTCGTTGGAGAGAAAACAGTTCAAGGGCAATCCAATTGCGAAGTATCAGCTTGTGCAGAAGAAGCTCGCGGATGCAACTACCGACGCAGCGTACGGCATTCTTGCAGCGACGCAGGTCGGGAGACTAAAGGACGAGGGCAAGGCTGCTTCGGAGATGATTTCGATGATCAAGAGGCAGAACTGCGACAGGGCTCTGGTCAACGCTCGCACGTAAGTTCCGAAACTTGGCCTCTGATGGAACTCCGGCTGATTAGAGTGCAGACTCCAGGAAGTGTTTGGTGGAAATGCTGTCTCTGATGAATACGGCATCGGAAGGCATGTGTCGAATTTGTTCGTGACCCAAACTTACGAAGGGCAGAGCGATATCCATTGTGAGTACCCGATATTTCAATACCACGATGTCGCTGAACAAGTCTCCAGCCTTGATCCTCGGGCGTGCAATCACGGGGGTGCAGGCATTCTGCTGAGGTCCTGCTCGATTTGGGCCGATGGTATGCTGAGGACCTTGGGCCTCAATACACAACAAACCCTTTTCCTTTTTCTGCAAAGTCGTGAGGCAGATACGGCTAGTAAAAGAACAAGAATGGTTGCCGTGGCCGCTCCTGGAACTCCGCATATGGGAAAAGCATGGCTTGCTTTGTCGATCTGGGGTCGTTGGTGGCTGTACACACACCCACACACACCCCCAAAGTGAATGGGTCGTGCTGCAGATAGAAGCCGTGATCAGACGCCGTACTTGCGCATGGAGGAATTAAAATAGAAATTGTATGCATGCAGTAGCGAAGTCGCCAAAGTGGTTTCACGATTCTAAACTTGATAGGTCTCACAACTTCTGGCAGACGCGCCAATACAGGCTTCGGATTCCAAAGTATTGTTGATGATTACCACAGCCGCGCAGATGATTCGAGGGGGTGAAGGTGAAAGTGAGCCGGGGCCTGGGAACGCGCCCTGTCGTTCGGCCATGTTCTACAGTTTGCCACGGCCAGTAACTAGCGGTAAGAAAACGCCGGTGAATAATTTTCTAGGCAGTGAACCCCGGCCGGTTGGCGGGCCTGGCTCGTGGCGGGCGCTTTCGATACATGATATAATACATCATCTTGCCCGCCAACGCCGTCTCTCCGCAACCTCATAACCTCCTTCCTCCTACCCTGCCTCCTCTCGTCCGCCTGCACGACTCCACACGCCATCACCGGCCTCACAACAAGGTGCGTTGGGCTTTCCGCGGCTTGGGCGCTCCTTCCGCTGATTCGCCGATCAAGCGCTAACTGTCAAAGACTCGCTCCCGCAGCCCTCTCAACACCAACAACCAACACTCTCTTTCGGCCCCAGACCAAGGCCCGCTCTCTCGCACCACCACACTCGCACACACAAACCCAGACATCGCCATGGCTCTCAAGCGGATCAACAAGGAACTCACGGATCTCGGCCGGTAAGTCTTGCCCGCTGCTGCGCGGCCAGGCTGTGTCTTTGCTCGCATGACAGCCTGCCCAGCGCATGCGGGGTGCAGAGTCCTCGATGGCCTGCCCAGCCCGACCAGCAACTCCACACCAGAATGCTGACTTTTGTTGTTGCAGTGATCCTCCCTCTTCATGCTCAGCCGGCCCCATCGGAGATGATCTGGTATGTCCCCCGCCATTCATTCAGCTTTGTCCGCGGCTGAGGCGGCATCACCGCCCTTTGCCGCAGAACAGTACTCATATGGACTCGACGCTGACTGCCTTTTGCTCAATAGTTCCACTGGCAAGCTACAATCATGGGTCCTGTAAGTCCCTTCCTCTGCCTGGCCACCGCCTCTTTTGTCTACCCCGCCACAGTCCCGCAGAAGGAATATGGCCAAGGCTAACACGCTTCCCAGAGCGACTCACCGTACTCAGGCGGCGTATTCTTCCTCGCCATCCACTTCCCGACAGACTACCCGTTCAAGCCCCCGAAGGTGAACTTCACCACCCGCATCTACCATCCGAACATCAACTCCAACGGCAGCATCTGTTTGGACATTTTGCGAGACCAGTGGAGCCCGGCTCTGACCATCTCCAAAGGCAAGTCATGACGAAGGTACAGTCAGGCTGAGAACATCTTCTAACATGACGAACAGTGCTTCTCAGCATCTGCTCGATGCTGACAGACCCGAACCCCGACGACCCGCTTGTCCCCGAAATCGCACACGTATACAAGACCGACCGATCTAGGTACGAATCTACGGCTAGAGAGTGGACTCGAAAGTATGCCATTTAGTTGGGTGGGCAGGCTTGACGGGGGACCCATTCCACGAGTAATCGGCTGGCCATGGCAGTTATGAAGACAACGATGTGGGGAGAGAGTGTGGGAAGGACAGTCTATATCACTCGAGGGGGTTATTGGTCGATGGCGGGCATGATGAGAGAATGTGGATTTTCCTTGCGGCGTGCTTCGTGGTAGAGAGCTGAAACGGTCTTCTTAGTGTTTACTTATCACTTAGCAGCAGAATGGCTCTCTTTCACACTTTCCTAAACAACCCAATCCCCATTCTGCGTTCACTTACGTTTTCCTCTTACCTCAATCTTTCCCCACCTGCATATTCGGTTTTTCGCACGGGACTCGGAGTGATTTTGGTTGGTGAAATTTTAGCATGATTAGATTACACAAATCCCCTTTGCTTTGGACAACACGCTTATAACAGACCTCCTTCTGATTATTGAGCTTGCAGCACTTGGCGCTGCTATCCACAGTCTCTTTTCCCTGACCCTACTACAGCCATCCTTCCCTACCCCTTCCCTAAGCCCCCATTCTCCGCGCAAAATCGCGGCCGTGCCACGCAAATCTAATACACATGCAGATACTACCGCGAAGCTACCTATGACCTACGAAAGGGCTCCACCGGCGGGCGGACTTGAGCAACAAGGAAAATTAACAGTACTTACTTGCTTTGTGTCCCATCCCCCATTCTGGCTCTAGTCCTGTCCAGGTTGAATGCCGCACTGATAAGAGCGGGGTGGCTGAAGGCTTGGGGAGTGTTCCCCAATTGCTCTCCCGATCTAGCGATCTCCTCTGAAAATATGCGGAGGTGACTACTAAAACCTAAGATGTTTTCGAAGATATCCATGGCTTTAGTAAGATACCCCGGGTGGTACGCACCGACCTGAAGTTTGCTTGTCAGAATGGAGTATCCAGAGGTACTGTGAGTGAAGAGGGGGACCTACTCTGGTCAAGGCCTCAACAAGCCAAAACGTACACATAATGAAAGCTCCCTCCCTCCCAACCCCATCGTCGCTCTTGGCCCAGTTGTATCGGTAGACGAGACACGGGCTAGTCAAGCCTCCAATCTCTGGCAGCTTCAGGATCTATTCCAGTATATTCAAGAACCGTGGGTCCTTCGGCGCAACGAAGAAGACCAGTGGCGCGATAAGGACGGCAGAGTCGAGAACCTCGGTATACTCGTAACTTTGAATGAATGTACCACGTTCCTTGTTGTATCCCTTATCCATTACTTCTTCACAGATCTCGTCTCGAATCCTGAGCCACTCCATCCGGCGTGGACACGGGAAGCATCGTTTATCGGCCAGTCGTAAAGCACGGTCGATGGCTACACATGAATGATCTTTGAGTAAAAAAAGTTCTGCTTCTCGTTTCGAACTTCCCAGATGGACATGTCTTCTTCTCTCCAGATTGTGCAGACATGATCGGTGATCTCTCGTACAAGGATCCACTCATCATAGCTGATGGGCTTACCGAACTTGTTGGCCAGGTAGATTCCATTCATAAGCTCTCTGTAGATATCGAGCTGCTTATGGAACGCAGCACCGTTTCCTATGCGCACTGGCTTGCTTCCTCGGTATCCATCCAGATGGGAAAGCTCACTCTCAGGAATATCGGTCTTTCCTCGGATAGCGAACATGATCGGCAGGTTGCCTTCCTTCGTACGAGAATATTCAGTACCGTGACGTGGCGCTAATGTGCATGGTGTGGTTGTGCTTACAGGCATGTATCCTGTCGCTGCTCGCATTGCTGGAGGATCTCGCACATTAGAATGCTCCTGTTTCCCTGTTATGTTCGCCATCTTCTCGACGCTGGCTGATTTCACGAATTGTGCCCTAACGAGTAAGTTCCCAGACGGTGAGCGATTCTGCAGCGCTAGTGTTAGTGATCCTCGCGAAGGAAACTGCGTTTGTTAGTTCATGCTCCGGGGCAGGCATGATGAATAAACTCGGGTGATTCGAAGGCCAAAGGCCCAGGGTAGGGTTGCGATTTCAAGTGCTGGTTATCGTGAACAGATCCGGCGACAAGTGACGGAAAGTAAAACCGACCCGCACGGACCAACCCAACCCACATGACGTCATTTGGATGGTGTTTGCAAGCTAGAGTATGTAGTAGATTCGTATTCCAGTTTATGCCGACTCCTTCAAAGTAACAGCGACATAGGTTTAAGAGAGGGCAGTGGCAGCGTTGGACGGAGGTTCCGTTGTCCATAGCTTCAAATAGTAGCGTAAACCTGGACCGCTGAGAGTGGCGCAGGCGGCGCGGACCCCCCTCCCTCGCGAGGTCTCTCGTCCTTTGAAATGTAAACAGATTTTCTCTCCAACACAACAGAGACACGGTAAAACTTGTAGAATGGACCGTGTCTGCGAATGGATTACGGTATCAGCATCCCACGATATACCCGCGCCTGGAACACCGAACAGTTCATTATAGCTGAAGACCCTCGAAACCTCATCTGCAAGACACAAGATTGAAGGTCACGAGAGCACTTTTTGGGGCTGAGTCCTAGAAGACAGAACGAACTCTCGATCTGGACATGTAAGGCATGACCCCGTCCTTCCGCACTCGTTCTTCTCGTCGATCTAGCGGTAGAATGATTATCTATACTGATACGCTTCGCAACGCAGTTTGGAAAGCCCAACAGGCCTATGAGCAGCAGAGACAAAGCGACTTGCATTCTTCATTGCAGACCAAACCGGTTGCACTGTCTTATACGCCCCCTGCTACTGCAGTCTTAATTGTCGAACCATCTGACAATTTTATTCCAATGTACCTAAATGAGTGCTAGCCAGCATCGCGATGGCCTACTTCCTTGTGCAATCTACCTACGGTAAGCTCCCGGAAGATGCAAGCCCACGGATTCGTAAAATCGAAGGCATGGAGCATATCAGGCGACAAAACGGTCACTCACCCGTATGTCGTCAAGCAACCCGCGGTTTTCTTTCTGGACCTGACATGGTTATTCCGTTCACGAATGTTCCCGCAGAGGTTTACGTTTTATTGATTACTGGGTCCATCCCGTTCGAGAAAAAGAGATTCGAAGGCTGGAGGTTGGTTTATTGGATGCGTCCTTTCGGATTTCCACAAGAGAAACCGCAGATGCCTCTCTCGACCCTATTCGAGGAAGAACTGAGCGAGGCTGGGTGTGTTGAGAAGACTGTTCTTCATGCAAGATTTGAAAGGCTTGTGACAGGCCGCTTTCCTGATGAAATCATCCAAATCAAAAGTCTCGTGTATGATTGGGAAGAGGGCTGGAGAGAACAGGCAAGGTTCCTAAGGTGAACGGATGGAGAACTTGAGGATGAGGAACTTGAGGCACATAGAGGTAGATGTGGTGGTATATTTGGGTTCTGACTTACTCTCCAGCACGAAACGATCGGTGATTCTGCTGTCTAATTTCGGGGCCCAAATCTCGCCAGTGTCGCAGGGACTTATTCCACCCCTCATATCTTTTGGTACTTTCTTGCTGAATGAAGAGTATTCATAGCGCATCAACGAGCGTCTGATTTCCTGTCATCTCTGCAAAAGCGACGCCGTTCTCGATATTGTTGAAGCTAGCCACGCAAGCCCGGTGATGCGATACCGGATGTCCTACTGTATCGGGTAATAGAGCCATAGGCAGGCCACCACCATATCAGCAAACAATCTGACGGGACAAGGCAGGCTCTCAATATGCGATACGGATTTTGGAATTGATGTCTCACTTCTAGGTCGCGATATCGTTGATCAGTTTCGAGACAGCCAGTACACACTACAATTGTAGTAGGGAAATTTCACCCAGAAGGCGAGCAGACCCTCCTCCTTTAACGTCCAATCAATTCGTAGGGCAGGGCCAGCTTGATACATTCTTAGCTAAAATTTCCCGAGAAAGTCAAACAAGAAATCCAACTAATGAAGTATCCCGCGTCCTCATGCATGTCCTAGATTAGGGCGAATGCACTAACCGGGGTAGGTCGTGTCCAAGCCCGGGCAGAGTGTATCTCTACCAATATATGGGTCTGGTGCTGTGAGTATACGCCCCGTTGGAATAGGAATTACAGGTCATGATATGTTCTGGACTAATATTTCACCCATTTTGGAAACGCTTCCTCGATGCCCCAGCCTTGTAATTATTCAAAAGCCGATTAAATAGCAACTTGGTCTCCCGCCATAATACAGTCTGTTCTATCAATGCAAGCAGACATTCAATTCATCATGTACACCACTATTGTGTTTGCGCTCGTCTCCTCCGTCTTTGTAGCTGCTACTATCCCCGTCAACGTCGAAGTTGACACGGAGTGCAAGACTTGTCCATACAGCCTTTGCCCAAACAAATTATCATACGATTGGGAATATGATACCACCAACAAAACATTGAATTGTTGGACGGAAGGGACCCCGATTGTGAACGACACGTGAGTCTGGTCTATAGATGAGGTCGATGGTTCTTCTGATACAGACTGACATTTCCGGTGTGACAGGACATGGCTTAAGACTTCAGATGGCTGTTACGTAACCCAATATGATCTGAAAGAATATGCGGGAGATTGTGAGCTAGGTTTTTTTGAACTGGTCGCACCGTGTTGACTTTCACAGACACCAATGATCTCCCATATTGTGGGCATGTATCCCCTCGTTGGACAAAGGCCGAAGGCCGAACCAGATACATGACGCAATGCAACCTTGGGCCATGGGTGGACAGGAATGTAATCAAGAATTACAAGTACGGTGTTGACCTTCACTTGACATGTGTATCTCCGAGGGTTGGGGAGGAGATACTTGGGAAAAAGTACGTAATGCGGTTTGCACTGGAGAATGACTGCTTTAACTTTTCTGCAGGAAGTGGTATAAGACCTCATCCAATTGCTACGTTTCCGAAACTACTCTATGGCCTGTTGAAGGTAACCACATGGCTCAGGAACCCATATCACATAACAACACTAATATTGGCTAGACGAACATGATCTGGACGACTGTGGGCCTATTCCGCGACGCCTGTCTCTGGTTGATCGTGTACCAGAGACCACTACAGTTGAAACGAGCACTCCAACGCCATTTCCGAAACCAAGTGTCGTCTCCACTCCCACAGCATCCCCAACACCGAAGTCAATGACCAGAACTGCTGCGCATGTCGAATCACGACATAAATTTCAGCGCCGCTTCTTGTACAATGACACAATTGGCGAAGAATACGTGAATTGTACCGCCAATGGGTTCCCACCGTCGAATCCGGGGAGAGTGGTCCGCTTGTACGAGTTTAGGCATGAGGTCATTCTTCAATGTGGAAGTATGTATAACGATACGTAAGTTCCCCCTCTCTGATATTAAGGGCAAGTGCCTTCCGCAAAGACCTATGCTAAACTCGAGAAGGATCTTCCTCTTTACTACGGACTTCTGTTGGATCAAAGATGCCCAAACTTTTGAGCAACTCACCACTAGTAAGTCAACACAGATCCCCCAAATTGGTACACGCTGACTTTCTCTACCAGGCACTGGTACGTTCAATACCCCAAACCTCTTCACTCCTGAGTCGTTGTTATGTCATCACTTCCCACTGCAAGAACTAACATGGTGCCATAGAACGAACGGATTACTTTCCCCATTGCGAGCGCTTCACGGACTTGGAATCGTGAAGAGGGAGACGGAGATGGACAGTTATCTGAAAGTCTCCGTGCTTTCGATTCGCTGTGACCTTTTTCTTCTGCACTGGATACTGAATGTCATGGAATCTGTTTCCGTAACTGCCTCCACTCGTGCGGCTAGAATGTTGCCACATTTTCAGGGATCCCTCCTTTTGTTGCCTATTCTCTTCCTGTCTCCTTGGTTTGGGCATTACGTAGAAATCAGCAGGAATGCTTTGAGAAGACTTAACCGGACTCGTTCCCGCTACGTAGAAATTGCGTGACCGACTAACATTGAATCATGGTATCATATCTGGAAAGCTCAGCTAATGGCTATTCTTGAAGATGCGAGGACGCTCTGACGATGCCTTCAGGGGGTGGGTAGTGAAGGAGCGGAGACATGTTTTATGCCCAGCGCGTGGCACCTACTCTGCGTCCTGCATTTCTAAACGACGTTTCTTGGACTGAAACATTATCCCGAACCAACAGATTTCAAGCATTCTATTTGAACGGAGCCCTGACCGGTACGTTGATCACCGTGGCTCGGACATCGACACCGCGCGAGTCACTACTTGAGCACCTTAAAACGCAGTGGTACCTGCCTCTTTCATTTGATCTAAGAGTGGTGAAGAGTGAATAGAAAAGTCAAGATGCCGCTGGAAGATTTTCTCAGATGCCGGTCGAGCATGGCGCACAATGGGAGTTGGGGCACAATAGGAGTAAGGCACACAATAAGAGTATGATACACAATAGCTGTATGTCAGACAATAGGAGTAGGTATCGCACAAAATGGGAGTAGGTATGACACATAATAGGAGTGGGTATGGTACACAATGGTAAGTCACGTTATTCATTTTTTGGCAGTCAATCACACGATAAGTTCGGGAACCAGCCTACATGGTTAGGGAATGCTGAGATTGAAACTATATACTCCCCACTCAACCACTTCCCAAACACGCCTCTCCTCCCTATACACCAGCTCACTATTCGCTGCTTCGATTCAATTTCTGCCATCATGCCGTCCTTACGCCCGCGCAATGCCAGGAGAATCGCGCCGAAGACGAAGACCCCGTCCAAGATTGACGGTGGGAATGCGAGTGCCCCCAACCCTCAACCTTCGACGGGAAAAGTGGCCAATACAGCTGCCGATACGCCTCAGGATGCCGGTCCGAAGAAAACCTGGATCTACTCTCCATCTGAAGACGACACTCTGTCTGAGCTTTCGGAAGAGCTGGAGGATCCTAACATCACCCACCCCTCTCAAGCAGTCTCCAACAAGAGCACCGCTCCTGTGGATCAGGACGCCTGCCACGCTTCGACCTCCGCGACCCTTCCTCCAAAAGAGGCACACAAGCCCTCAAGCGCGATGCCTTCTCCAGAAGAGGCTCACAAGTCCTCCGGCGTGAAGCCTTCACCAAAATCCACTGGGCCAGCTGGAAAGACACGCATGGTAGTCTCCTCCGAGAGCCTCCGAAAGGAACTCATGCAGATCGCCCTTCACGGCAACATTACGCCCATCCAACACCTAGAGATCCACCTGAATGCCAACGCACTTGACTCTTTCGCCGACGACATCCTGGCCATAGCGCTCAACTCCTTCCATCCAGACGAAGACGGCAACAATCCGCACAATCTCACCAGCATTAAGATTGCCGTGAAAGGACAGATGCTGTTCACCCAACACTCGTACCACCTGATCTCGCCAGCCGTGAGCCCAGACCTCAAGAGCATGACCATGGTCAAGCTTCTCACGAACCAGCTATCGCCAGACGAGAAAGCAAAGCTGGGGTACCTGATCCGCAATTCTGAAAAAGCGGTGTCCAAGGCACTACTGGGGATCCGTGGGGTCAAGAAAGTCGACACCACCGGCCGCATGGAATCGAATTTCGCAAAGCTTCTCAAGACTACGATTTCCAGTTCCGTGTCCGCCGTTTTGCCGAATCGAAGCTCCGATGATCCTATATTGGGTCGATCTGCAATCCGTGATGGAATATTCAAGTCGAAGGAATACAAGGCAAAGAAGACCTACCCGACCTGCACCATTAGACATATACTCCCTGAAGACCTCGGGACCCCTAAGCTGGTGAATGAAAAGACCATGGTTCACGGAGACATGACGGACCGGGACCACAACGAGACTTTGAAGGAAGCTCTGAAAGAAGCACTCGCGACGAGGAAGAAATTGAAGCAGAAAGTTCTAATCATTGACGCTAAAGGCAACGCCATCTCCCGCAAAGACGCGAACTCTGCCCGCAAAGACGCGGACTTTGGAAGCTACGGGCTTCGGTCGTCTCGTCGAACGAAAACTACCAAGAGCGTAAGGTTTGCGGTAGAGGATAAAAAAGACGGAGCGGGCGGGTCAAGGAAGAGAATGTTCGAGACAGAGGAAGACAATGGGAAGAGTGACGAGGGAGGAGGAAAAAGGAACAAGAACGCCCATGCCTTGGAGATTAAGGACATGGTCCGCATATGCGGGCAAAAACAGGATAACGATGACATGAGAGTGCCCAAAGGGTGGTCTCCACCGTGTTACCTGAATCAGCGGCTCCGTGTCATCTACACCGCGAAGGGCTCGTGGTTTGTGTTGACTGGGAAAGGGAATAGGGTAGAGCTGGGATGGAAAACGGCGGCTTAGAGGACTCGGATTTGCCAAAATGTCTGGTCTGACAAATAGTGCTGAGTTTGGAACAAGAGAAGTTGGACTGTGGCTCTGCAGATTTGATACGAGTATTCTTAGCAAGCCCAAGAATGTATGCTTGTGAATTAAAGATCCCCGTACTTAGCTCTGATACTTAGCGTAATATTTGAGCCATTCCATCAGCTTACTTTCTCATAAGCCCTCCACCACAAGGCTAAATTAGCAGCTACCAACAAATCCACCATCTTTAAGCCCTCGTCCTCAATGATGAGCTTTCCAAGCTTGGCCTGCTTTCCACCAAATCCACCACCTGCGCGCTCTTCACCAAGAGACAGGTCGAGCCGGTCCAGCGAATGATTGACTTCGTCCATGCTACTCCGCCCAAAGTCTGAGACGGAGGAGTTATTACGGCTATGTCGGGGGTGATAGAAGAAGGAACTCCGTTTCGGCTCGTCTCCTCTGGGCGTAGCCGCTTTCGAGCTATTTGGAAGATTGAATCTTAGTTCGCTGACCGTCATCGATGCGGGCATGCTGCCTTGGAGGCCGGCCACGGTGTGGCGGCACTGCATATTCGTCAGCGTGACCGTGATACATAAGATAACATGACTATCTTACCTTCAATGAGCCGCCGCCGGCGCCGGTGGTGAACTCGCAACGTCCGTTCCACGGGCTCAAGAAGACGTAACCTCTAAAGACCGATCCTTTGTTGGAAATCTGGATTGTGCTGTATGTCTGATCGTCCCGAGTAAGAAATGGTGGCTGGGTCTCAGGGGGTATGAGTGTAGAGGATACACTTCCACGCTGTTGCCAGCTCTCAAAGCTACCCCGCGCAGGATCGTTTCCAAGGGTCGAATCGTGCGAATTGATCTTGCGGTGGCCAAACCCGCCGGAGTATTTTGAACCCTCCATCCACACACGCCGCCGGAACGTAGCTGATCCTGCCACAATCTGCCCAGTAGTGGTCGGAGCGCTCGCCGCGTTTGACGGAGTCGAAGGACGGGAATCAGTGTGTATAAATTTTGAGTAACCGGGATTCGATATTTCGATGTATAATGGCGCACCGGGCTTCTTCTTTTGACCTGAGTCGTTGACAGTCGAAGAAGACACATCGGCGAATTGCGGGTCATTTATGTGGGCAACGTTCCATTGAGCGCTGGAGGCTGGATCTCGTCGAATAAGAGTAAGAGAAGTGCCTACAGCCGTGGGGTATTCGGAGCTTCTTCGTGGAAGCGGAGGAGCCTCATTTTCATCTTTCGTAGGGCCGTTGGGAGGATCGTACAGTGTCCGTGGAGGTAAAGGAGGCCCTTCGTCGTCATCAACTGGATACGGAGGTGGGCCGCTGGAAGGCTGCTGACTATAGTTTGGAGTTAGGAACTGGGGCGATCTCTGAGCGTAACCTGTAGCGCTAATGTTCTGTCGATTCTCGAAGTCATTCTGTGGTGTAAGAGTTCCAGGCAACGGCTTCCTCTTCGGTGCGTTGGGCATGCTCTGAGGGACCATGGAGGATGACAAGGGCTTCCGGTGAACTGGGGGTGGTGGTGGTTGATCTGAAGGCGTGTCGTAACTTCCTCCAGCCAAAGAGTCCCGCGTCGGTGCTCTGAGACGTACATCATCCCCTTGGTCGACGTGGAGATAGTAGAGCGAGCTTTGTACATCTTCTGCCGATACCACCTTGTCACGCGGTTTCATCGGGGTGAGGAACACGTCTGGAAGAAATGAGGACATGAATCTGAACCGTCAAGATTGGGCAGCCGTACCTCTACTGCCGGGCACACGAGCAATATATAGAACCAATGGCTCATTTCTCACATGTGTCGGATTTCTTGGATATGATGGCGGGTTGGACGCGAGCACAGTGAGGGAAGAGAGCGATCGTGCTTCAACAGCCGCGGTCGACATCTAAGCGATGACTGGTAACTTTGTGGAAGACGGTGAATATGAAATTAAAGATACCGACAGGTCGTAAGGGTTGAGGCTGATATCTGCGCTAGAAGAGATGATGTATACAGATAGGTTTGAGCTAGCCGATGAGGCGTCCCTTCATATTTATGGGAGAGGGTCCAAGTTACGAATCTGGGTGGCAGTGCACACGCGTTGAACCTATGCGCAGGAGGCACGTTGCCTCAAGTTTCGGCGATAGACGGTGCCACCCGGCCAGGCAACGCACGCAAATGGGAGGTGAATGCGAAGATTTCGTGAGTGGAGTGAAAGTGAAAGGAAACCAGGATTCCAAGGTCGAGGTGAGCAAAGCAGCCCGAGTTGTGTGGATGCCTATTGGAGGACGCACAGCACAACATGTGTCCCGAGGACGTGCGACGCTGGGATCGCGATGCTGGGATCGCGATGCTAGTTATATGAATTTGAGCGGAGCGCTACGAGGGTCAAATGGCATGAGCGCACGCGATCAACGTGAGTTGACTTGGCTTGGATGTTTTTGAGCATCACCGCTGCTTCTGCCGTCATCGGCATCTTCCGACAGGCACCCAGCCACTTTCCACTTTTCGAGAGTGCCCAGGTGGTCCAAGCTCTCATGCGCGCCAAGATTTCGCGACCTTAGCCCTGAGGACGGGCAAAAATTCGCCTACATTCACACGACACACGACGAACACTCTATCCGCGCAACAACGGCCACTGCTATCAAATTTGTGCCCCTTTTTGGCACCGCGACCAACTTACCACACCCAGCGTGTCCACTGGGCTGTGTTGACCGTCCGAAACCATGGGTGACGACCTCGAGGTTTGTACTCCATAACACCCCGCACATCAACCCAGCGCTAACAGTCCACCAGGAGCGACTGAAGAGCCATGCTCGTGCCTTCGAAGGCTTAATGTCTTTAATTCCGGCCGAGGTCTACTACGGAAAAGACGCTAGTATAACCAGCGTGTGTGCTCCCCCACCCCACGTCCAATGAATGTGAGCTCACCCCGTGCTCTAGGAGCAATGGCGAAAGACGAAGAAGCAGACCAGAGAGGAACGCCAGGCCGCAAAGCGGGCAAAGCTCGATCCCGCCTCGCACAAGACCGCCAAAGACGTAATGGACGAAAATGCGCGCAAACGCAAACGCGAGCTGGATGGGGAGGAGTCGTCGGACGTCGACATGGACATTGAAAAGGAGAAACCCCTCGAAGGCCTAAAGACCGCCTCAAACAAAGCAAAGAAGCAGAAGACTGGTAAAGACGTCGCCGCGAACACCAACGCGGACGCGGAGGACGGTGGCGACGAGAGCGCTACACCGGTATCGAAAGCGAAGGCGAAGGCGGAGAAGAAGAAACAGAAACTAGAAAAGAAGAAGGAGAAGCAGGCCAAGAAGCAACAAAAACAGCAGGCTGAGAAAGCGCAGCAGCAGGAATTAGGCACAGCGCTAGGCAATATCCCTGACGAAGAGGAGCATAGCGATGGCGAAAAAGAGGAGGACGAGGAGGAAGAGGACCACGCAGAAAACGAGCATCCGGACGAGCGAATCGAGGCTCTCGACGTCAGTGGACTCCTCGAGGACAGTCCCTCCACAGCGACCCCTTCCGCCGACTCCAACGCCTCAGCCGCCTCAATCGCCTCAGCCGCATCGTCAACGTCATCTATAATACCGCTCTCCGCTGTGGATCCGGTCGAAGATAAGAAGGAAAAGAAACCCTTCAAATATGACCCGAAGAAACACGAAGCGTTCCAATCTCGTTTGACGGCGAAGCTGGAAGCAATGCGCGCGGCAAGGAAGGCAGACGGACCGGACGGTCGGCCCGCGCGGAATCGAGCGGAACTGATTGAGACAAGAAGAAAGAAGGAGGCAGAGCGTAAAGCAGCGAAGAAGGCCGGTCGTCAGGGTGCTAAAGAGGACGAAGTACGCGCAAAAGCAGAAGCTGAGCTCGCCCGACTACGGGGGTCCGGTTCGCCTTCGCTATTCCCAATACGCACTACACCCGAACAAGAGCATAATCTTGCCTTTGGCAGAGTCGCTTGGAAGGATGGCCAGCAGCTTGATAGTAGCCTTTCGGGATTCCTGGATAATCGAAAACGGAAGGGACCTTCTGATCCTAAGACAGCACTCGAAGCGGCTCAAAAGAAGCAGTCCAGGATCAACGGGCTCGACGAGGCGAAGCGAAAGGACATCGAAGAGAAGGAATTGTGGCTCACGGCGAAGAAGCGCGCGCAGGGAGAGAAAGTGCACGATGATCCGTCGTTGCTGAAGAAGAGCCTCAAGCGGACAGAGAAAATCAAGGCGAAGAGCAAGCAGGAGTGGAAGGATCGGATCACGAGTGTAGCGACGGGCAAGTACATGAAGCAGAAGAAGCGCGAAACAAATTTGCAGAAGAGAAGGGAGGATAAGGGCGGAAAGGGCAAGAAGTCAAAGAAGCCAGCGAAGAAGGTCAAGAGGCCGGGTTTCGAGGGAACCTTCAAGGCGCGGTGAAAAGCATAGGACGGGTCTAGGGCACCGTACAGTAATTTTGGCGTGGAGAAGCTGGATGGAAAATCTTGGGGCAGACGTTGGCATCTGATCCTATTTGCATCGATGGAGTTATCCTCAGCGATTCAGTGCTATCATGATTAGCTTCAGCGTGAAATTCGAAATATTCTGAAAATGCCATCAACCCGTAGAGGTGAAACTCGCACCATCTGCCGTTTGAATAGAATTCAACCAAAGCGAGCGTCCTTTTAGGAAAGTGATCTCTGTTCCGAGGCAGGGAGCCTCTGAATATATTTACAAATTTTGATCTGATGTGCAATCCGTTACCGATACGGCGCATCCGCACGAGCAGCGGCCGCAATTTCTGGTTCCCATTTGTCGCCGTTTGCGAGCAACTTCTCCTTGTTATAAAGCAGCTCTTCCCTCGTCTCAGTGGCGTACTCTGCATTCGGACCTGGCGCAAATTAGCTCATTGTAAGAGATCCAATTGGCTCCTGGTACTTACCCTCAACGATAGCATCAACCGGGCAACTCTCCTGGCATAGGCCGCAGTAAATGCATTTGGTCATGTCGATGTCATATCTCGTCGTTCGCCTGCTTCCATCCATCCGCTCCTCGGCCTCGATAGTGATTGCCTGCGCCGGGCAGATGGCCTCGCACAGCTTGCAAGCAATACAGCGCTCCTCCCCAGTGGGATATCGTCGCAGAGCGTGCTCGCCTCGGAAGCGGGGCGAGATCGGACCTTTCTCGAAGGGATAGTAGATAGTGTATCTATCATGCCGTCAGATACACAAACCTCTTTTACGGTATTTGGAGGAGTGGCGAAGCCTCAATGGGTCCTACTCACGGCGGGCGGAAAAACTGCTCCAGCGCAACATACATCCCCCGAAACATCTCCAGCAACAGGAAGTACTTTCCCGCTCTGTCCAGCGCGCCTTCTCCTTCGTCCCATCGCTTTGGTCGTGGTAATCGGAACCCGGGAGGGGGCGGGCCCGCTGGGAGCGAGGCTCGAGCGTGTGTGGTAGAGAAGAGGGCGATGCTGGCGGGCGACGGGAATCGCGCGGGGAATCGCGACGCCCTGAGGATGTGCGTGGTCGGCCTGGCGCGAGCCAACATGGTCAATGGCTTTGTGCTAGCCATGGTGCGTGGGTCGGTGGTGAACCGCGTGGATGGGGGTTGTCGTTGAATCGAAGTGGTGAGGTCGTCCACACTGCCATCAACCCCGTCTGAAACGACTGCGCTATGATTGGCTAGACGATGGCAACGTCGGGCTGTACGAATACCTGCACTCTGTATCCACACCTAGGTACTTGCAGTCTTACAGTCTCTGGAGGTAGCAAATCAAATGCGCAGACAAGCAAATAGAACAGGAAAGATATCTATTGCATTTACTACAGATTCAAGAAAGGGAAAATGATGCCTTTCTCTCCTTACACTGCGTTGTGCGCCACCGCCGGGAAAATGCAAACACCCCGCCCATCATTCATGGGCCATTGAATCATGGAGCAAGAGTATTTCTTTTTAAAAAGGTCGGCCTTGTAAGTCTAACAGGCCTCCTCTCGAACATCAACAGTCTCAAGGTATTAAGACGCTTTGCGGCCCGATCACGTGACATCGGGAAACGCCGCTTCCAAGAGTTGGCTCCAGCTTCGAGCGCATCATCCACCGAGACAAATTCCCCTCCACCGGCATCCTCCCTATAACGCACCTGAACCCGCCCAAAATGTTCCGAACAGCTCTCCTCAGATCCGCCAGGCAAGCCATTTGCGCTGCGCCGAGATGTCAGGCCCCAATTGCTCGTCCCGTTGCTCGAAGCTTTCTCCAGTCAAAGCAGACTCCGCCCGCCGCATGCTTTCAGGCAGTACGATGCTATTCTGCACATGCCGGTCTGGCAAAACAGGAGGTCGAGGGTCGGATAATGGATCTTTTGAAGAACTTTGACAAGGTACCTCGTTCGCAGAGTGAAAAAGGTGTTTCCATGGCTAATCCGGGAACAGGTCACCGACACCACCAAGGTATTTTACATGAGATGGCCACCAATTTCTCAATTTCTCAAACTCACATGCTCTAGCTGAACGGCGAAGCGCACTTCCACAACGACCTCGGTCTGGACAGTCTCGACACGGTAGAGGTGGTTATGGCAATCGAGGAGGTGAGCCTCTCTTCCTCGGAGCACACTGATGAGAGACCTGACATTGCTACAGGAGTTCAGCATTGAAATTCCGGACAAGGAAGCGGATGCTATTCACAGCGGTAGGCCAATCGCACCGCGATGCCAGCAGCAGTCTAACATATTCCCAGTGAAGCAAGCAGTGGACTACATCCTGGCTCAACCGGATGGTAAGCACCAATTCCCTGATTCTTCAGATATAGAGGACGAGGCTAATCGATGCATAGCGCACTAAGTGAGCTGCGCATGGTGGGTTCCAAGGTTGCTAGATTCAAGGATGTGGCTAGGAATTGGGACGTCCGGGGTGGCATTAGGCACCGGGCCTATATATACATTCCTCTGCTCTTGTAAAACAATCGCCGTGAACGGCATCTCATGTACTACCGATCTGAAAATGAATCACTTTGCACATGGGAATTTTCCAAGTCAGCCTTGCCCATGCATGCGCCGATTCACCGCCCGCGTCCCAACACCGCGCCAAGCGAGGCAACGGCAACCTAACGACAATTACTACGATCTGCTCCGTGAGCACAACCAACAATCCCCCCTCGAGCAACGCAAATTGCCGTGACACATTATCCTTACCACGACCGGCCGTATCCGGATCCCACTTTCGCTGGCTTGATCACACCGCCACCTGCCAGCCCCCGACGCATGCGCACGCCGCTGCTTCCCCGTGCTCCATCCAACAAAGCCCCCGAACGACCTCACTTATTCCACCACCCATGGCGTCCACTGCATCCGGCCTCACGCGCCGAAGAGGAGGTGGAGGAGGAGGAGCGGCGGCCGGCAGCGCGGACAACGAGGACGGAAGCAGGGTGAGCTCGCCGGTGCCAAAGCGAACAGACGACCGTACACCGGAGACATCGTACGAGAACTCGGCCAATGGACACAAGATCGCGTTCGACCCTCGAGACATCAGCGAGAGCGAGGAGAGGAATAAGCAGCCCAAATTGACGCTGATGGAGGAGATAGTTCTTATGGGTCTCAAGGACAAGCAGGTGGGCACTCGTGCCCTGGATCGCTCGAAGGATTCACGCTGACTGAGGCCAGGGATACCTTTCGTTTTGGAATGACAACATATCATATGCGCTCCGAGGGTGTATCGTCATAGAATTGGCGTTCAGGGGCCGTATAAGCATGCAGAAGGACTCCTCGCGGAGGCGGTTTCCCCTCGCCGATCGCGTCATTGAGGTTATCGACGATACGCTGACCGGCGAGGTGCTTTTGGATGAAACCCTGAAAATGATGAAGAGCAGCGAGAAGATGAGTGTCAATTCATGGATCGACCTTCTCAGTGGTAGGTCTCTTGTGCTCGTTGAACGCGCCCTGGCCTGCAGATTCTGATTTCGATTTTGTAGGCGAGACATGGAATCTCATGAAGATTGGCTACCAGCTCAAGCAAGTCCGCGAACGACTTTGCAAAGGGCTCGTCGACAAAGGCATCCTGCGCACCGAGAAGAAGAACTTCCTACTCTTCGATATGGCTACACATCCTGTTGCAGACGGCGGCGCGAAGGAAGAGATACGGAGACGGGTCCGCAACGTCCTCACCAGCCGCACCGTTGTCCTTCCGGCGAGCCAATTCCTCCCCGAGGAAATGGAGTTCAGATACCTCCGGACCATTACCATGGTCTGCGCTGCATACGCCGCGAACGTACTGGAGAACGCTCTGACCACTCTTGGACATGAGGCACGAGAACGTGCTTTCGCGCAGGTGGACGAGCTGCTGGCCGAGTACTCCCAATGGCCCTTTGCTCGGCGGGCAGGCGGCTCCGCTGGTGTCGGCGCCAATCTCGGGCAAGTGATCAACGATGAGGTCAACAACGGCAAGGACAAGGAGCTGCAGCTTGAGGTGAGACGAATTTTCGGGTATTCTGATGAATTGATCGTGTGCTAATCGCTTCCACAGGTGATCGCTGCATGTTTGAGCGTCTTCACAAGGCTTGACTCGCTGCTCTAAGTGCGCTCTCTATTTGAACTGACGATGCAAATCCAGACAGCTTGTTCAGTAATCCTAGCACCCTCAGAACGACCATTGCACCGAGGTCATAGGCCCCGACATGGGAAGAAAGACAGCAAATTATGGGGCGAGTCGGCGAGGCAGGGGCGTCATCACAGAGGGGATTGTTCGGGATCTTTGATATCTTCTTTTCCAGCGTTTTCTGTCGCAGCAACCCAGTGGGATGTAACGGTGTTCGGCCCAGCATTCGGACGGATGTATTAGCAAACGGCTCTCTTACTTTCCTTCGGCGACGGAGTAATGCTATCAAAATCTGGACTCCAGCACGTCGGGAGACGCTTCTGTTCACTTGGGCGTCTATGGATGTGATTGCCAATAAAGGTGACTGCTCATCTGCTGGCCAGCTCCAGAACCCGAACCGACGTTGTGTCCACGATACAAGCATGGCGGCCTATTCCAGCGCTTACCCAAGTAGGCCCAAGAATAGGACATATGTGGAAGTCACGTGAGCAGCGGGGACGGCAGCGCAGGTGAGACTCCGCCAAAAAGACGATATGGAGAGATTTATATAGCCTGGCACATGCCGCCGGGCCTCATGGAGCCAGCGTCACAGGCGCGGTGTCCCCGCCGTTGCTGGCATGGCCCGACCTGGGCTGGGATGATGGGCGGGCGGGCTCGGCAACGTGGCCGGCAGCGGAGAACGCCTCAAAGGTTCCCTCGCTCTGCTCGAGAACCGTCACACGCACCTCCAACGAATTACTGGCATTCCGAGCTTATCTTCCGCCCGCCGCCCGAACCCCCCTTGGAGGGCACCTGGGAGCCAATATTCGGCCTGCTGAAGCCGATCCGAGTGCGTTGCGCGCGTCTGGCCGGTCGGCAAATCCTCCCTCAGCCAAACGCACAAGACCCAGGCTGGACTGACGACGCGCGCCTCCAATTTGCATGCGGTATGTACTTCTTTTTGTCTCCCTGTGCGCGCGCTGCTGGCGATGCGGGACTCGCGGGCATTGCCTCTCTCGATGGCGGCTGCTGCTGTCGCGGTGCTGCTCGCCGGCGCTGGGCCCGCCTGCCGCCCATCTCAGCCCCTTGCCCAGGTGTTGTTTCGACTAGGCGCAAACAGCGACGCGAGACCGCGACCTCGACACTAACCCGCCGCCGCAGACGTCCGCATCTCCATGTGACGGCCCCGTCGAGAGGCCTCGCAGTCCAGCACCCGTAGAGCGCAGCAAATCCCCATACTCACACGCGGCCCCCTCACGCGCCGCTCCAGGTCGTCGTGGTCGTGATGCCCGCGCCCGTCAACGGACCCCAGCCAGAGCAGTCGCAGTCGATTGATGCCGCCGTGCGCCCGCCGCGCAGCGCGTACTCGCCCGAACACACTTCCAACGGAGATCTTGCCGTCCAGCCCGCAGGCGTCGCTCAAGCCGCCGACAGCGCAGAAGCGGCGCGCGGCGAGAGCAAGCTGAAGCAGGTGCAAGACGGGAAGGAGAAGGCCAAGACGATTCTGGCCGCCGCGGCCGCCTCCCACAACATGGACGCTGTCCACGCCGCGAGCTCGCAGTCCACCACCATGTCGCCCGCGACGGTCGGAACCGTCAACGGCGCGTCGCCCAGCCGCAAGCGGTCGCGCTCGGGGTCGCGCATTCCCTCACAGCAGCCCCCCGAGGAGGCCCCCAAGAAGGACAAAAGGGACCGTCGCAAGGACCCCTATCTCCTCGAGCTGTACCAGCGACGCGACCTAAAGGACTATGAAGTCATGATCAGGGAGACGGAACGCGGCACGCATATCAACGACGAAGTCAAAGACAAGCTCGCCTTCTACAAGGACCGCGTGCATCCCGTCCGCCACACCCGCCCCGGGGAGATCTTCGGATATGGATATGCAGGCTATGGCAACGGCTCCACCGACATGCGGGGTTCGAGGCTGCAGTACCCTTCACAGGCAAAGCAGCCGGGGAACCGAGTGTCCAGGCCAATCCGAGTTGGGAAGAAGGATGGAGCGCTACAGGCAGAGCAGATTGAAGAGCTGGTCCCCGTGCGCCTGGACATCGAGCTGGACAAGATCAAGCTAAGAGACACATTCACCTGGAATCTGCACGACCGAGTCACTCCTTCGGATATCTTTGCCGAGAACCTCGTCGAGGATTTCAAGCTGCCGCCAGAGTTCCGCGGGCCTCTGATACAGCAGATCAACCGCGAGATACAGGAACAGATCACAGACTTTTACCCACATCCCTATATCCCCGAAGAACCTCTCGACTCCCATCTGCTGTATTCAGCGTACAAGAACGACGAAATGCGGATACTGATCAAACTGAATATTACCATTGGGGCGCACACCCTTGTAGATCAATTCGAATGGGAAATGAACAATCCCCTCAACTCGCCGGAAGAATTTGCAAGACAAATGGCCGCGGACCTGTCATTATCCGGGGAATTCACAACTGCAATTGCGCATTCGATCAGAGAGCAATGCCAGATGTTCACCAAGAGTCTGTATATCACAGGACATCCCTTCGATGGAAGGCCCGTGGAGGATTCGGATATTCGAGACAATTTCCTTCCGTCCCCATTGCCGTCTGTTTTCCGACCGATGCAGTCCGCCAAGGATTTCACACCCTATCTGTACGAACTCAGCGAGGCTGACCTGGAGCGAGCTGAGCTTTCGATTATGCGCGAGCAACGTCGACAGAAAAGATCTGTCAACCGGCGTGGTGGACCGGCCTTACCTGATCTCAAGGACAGACAACGGACCGCTCGCACATTGGTCATTTCTTCTGTCCTACCTGGAGCTGCTGAAACCCCCGAGGAAAGCCGGATGTTCAAGACTTCTCGAAGCTCTAAACGCGCCGGAGGACGTCCCGGTCGTACTGATGGTGGTGACGACTCTGACGAATCTGAGAGCGACGATTCTGGACCGGATTCTCCCGCACCGTCGCAGCCCATTGGTACGGCTCGAACCAGAGGTGTACGTATGGCTGCCAATGCCGCTCAAGCTGCTATGCGGACAGCCATGGGAAGATCCGCGACGCCTGAAGTATCCTCGCTGCACCACCATGAGACCAGGACATCATCGAGGCGAATTGGTCATGAAGTCCGAGAAGAAAGCACCTCGGAGCCTACATCGCTCATCGTAAAGCTGCAGATCTCGCCCAAGAAGTTCCGAGAGCATCTCCAAAATCCGAAATCCCTCCAAAGAACCGTATCCACACCCGTAATGGCTCCAGCGCCTTCTCCGGCCCGTAACGCTACTTCGATGCCACCTCCGCCAGCAATGCCGCCTCGTTCCACCCCCACAAATGGAGCGCCATCCGGTGAAGCTTCACCACGATTGCCATCGACTCCGACTCCGACTCCTCAACCGCAACAACAGTGGCATTATTACGCAGATGGGCGCGCGGATGCGCCGTATCCAGTCCCACCTGGTTCATCTTCAGTACGTTGAACGGCCACTTCTTCAAAGATTGTTTTCTTACTGTGTGTAGGCACCTCCACCACCATGGTTGCAGAACGCTCTTCAAGAGTTGCGTGAGAAAAATCCCAACGACCTTTTTGAGGCTACCATGCGTTATAATATCATCGATCAGAAGACCCAAAGTACTGTGAAACCGGACCAGCTCCCTGCTGGCGCAACTCTGCCTCCGGGCATTAAAGCACAGTGGCTACCGCGCATTCGCTGCATCGACTGCCCGGGAAAACTTTATACGGCCGGCCCCGGCTTGACAGTGGAGAATTTTGAGGTTCATCTTAAGAATCGTCAGCACAAGGCCAGCGTTGACAGGCGAACGGGGAGGACGAGCGCTTCATAAGACATTTCAGCAACACGTTCGTGCATCAGCCTTCACGCATTGTATAAAAGTGGAGTAAATAATTATCTAAAGGATATTGGCATGCCTATTTACCGGCCCTTGTACAAATTAGGTGTTTACTCCTGCTCTTGGGACAACGGCAGGGAACGTGGACGTGGATCGGCGTTTTCATTTGCCGGCGCATCTCGGAAGAGCAGAACACGCCTGGATGGACCGGGGCTGTTTGGATTTGAGGGATATGGCGTTGAAAGGGTATTTAAGATATTGTAGAACACCCACAGTTGGGAGAAAGCGTCTCCAAGTCTTGACTATTTGCGATAGCTTCCAATTCAGAACGACTATTCATACCTAGGAAACGTTCTATTCCACGAAACAAATCCGCTTAGCCAACTTTCCTATTACTGCGCGAGAAAAGGGCTCATATTCGATACATTTCGTCGAAGCTATCAATAGTTGCGTAGAGCGATTTTCCATCACGTGTGGGGCTTTCTCCACCTCACTTCCGCTCCGACGATGCTGCTATCGACTTCCCATCCCTTCGCGTTCCTCGTCGTCGTCCTGGGCCTCGTCATGAAGAGCCAAGGGCAAATCCCTGTCCGCGTTCTGACGCACAATATCCGCTACGCTACAACGAGTCCTTTCACAGGCGAGAAACCATGGACGGACCGACGACAGCTTCTGCTCAACGAGCTCTACTTCAACACCCTGTATAATCCCGAGAGTTTCATCTGTCTCCAGGAAGTGTTGCACCAGCAAGTCGTGGACATTATGAGCGGACTCAACAAGACAGCGAACGAATGGGATTACATTGGCGTGGGCCGTGACGACGGGAAGCAGGCCGGTGAATACAGTCCCATTGTCTACCGGCCCAAGATCTGGAAACTAGAATCGTGGAAGTCGGTCTGGCTGTCTCAGACCCCGGATAAACCGAGCAAAGGCTGGGACGCGGCGTCGATCAGGATCCTGACAGTTGGAACTTTTCAGCATGTTGAGAGCAAGAGGAGGATTGCGGGCATGTGTACGCATCTGGATGACCAGGGCGAGAAGAGTCGGAGTGAAAGCGCGAAACTGATTCTCAAGGTTGTTGATCAGGTTACAGCGTCCCCTTCCTCAGGGACAGACCCGTTGCCGGTGTTCCTGGGTGGGGATCTGAATAGCGAACTGTCTGGCTCCGCGTACCAGATTCTGAATGCGAAGAACTCGACGCTGCAGAATGTGGCGGATTTGGCCGGCGTGAAGTATGGGGATAAGAATACGTTTACGGGATTCCAGGATAGCACGACGAAGACGTTGATTGATCATGTTTTTGTGGGGCCGAGGGGGAAGGGTGATTGGGATGTCAAGGCTTATGCTGTGTTGCCGAATAAGTTTGAGGATGGGGTGTATAATAGTGATCATAGGGCGGTGGTTGGGGATTGTGTTCTCAAGGGTTGAGGCGGCATGAGACTTCAATGAGGCGGTGGTAGGAAGGTAGGCCCACTGGAGACATCAACATAATATAGCGAACCAGGCAGGCCTCCTGACCTGAATTATGTCGCAAGAGGATGCTAATTGGCGTTCTATAATTCTGTGCATTCGTAAATTAGTACTAAATAGTGAACTAGGTTCCCGAAATCAGGATATAGGCAAAAGAGATACTATTTTCTTTACTCAAACACGATTGCGAACAGTACCAGAAGTATATATCATATAGCGCTACTTCTGGAATCTGGAACTGATGCTAAAACCGAAGACTGCATCGAAAAGACAGCATTGACCGTCACAGATTAGCTGAGTACCAGTACCTGTGAACTCAAGTTGTTTTCTAAGGCATTGAAGTTGGAGAAGCACACAACGTTGAGGAATATATTGGGCCTTTGGCAATAACCTTACAGCTTGTCCTGGCTAATACAGCTGTACAAATCGAAAGACTGTAATCCATTTGGAGGATTGCGGAGATGATACAGGTAGAATTAAAATTATGCCCTTTGGTCCAATTTACCCATGGTCTTTGATAATCCGGCCGTGGTATTCCTCAAGAACTACTGGCTCGTCCGTACGAGGTCCGGTGTTCTTGCCATTTGATTGCGGCATCTGGGCATTACGGTGAAAGAGCAGGTGACGGGCGGAAAGCATTTGCTTTCGCCACTCGAGTCCATTGGCAATCAAGCGAGGAAGGACCCCTCATGCGGGGCACACTACCAGGCACGAAAACACGACCACACGACGTGAAAACAGCAGGGCTCTACCTCCACACCCTCTCTGCACCCAATTCTTCCGCCAAACCCTCACCATCTCATCAATATGGCCGAAGAGGCAACTGTTGGTACGCTCGCGTCTTTCCTGAATCTCGGCGGCCAGGCCTTCCTCCCTGGAAGCTTGGTGTTGTTGGCAACGTCCGAGGAGTCACCCAATGCTAACGGTCAATACTGCAACAGACTACACGCTAGCGAATCCGGACACCTTGACTAAGTACAAGGTCGCTGCGCAGATCTCCCAGAAGGTTCTCCAGGAAGTGACAGGTACGACCTTCCTCCCCGCGCAGTCCGAGTCGCGAGACATGCGCTGACCGCTTGCAGGATGGTGCGTCGAGGGAGCCAGCATTGTGGAGCTTTGCGAGCGCGGCGACAAGCTGCTTGAAGAGGAGGTCTCTAAAGTCTACAAGGGCAAGAAGGTCGCAAAAGGTGTCGGCCATTGTACCACCGTCTCGCCGAGCTCGTACATCACCCCATACACTCCTTTGAAGACAGACGCCGAGGAGGCTGCAACCACACTGAAGGCGGGAGAATGCGTCAAGATCCAGCTCGGTGCTCAGATCGATGGCTTCCCGGCTATTGTGTGTGATTCCGTCGTCGTACCGGCCGAGAAAGGTGCTGGCGGCGAGGTCGAAGGGCGCGAGGCGGATCTTCTCTTGGCCACATACTACGCAAATGAACTGCTACTGAGGCTTATGATCCCGCCTGGTCTGGTGGCTTCTGGGGGTGATGAGGAGGAGCAGAAGAAGTCAGCCGCACGAAAGCCGTACACGCAGACCCAGATCACGCAAATGCTGGAGAAGATCGTCAAGGCATATGACTGCAATCTTGTCGAAAGCACTACTATCTGGCTGTTCGAGCACAACGAGATCGAGGCCAAGAAGAAGATTATCCTAGCACCAGGCGAGGGCGTCAGGGGTGAAGGCTTGCCCGAGGTTGGTGAAGTGTGGGGAGTGGAGATGGGTGTCAGCCTGGGTAGTGGTAAAGTCAAGACGCTCAGCAACAGGGCTACTCTACATCGCCGTACGGCTACTCATTTTGGACTGAAGCGACCCACCTCTCGGGCCATGCTTTCGGAGGTTGTCAAGAAGTTCGGTACCTTCCCCTTCAGCCTAAGGCAGCTCGAAGATGAGAAGGCGGCCAAGGTTGGTGTCGTTGAGTGTGTTCGAGGTGGCGTGCTTCGTGCGTACGAGGTCGTTGGTGACAAGAACAATGATCCCGTTGCGAGGTTGTTCACGACTGTTGGTAAGTTATGGTTTTCTCCATTTTACTCATCCTCCATGTACCCAGACGGCCGCCAACGCACGTCACTGTACATCACCGAGCATTCTGAAAATTTTCAAATGAATATGTACCGGATTGCTGACCTTTCCTAGCCATCACCAAGAACGGGCTGACCCGCTTGGCTGCACCACCAACTCCTGATCTATCCAAGTACAAGACCGACAAGAAAATCATGGATGAAGAGATTCTCAAGATTCTGGAGCAACCCACTGGCAAGACCGCCTCAAAGAACAAGAACAAAAAGAAGAAGAAGAAGACCGCAAAGAAGGCCGCGGAGAGTGAAGAGGAGGAGAGCGATGATGAGGAGTAGCCTCTCAACCTTGCAACAAACCATGAGGCCAGCAAGCATTTCAGCTCCTATGGCTCACGAGGTATTACGGCGCTGAGACTCTTCGCCCTCCCCTTCGGTGAAAGCCATGAGGTCGGGTCACTGCTTGCGTTCTTCCGGCGTCTGAGCAGGAATCCGCTGGATCCGCAGACCAGCATTGTGGGTAGATAGCGCCTCCAAAGGCTCTCAAATAAAAACATACCTTCGCCTCAATTTGGATTGCTCGTGTGAAGGTGAATGCACTGTTCGACCCAAAGGCTGGCACTCAGGGGCTGGGGTGTCGGTGATCACGGGATTCACACTCAATGGGCTATTCAAAAACAATTGCAGCCGCTGCTTGTGCGCTTATCGCTGTCCGAGCCCCGCTTCTTGCTATTATACGTTGAGTGATAATTCGAACGCTCTCCTGACCTGACATAAGTGAAGGGAGGTGTCGACGCGGAGGGCGGGCGGAGGTGAAGACGTACAAATTCCCCCTCCTCCGGCCACCGACCTTCACAATTCACACACACTGTTCTTTCTCCCCCAAAAACCCTTCAGCTGCGAATTCTCATCTGCTCGACTGCTTATCGAGACTTTCTGCCGTTATCACGATACTTTTGTCCCGTGCCGGAGACAGGGGGGTGTCCGGACTGCCGCAACCTCGCTTCTCAGAAATCGTCGAGATCTCCGTCTTCCTTTCACCTCTAAACCTCTCCCACACCAGTCCCGCCACCACGCCGCGGCAAGACGGGTGCGCATCGCCGGAGACCTCTGCACGCGAATAAATCCGGTCGAACGCGTAGTAAGTGCGAATTGAAGATTTTCTACCGGACGGCACGCTTACAAACTGGCAGCTTTGTCGCCATGGCGCACCTGCGGAAGCGCAAGTCCTCGAGGAACTCGACGCCTCACCTGCTCCCGGACGGCGCCTCACCCACTCCCGAACCGATGAAGATTAAAACCCAACGCAGCCTGGACTCCTGGATTGAGCCGCCGCTCAAGAATCCCACCCCGTCCTTCGAAGACCACGGCTTCGCGCGACACGGCGTCCTGGAGACCATGGCCCCCCTTGGCACGCCCCCGTCTGCAAAAGCCCGCCAGCGGGCACGCGCTCTGGCCGAGCCGACTGCTCGACGTTCTCTGTTGGGCCGGAATGGAAACGGGCTGCTTGGTGAAGAGGGCGTGTCGACCCCCGAGATGACGCCCGCACCAGAGGTCGAGCAGGATGGCTCGGACAAGCCAGAGGATGAAGAGATGGCAACAGTGCTTCCTACTCAGGACGAGGATGAGGACGACGAGTACGTCCCCAAGAAGAGTAAGGGAACCCCAAAGGCCACCAAGGCTCCTGCCAGGAGTAAGACGCCCGTGGAGCACAAGACCCCCCTCCGAAACAGCACGCCCAAGAAGAACGGCGTCAGCGTCAACAGCGCGAACATGAACAAGATGCCGACACCAGCCCGCGACTCAGCATCCCAGGCCACCCCGCCGACCTCAAATGTCGCCACCCGGCAGCGTATACAGATCGCTGTGAACGATGCCGTCGCCCGCTCCAACGCCAACCATCGCCAGAATGTGGGCATCGCTCTGCGCAAAATGCACGATGAGAGCCTACACGACTCGCGGCTCGCCGCTGTTCTGGAGTCTGTGATTCATCAGACCTCCACGCCGGTGCAATTTCGCGAGTTCTGCCAGTACATCAAAAAGGTCAAAAACCGCGTGAAAGCCCAAGCCAAGAAGCGTGGATTAACAGTGACGCGGGAAACTTCCCTTCAGCTCCCCTCGGCTTCTCCCGCAATCACTGCCAGGGCCTCAGAGACTGCTACGCCTGCGAAAGCCAAAGCTGCCAAAGAACAGCACCCTTCCAAAGCCGCCGTACCACCTCCATCTGCACCGCTTGACCTCACAATGTCGGACGAGCCGACGTACGATGACTCTACGGCAGTTGCGTATCCAGTGCAGGCCCCGCCACACCCTTTGACCAACGCTCCAGCATTAACCTCAACCAAATCGCCCTCGCAGCCAGCTTCGCGAATGCCGTCCAAATCTCCGACTAAGCAGCATGCTCCCAACGGAGAACCAGCTTCAGAAGCAGACGCGGCTCCCGGCACTGGCACTGGCACGTCTACCAAAGCGGCCACCCCCAACGCCTCGAGCCCTTATTCTGGGGATGTCACTGACTCAGAACTCTCCGATGTGAACGAAGAGATCGTTCAAAACGGTCCGCCGCCTCAACTTCAAGCTAATGGCAATGGAGCCACAGCACCTATGTCAAAGAAAGGGCGAAATGCTGCACTCGCTCGTGCTGGTAAGAAGTCACGGGCAAATTCGGCGAAACCCAATTGGAAAAACGAAAAGAAGCAGCCGCCAACTGCGCAAGACCTGGCTCAAGAGGAGGAGCTCATCCAGAAGAGACAGGAGATGGCGGATCGTCAGCCGTCTCGTATGAACTTCAACCCGCCCGTATCCGACATTCGCTTCGAGGACGAGATTCACGAGACAGAATCCATCACCTCGTCACAGTATGCCCTCGGCCCGCCAGTAGACTCAAAAGCGGTTCGTCGCGTTGGCAGGCCACCACGCGTAAGCAACAACCATATACCTGTTGCGCTCGGAAAGCGAATGCGGGAGGACGAGTCGAGACAGCCCTCTCCCCAGATCAACTCAGCCCGCCCCTCGCGCCCAACCACACCCGCCATCCCCGGTCCAGCTGCTAAGCGGCTCAAGTTGACGAACGGACAGTCGGCCAGGACTAAACGGTCGTAAGTTCTCTCTAATCATCTTCTTCCCTCTCCATTTTGTCGCGTCTGGTGAGGCTGGTGTCGCTTGCCTCTGGTCACAGAGGCTAGTGTGCACTTCGAGTGGGCCACAATGCCTTTCCACGTGTTTGCATTACTTTTCCGGTCAATTTTGCATCAGTAACATTTTGACTAATCATGGTTCTACACATAGGCCAGTCAAAAACCGAGATGGCCCGATTGCTGGCATCCCGCATACGGGTGGTGGTGGCGGTCTGAGACCGTTGGGGCCTGATGACAATGAGCCGGTAGGTGGCACTCAAATCCCCGATGCACCCAACCACATCGTCCTTTCTTTCCTCCAACACAAACATCAACCACACTTGATATTTCTTTTTTTCTCATCACGCATGCATCTCGCAACACTTTCTCTCCCTTTGCAGTTCCCCTACTCGCCTCCAAATTCATCTCTTTCGTCTCCACTAACCTGTACTCAGAGCTCGCCCCTTACTGACAACGACGACTACTGCGCGGCCTGCAAAGGCACGGGCGAGTTCCTCTGTTGTGATGGCTGCCCGCGCTCGTTCCATTTCTTGTGCTGTGATCCGCCACGGATTGATGCACCAGAAGGATCTTTCTATTGTCAAGAGTGCGAGGCGCGTCAGAAACGCGTAGACGATTCAACCGAAGTCTTCTCTCCGCTGTCGCCGCTCTTCAAAAAGCTCGAAGCCACAAACACACGCTCATTCGCGCTCCCAGCTGAGATCCAAAACTTTTTCGATGGCGTTGCAGCTCGCGAAGACGGATCGTACAGCGAGGTCGTCAAAAAGTTCCCTCTGTAAGTGTTCACCCAGCCCGGCAGTGTTGTTTTTGTTGCTGACGCGACTTAGCTCCAAGAGCAGCGGTTATGGCTACCAGAAGCCTGACTACACAAAATCGCTCGACGCAAATCACAAAGCTATTCTTTGTGTCAAGTGTTGCGAGTCCACTGGAACTGGGCCATCAGTTATAGTGAAGCGGCCAATGCTCCAGTGCGACTTTTGTCAGGATCATTGGCACCTCGATTGTCTAGATCCGCCACTCGCGAACCCTCCTTTCATTGGATTGGAGGCCACCACTCGCGACGCCTGGAAGTGTCCGCGCCATATCGATCACGATTATCGCAGTGGACAGGTGATGCAGCATGACTTGAACGCTCTGAACAGCCTTGATGTTGAGATGCAAGATGCACCTTCAGTCACCCGAGTCTACCGGAAGGTGCGAAAGCCGAAGAACCCGACCGTCTACGAACCCACGTTTTCCCGAGGTATTCGCAACAACGGCATCATTGAAGTCATCAACGATGAAAACGATGATACTGATGGCGAAGGCAATTATGTGTTCCGAACAGCTCCACGTGAGGGCCTCGATGAGGAGACGGATCAATTCGCTAAACTGTTCCGTGTCCCCGAGAAGGGCATCATGCTCGACTTCATCGAAAAGGTTAAAAGGTAAGCATTTTCCATCAGTTCCCATCTACAACAGCGATTAACTCTTCATCTAGCTCTCGTATCGCAAAGCAAAAAGCTGAAAAGAAGTCTGCAAGGGCCGCTGCAAAGGCTGCCGCCAAGCGCAAAGCTTCCCTTGAGTCGCTAGCCGCTCGGCCCATCGCCACGCAGCAGGCTGCACTTCACCTTGTGCAATACGCGAACAAGGAGCAGGACATCGGACTCACTGAAACTAATGTCCAGAGCTTAATTCTGGGCCTCACGGTAAGGACTCCCTGGGTGCCCCACATACCCTGTTTGATCAGCGCTAATCGTATGAAACAGGCTGAAGCTCCCAACGATGTTGTCCATGCCATCTCCGATGCAGGACCAGGGCCCATTACGGACGAGAAACGTGCTGAGTTATTGAAGCTGCAGCAGCTCATTGCTCGTGCTCTAGGAAAGTGAGCGCATCATACTTGCACCGCATCTATTCATCGCCGCAGCACGCGTGCGTTGGTCTCTAGGTCGTGGTCTATTCTCTTTTTTGATTATCTGCAATTGTTCCTTGTTTGTACTGGGATTATTTCTCTCTCTGGATCAGGTCTTCGTCGGCCTCAAATGGTCTCTACCATGCATAGCGAGGAGTTCTTTTCGGGCACATTCTCCCAGTATAGCAGCTCAGGATATGGAGCTTTTCTATGTTTTTGTCTGGAGTCTGTTTTTGAGGCATATAGCATGGCTCTCCTCTGGAAGCCTCACACTTTTTTCGATCGAGCAGAATGGTTGGTATAGGGTCGATCTTTGGGAAGAAAGGCATCCCCGGTGCTGGGATGGGTCTTTTTTACTCTACAGACAGTCGGTAGCATATGAATGGTTGAGATGAGTATTCACACTTTGATCTGCAGTTCTTTCGTCCTTTACGTGATTGCCACTAGCGGGCCAGTGCGATGCAATCGTGACTAGTGTATTCTTCCCATCTCATGAGTCAAACAAGAGCATCTGCGAAAAGTCTTTCAGGACTCCTTTTCGTTTTGGTTCAGATGGAAATGAAGTAACGAACTGCTGCGATCCTCCTGATCCTTCCCAGACAACCTTGATACGTACTAGATCTAAGGCGAAGTCGAGATCTGCGAGAGGCGAGAGTAAGAGATCATCCCAGCATCTCGCCGCAAACTATTTTCACGACAGATGGTGATTCGTTAATAGCTTAGAATAGAATAGTATCTAGCATACGGTGTTCCCCTCCTTCCTACGGAGTTGGTCTGGAAGGATCAAACGCCCACGCCACCCACAGCACTGTACCTCGCCGCACGCGCTGAAGGCTGACTTATTCATGGTAAGCCGCCCATCGTTCTCGGATCCGAAAATATGGTTGTGAAGGGGAATAGTAATGCGGAGGAGAGTTTAGTCGGGTGTATTTCATGGGTCTAGCTTGGCGGGTTGCGGGCTAGGGGGGGGAGGCGGGGGAGGGGGGCTGGAAATGGACATCTGGGGATTGCCAAGTGAGGATGGGAGTCGATACCTAAGGTCTTCTCCCCAGACTAGAATTGGTCAATGTACACGAAGGCATAGGACACTGGGGTGTCTCTGGAGACAGTGCGTGGTTGTGTCGACAGTTTGTTGAGAGTAGGCACTCAGATCCATATTTGACAGACAGGAAGAAATTGAATCTCTATACTCTCATATTGACCTCCTACGCACGGCTGACAATGTACAGCGAGTTTCAAACCTGAAGACGTGGCCAACATTTGTAATCATATTGAACATTGCACCAGAGGGGTATAATTTCACAGAGCGGAAGAAAAGCACTTCATAGACTCTGATCAGCACCTGTTGCTGGACTCAGATTTCCAGACACCCATCCACATAGGTATTCATCTTCCAAGACAACCCACCCAACCCAACATACATACAACTACCTGGCTAATCACTGCCCCACCCATCCAAAGAGAGCGTGAAACAGGCCACCCTCGTCCTCCGTTTCGCAACGAATCCTGGGAGAGGCACAGAGCCAGATAGGCCTGTTGGCTGACGCGAGCCTCTTCCATCATGCCACGTCATGCATGCATCCTAAAGCGGTAATGTCATACATGTGCACACATTAAACTAGGGGTTCGCGTTTGCAGGCCCAAAAAGCATAGTATACCGGTGAAGTGAGAGGAAGCCTTGGGGGCAAACAGATACAAACCTGTTGACGCTGGGTTGGAAGACGAGGAGGCGAAGTGGGGGCGGGCCATGCATGGAGGACGAAGGACGAAGGACGTGTTGACTCACCAACCAAAGAAATTGCAGGGGTAGGAAGATCACGTTATATAAAGCAAGACAAGTTGGGAGAAATGATTGGGTATGAACGGTCTATTATCACGCCTCGTGTCCGAACAAGGAAAAAGTGAAGAAAAGCTAGCTGCACTAACAACCACCGAGTATCGTGTTTCCATAAACTTTCCTTCGAAACACTGCAGAGGTTACTCGGAGAGGTGAGTCAGAGACCAACAGAAACGAAGGAGAGCTGCAGAATTTGTGGAATAGCTTTACGGCTTGCAGCGACCAAAGTAGCGGGGATAGAGGCAGCAGTCACGAACAGTGTGCTGTTTACACAGCCATGCGAGGAAGCGCTCAAGCCCGAGACCGTAGCCGCCGTGGGGAGAGCTTCCGTACCTATCGTTATGTTAGCTTGTGCCGCACTGTGGGTATAATTGATTCCAACTCACTTCCTCTGATCTGTGTACCAGTAATACGGGGTAGGGTCGATATCCACCCTCTTGAAGGCCTCCATCAACTCATCGTAATCGTGAATCCTCATACTGCCGCCCACAATCTCACCCACTCCCGGCATCAAGCAGTCCACGCTCTCCGTGACTCGTGGGTCGTCCTTGTCCTTTGGCATGTAGAAGGCCTTGATTTCTGCAGGGAAATGGGTCAGGAAGATGGGTCGGTTAATTGCGTCTGTCATTTTGCGTTCGGCAGCTTCAGCAATGTCATCGCCGAACTTATGAGGCTCGCCATCTTCGTTCGGGATCTCATGCTCGACAAGCCAGTCGATGGCTTCGGTGTACTTCATGCGCATGAATGGCCTCTCGGGCATCTGGAACTCGGGGTTGAGCTCCATGACGTACTGCTTGATCAGAGGATCGGACATGGTCTCCTCCAAGACTCGGCACATCAGTAGCTCCAGATGTTCCAGGAGATCTTCAAAGGTAATAAAGTCTAGTTCGCCCTCGACATGGGAGTACTCGGCAAGATGCCTACGGGTCAAGCTCTTCTCTGCACGGAACGACTTCTCGATGCAATACACGTCACCCATCGAAGGCAAGCATGTCTCAAGATAGAGCTGAGAAGACTGGGTGAGGTAGGCGTCCTCGTTGTAGTAGTTGAATTTGAAAAGCGTGGCGCCGCCCTCGACTTGGGTCTGAACGAGGGCAGGAGGGCTGACCTTTCGCATCCGGAGATCTTTATAGACGACGTGGAAGGCGTGCTCAACTGCATCCCGAACAATTAAGACTTTGGAAGAGTTCTCGCCTCGAAGGGTGAGATGTCGCAGGTCTAGGAGTGTCGCGTGCTCAGTGTCCTTGGATACTCTGTTGGTAATGGCATCGTCGCCACCCGCTGCCTTGCACCCCGGGTGGATCTTGAAGTAGTCTGCGTGTAGCTCCCGGCTGTTGGGTGCATGTGCACCGGCCGGTACCTCCCTCAGCTCGCCCAATATTTCCATGCTCGTCTCTCTTGTCAGGGTTATGGCATCGTATGTCTTCGCGAGGGGCCCGGTGAAGATGACCTGCATGAAGCCGTATCCGTCTCGCAGCGTGATAAACATGACCTCCTTCTGCCTCCTCTCCCGATGAACTCGGCCGAACACCCTCACCCTTGTACCCTTCACGTCCGAGCCGTTGCCCAGCTTGATCTTGGCTGGGTCGGTGTCATCCAGCTTGATCCTCACCGGCGCCGGCAAGCTCTTGTCTTCTTCAATTATGATCTTCTTGGCCTCGTCATGCACTTTCTGCCTGTCCGCATCCTCCTTGGCCCTTATGGCAAGCTGCTCCTGCTCTTTGGCGGCCTTCTTCTGCTGTGTCTTGACGTAGTTGACGGCCTTCTTCATGGCCGCCTTGGCGGCGGGCTTCCATTCGAGCCTCGCAGACGCGTCCGAGCCCTCGGGCACATCGCCAGTCACGCTCTTGCGCGTGAGGAACTTGGCGCTATCGCCGTGGGTGAGCACTGCGAAACCAAGCGTCTTGTAAGGTGAATCTTCGGCGCCGGTCTGCGATTTGGAATCTTGGCCGGCGTCCTCGTCGATGTAATAGGTGGCGTCCGCCATGGCGCTGGCAATTGAGTCAAATTTGTGTGTTGAGGTCGTCGTGTTGTCGTCTTCGAGAAATTATAAAGAGGGACCGATAGGACTCATAGTGGGGTGTGAGTCAAGCCGCATTTATGGCTGTGCGACCGGAACCCCTCCAATCTATTCGACGTGATGCACTTGCGGTTTCTTGAGTCGAACTCCTGGCACTACCAAAAGCCATGGCATGCTCAGTGTTACTTTCGAATCACTGTGAGACCTTAATTGACAACTTGGGGGAGATCTTGCCTTGTGAACCGGGCTGGTGTGGCGTCCCCTGTGGCGCATGCACCCCCTGCCCCTCTTGATGACCGGGGCACATGTGAGAGGACCACGGCAACGGATACTTCCGAAGGGAAGCATGATCTCTCCGGAATCTCGGACACGAACTGATGTCGACTGAGCAATCATTCGGAAAGTCACCAGCTTAGCAATTTTCGGCTTGGGTGGCATCATCGCGTACAATTCCGCGCTGACTAAACGCAGCTCTAACGTCTCGAATGGTGCATATATCTGATCCAAATCCGTCTTTGTAGACGCTATGTGCATTTAAATCGTCCTGAAATATAAACATGGATCCGAGTTTATACAAATATGCTTCGCCATTAGAGGGTTACCAAGGTCTCCCGCCACTCCCAAAGTCAGTTCACCTTTCACGGCTCTCAGCGCCTCAAGAGCTTTCCCAAGTATAGGATTCGACTGTAAAGACTGACTCGAGAAGGGAGTTCTCCGAGGATGGAAAATCATATGTCAATCCACCTGCCGAGAAGAAGAGTGACGCATACAAGTCATTCGTAGAACCAATCACCAATGGACGACGAGGGGGCTTTGAGTATTACTCCCATTCCCCAAATATGTTTAAACATCGCTCACACAGCCAGTGTCCACATATACTTTCTGCAGAGCGATGGGGAAGAGTTGAATTACGCCACTGAACTATGGGAGCGTATCCGGCGAGAATGTTAGCTTCCTGAGAGTGCCTTGATAATGCACTGTACTGACCCAGTTCTTTAGTCCCAGAACTGCGCATATATCGTGTATGGGACAAGCCTATCGGTCCTCACCCCCTCGGCATGTTCGAAGTGAACATTTTCACTCCAGGTATATGGCTCCTCATTTTGAATAGTAGGTCGACTAATTCGCACGCAGAACAATTTGGCGCTTTTATTCCATGGCTGGTGATCAACAGAGGCCCGCTTTCCGCGCTAATTCACCCAAATACGGATGATGAGGAACGTGATCATACCCAGCGTGCTACTTGGATGGGGCAGCCGTATCCTCTGAGTCTGAAATCGTTCAAGAGAAGAAAGGAAAGGAATTAGTGTCGGGGGCTTGCATTTAGTGTATCAAGGGTAAATATTGTCCTCTATGGAGGAACTGATATATTGTTTGGTTTGCCAAACCTGTTCATACGACCTTCAAGTAGCCAATTCGGCGCCAGCATGCGCCTCTAGTCCGCATGATATCGAAGCAGACGCAGGCCCAGGTCCAGAAGTTGTTTCTCCATCTTGGCCAAGGCCTTGCGAAGCGGGCCTGTCGAGAATTTGCTTTGTTGAGTCGGTGGCCAGCTACAGCAGACACGGCGGCGCTGACCATGCCTCTCAAGTGTTCGACGCATTGATTCCATCCACAAATGTCTTCAGCCTTTGGTCTCGGCCTCGCCGCCTTTCTTCTTCTTTTTGTCCTTCTTTTTCTTCTTCTTGTCTCGCTTCTTCAGTGCACTCATGCCGGCCTTGCACACTTCGGCGTAGCGTGCGTAGAAGGCATCTAGTTGATCTGGCTGCACAACCGTCGACATTTTAATTTTGGGGATGTCTTCTCTGTCTGTGCCCTTTCGCTTCGTTGATTTGTTGTTATTTGCTCGGATGACTATCGGGAGAGGGTTCTCGGGATGCGTGTCCCAGAGGGGATCGTCAGCGACTTTGGCCGAGGAGGGGGCGTCGGCGCCATCGTCGGCGGTTACGCGCTTTTGCGTGAGGTATACGGTGCCGTGTCCTTTCTTGCGATTGTACTCGAACAGGTTGGCGAGCTGTGTGAAGAACTGGGCCATGCTTAGGTGAATCGTGTAGGCCTCGTAGGAATACTGCAGCCTACCTCATCATTGCTCACGTGTTCTCCCGCCATTTCTTCTAGTGGAATGCTAGGCGCTTCCTCCCATGCGCCAGAATGGAGTTGGTGGTGATGGAATTGAGAAGGTGGGATGGGATTCGGTGGTGTGCGGGGCGGGACGCGGCAACTTTGACCTCCGACCAGGGCAGCTGCGACTTCTAAACTTTTTCCTCCCACCGACCTTCTTTCCCACCATGCGCCAGCCACCGTTTGGAGGCCCAAAACTGCCAAAGGAGCTTCGAGACCAGTTCGGAGGTATGTCACACATCTTTTTCTGCCATGGCTGCCTTCTTTACTGCCTTCCAGCCTGCATCTAGTAATCGCATCCTTCGACGCCATCCTCCTTCCCTTCGCGTTTTTCTTGTCCTAATCTGAACCAGATCCGGCGAACTCGCATAGGAATGGTCGGGGACGAAATGGCCCGGTGAACCGCAAAGATCGCCGGAAAGCCGAACGAGTGGAGAAAAAGACACAAAGGAAGCGACCCAAAACCCGCAACGGAGGCTTCGCTCCCCCCAAAGCCTCAGATCCCTCAGAAGGTGAAGATGACGGCTTCAGCGATGAGGAGCTGCCACCCCCGAAAATACACCCTCGGAAACAGGAGGCACCGCAGCCGCTCAAGGGGATATTGAAGAAATCGCGCCCCGAGTCTGGACTGGAAGCTTCATCGCGGCGGCTGCAGTCACCGTCACCACCACCCCGCGTTTCGCGTGCCGTAAAGGATAGATTAGCGCAAGACGATGCTGAAATCAAAGCACTGGAGAAGAGATTGGGAATTAAGAGCAAAAAGTCAAAAAGCCTGGATGATGATGGGTTGGACGATCTTTTTGCGGATCTGGGCGCTTTGGGTAGCGACGAGGATGCACCTGCGACCGGGCCAAAAAAGCGCAAGTTAGCTGAAGACGACGCATGGCTTGCGAGCAAGAGACGGAAGGCTTTAGGGGAGGCAGGCCCTGGTTCAAGCGACGACGATTCAGATACCGAGGATTCAATGGATATAGGATCGGAGGAGGAGACCGAGCTCGACGAAGATCTAGATAGCGAACTGGACCAGGGCCTTGACGAAAATTCCGAGGAAGGATCCGATTTCGACAGCTTCGAAGAGGATGAACCCCCGGAGCCTCGTGTTAGGGAGAACCCATATGTCGCCCCGGTCACTTCAACTACCCCACAACCAGCCAAATACACTCCCCCGTCACTCCGTGGTCCACCGTCGTCCGATGCTGAAGCGCTTACAAGACTTCGGAGGCAAATACAAGGCCTTCTCAATAAGCTGTCCGAAGCCAATATGCTAACAATTCTGAGAGATGTCGAACAAATATATCAGAATAATGCCCGTGGTTATGTCAATACCACATTCGTGGATCTTCTCATCGGATTACTGACCGCCGACACCACTCTTCCTGATACATTCCTAATTCTCCATGCCGGATTTATCGCAGCGATCTACAAGGTCATCGGGACCGACTTCGGAGCTCAAATGGTCGAACGAATCGTCACCGAGTTCGACAAGCATTATGAGACCGACAAGATCGGCGCTGGAAAACAAACCGCCAACTTGATGTCCTTAGTTGCCGAGCTGTACAGCTTTCAGATCTTGGGAAGCAACTTGATCTTCGATTACATCAAGCTATTTTTGGGCGAATTGTCCGAAATCAATACAGAGCTACTTTTAAGGATCATCAGAATCTCCGGGTCTCAACTTCGGCAGGATGACCCAACATCCCTCAAAGACATTGTATTGCTGCTCCAGAAACAAGTCAGCAAGGTTGGCGAAGACAAGTTGCCTGTCCGGACGAAATTCATGATCGAAACTATCAACAGCCTCAAGAACAACAGGATGAAGACGGGAATGGCTGCCTCGACCATAGTAACGGAACATACAACCAAAATGAAAAAGCAATTAGGAACCTTGAACACCCGCAACCTCAAGGGCACGGAGCCTTTACGAATTGGTCTCACCGATATCCAAGACGCTGAGAAGAAGGGCAAATGGTGGCTCGTAGGAGCTAGTTGGCGAAACGATACTACTAGTATCGCCCCGGACAATAAGGACAAGAACGGCGAGCAGAAGACATTATCTCCTGAAGACGTCGAGGAAGACGGCCAGGTTGACCTGCTTCAACTGGCTCGGGAACAGCGGATGAACACCGACGTTCGTCGAGCCATCTTCGTCACGATCATGTCAGCCGCGGACTTCAAAGATGCCCATCTTCGTCTGATGAAGCTTAATCTGAAGAAGGCCCAAGAGATCGAGATTCCGCGTGTCATTGTGCACTGCGCTGGATGCGAGAAGAGCTACAACCCCTACTACACCCTCATTGCCCGGAAGTTCTGCTCAGAACATAGGCTTCGAAAATGTTTCCAATTTGCGTTGTGGGACGTATTCAAGAGTCTGGGAGAGAAGAAAGACGATGATGACGATGGTGTCTCTGAAGACGAGGGCGACAGCGTGAATGAGGATCTATCTCTCCGGCGACTGGTCAATTTGGGGAAGCTCTATGGAACGCTCATTGCTAACGGCGGGCTTCCTATAACTAGCCTGAAGATCCTTAATTTCGCGTACCTACAGCCAAAGACTCGAACACTGGTCGAGATTCTGCTGGTCACAGCGATTTTGCAGTCGCAGAAAGGGGCGAAGGAAGAGCGCAACGAAAAGGCGTTGCTTGAAATCTTCATCAAGACTGGCGCCGAGCCACAGATGATCACTGGTCTGCAATACTTCCTTAAGAAAGTGGTTAGTAAATCGGATCTGGGGACAACTAGAAGCGAGAAGGAGGCAATCAAATGGGCATGCAAAACCGCGAATGGCCTTCTGACCAAGGTCATGGCCACGTCGACGCCAGGTGACGAAGAATAAAGGTGCAACAGCGTTCTAGTAAACCCAGATATAGTAATGAAAGATCAGTAATCGCCAAGGTTGCTTGCCTCGAGCATTTGTAGTCTGGCATATTAGCAGGAGCGAGAATGTCGGGCGCACAGGCGCATTTGTCAGCCACAGGCGCCACACCACCGCCACTAGCCGCAGGTTTTCCCGACTCCCGCAACCTGCAGAGGTAGTTGTCGCCGGAACAGGGCCCACAGCTCAACACATTCGCCAGACCACCATCACATCCATTGACCTCTCTATTCTTCGGAGTCGTGCTAATCGCGACTCTCCTAGGCTTCACACATCCCTTTCTGATACATCATGTTCCGGTCTGTAGTGCCTCGCGCAGCCCCAAGGTCGCTGTTGCGGCCCGTCCGGGGAGCTCAGAGCACCTTCCGCGCTTCAAACATCTATTTCCAGGACCGGCTAAGGCGAGGATACGCTTCGGAGGCTGGTAGGCGTCCTCTTCCGCAGCTTTGCCGGTGAAGACATGCTAATTGCGGGGCAGAGGAGAAGGACCTGGTCATCATCGGCGGCGGCGTTGCGGGATATGTTGCAGCTATCAAGGCCGGACAGGCGGGTCTGAAGGTTTGCCAGCGGACTTCTTCAAACCCAACGGGACAGCATCTGACGTATCGTGCACTAGGTCGCTTGCATCGAGAAGCGCGGCAGCCTCGGAGGGACATGTTTGAACGTCGGTTGCATCCCTTCCAAATCTCTGCTCAACAACTCGCACCTCTACCACCAGATCCTCCACGACACGAAGAACCGCGGAATCGATGTCGGCGAGGTCACGCTCAACCTGGCGAACATGATGAAGGCCAAGGAGACCTCCGTGTCTGGTTTGACCAAGGGTATTGAGTTCTTGTTCAAGAAGAACAACGTGGAATATATCAAGGGCACGGGCGCGTTTCAAGACGAGCACACCATCGCGGTGAACCTCATTGACGGCGGAGAGGCCTCTGTGCGCGGCAAGAACATTTTCATTGCTACCGGCTCTGAAGCTACTCCATTCCCTGGCTTGACCATCGATGAGAAGAAGGTCATCACAAGTACCGGTGCAATTGCGCTCCAGGAGGTGCCTAAGAAGATGGTAGTGATTGGTGGCGGCATCATTGGTCTGGAAATGGTAGGACTCTCCTAGTAATGATAACCTCTCACGTGGGCTAACTGCTCCGATAGGGCTCGGTATGGTCTAGGTTAGGCGCCGAGGTCACTGTCGTAGAATTCTTGGGTCAGATTGGCGGGCCGGGAATGGACGCTGAGATTGCGAAGATGACGCAGAAGATGCTCACCAAGCAGGGCATGAAGTTCAAGCTGAACACCAAGGTCACTAACGGAGACGATTCTTCCGAGGGTGTCAAGATCAATGTCGAAGCTTCAAAGGGTGGCAAGGAAGAAGTGGTGAGTTTGTAATTTGGGCCGAACAGTGAGCTATGCCAGCTGACAACATGTAGCTTGACGCCGATGTTGTCCTCGTTGCTATCGGTCGCCGACCTTACACGTCTGGCCTTGGTCTGGAAAACATTGGCATTGAGACTGACTCGAAGGGCCGTCTTGAAATCGATCAGGAATACCGCACGAAGATTCCCCACATCCGAGTCATTGGTGATGTAACCTTTGGCCCCATGTTGGCCCACAAAGCCGAGGAGGAGGGCGTCGCCGCTGTCGAGTTCCTTACCAAAGGCTACGGACACGTCAACTACGGCGCAATCCCGTCAGTCATGTACACACACCCTGAGGTCGCCTGGGTTGGCCAGAATGAGCAGGAGCTCAAGACCGCTGGCGTCAAGTACAAAGCTGGAACGTTCCCTTTCTCCGCCAACTCAAGGGCCAAGACGAACTTGGACACTGAGGGTATTGTCAAGATCCTGTCCGATGCTGAGACCGACCGGATACTGGGCGTCCACATTGTTGGGCCCAATGCTGGTGAGATGATTGCTGAGGGTACCCTCGCCATCGAATACGGAGCCAGTTCAGAAGGTGAGCAGAACCATAGTTCTTTCTAGTCTGTCTTTCAAGCTGACATTTCCTTAGATATTGCCCGAACCTCGCATGCTCACCCGACGCTCTCTGAGGCCTTCAAGGAGGCAGCTATGGCCACGTATGACAAGGCTATCCACTACTAGATTTGTTTTCATGGGTCATGAGGGTTTGTATTAGCATTGGCGCATTTTCACGCCGGCAGCGGGAGTGGTGTGGTGTGAATAGTACCTGTAAGATATATAGGATCCCCTTTGCACAATAAAAACAACACTGGGTGGGTTTATAAAACTTTCCAAAGTCTCAGTCTGAATCTTGCTGCTGATGTTGTTGCGTTCCTTGCATCATTACGAACCTGGATAGAAAATTGCAAGTCACTCGTGTATGCCAGAAGATACTAAAGTTGAGGAGTTCCTAGGCTTGGGAGATGACGGTCGACCCCTTTGGTGCATAACCTGATACGAAGGACTTGATATATTTCAGGAATATCATAGCCAGATTGTAAATGTTTTCAAGCAGAACGTACGATCCTATTTCTACCTCTATTATTTTAACAGAAGTCGAAATAATGTATAGTTGTTCTATCCGTATAGCTAAATGAATAAAGAGGGGTTATAAAGTTAGTTCTAAAGGCCAATGATATGCCTTAAAATAGAAGCTCCTTTGGTGACTGGTTTGCTAGTCATGAAAAGTAGCAAAAGCCAACAAGACCCAGGATGTCGCGCGCCACGCCACAGCGCAACCCCGGCCCACCCCGATGCGCTAATTCCTGTCCGCTCTCATTGCAGAACACCAAAGTCGCCCACTTCTGAAGGCAATTACTATATCTCTGTTAGCCCTATAGTATACTTATGTAACAAAGATTATTGTAGTTTAGAGGCTAAGTATTTCTAGCCTTATAGAAATCAATTCCGTCTTATTACATTAGAGTTACGTGCTGCTGAAGTTCAGTGTCCCTGGGAGATCGGACACGAATTAGCGCACCGGCGTGGGCCGGTAAGGCCAGGGCTGGCGTGCTCCCGCGTTTACGTGACTAGCGTGATTTGGCGCGTCCACCCGCGATCTCCAAGTCTGCAACTTTACCCAACCTCCGCCCCTCGATTTCTCATCGACATGAGCATTCTCTCTACAATGGATTCTGCGGACTTGGAAAACCGCTGCCATGCCATGCGCCATGAGCTAAAGGCTTGGGAAAAGCTTTTTGCATCACAGCACAACGGCCGCAAAGCTGGACGCGACGACATCAAAGCCAATGCTGCCATTTGTATGCACACGACACCGTGGATTCAAATGACCAAAAGCTAAAAACTTGACAGCACAGAAATACAAAGAGTATGGCAGAATTCGAGACTTGCTGGCTGGCAAGGCCGCCCCACAAACTCCCTCGAAGGCTACAAGAAGGCGCAAATCCACCGCAGATGTCGACCGAACCCCGAGGGCGCGCGCCCCTACTACAACCCCACGCAAGAGAAAGCTTACAGACGAAAACGATCCCGTCGCGGGCGAGGAGGAAATCTCTGTGCTTCTCTCGCCTCATGGGCCTGCCATGATTGGGCCGACACCACAACGCGACGGGATAGTCCTGGGATTGTTCGATCTCCTTCCGGCGGAGACTCCGAGCAAGCGACGGGCAGTATTGGGCGATGCGGTCCCAAACATCATCAAGACACCGAGCAAGGGCCACAACAAGGAGGAGAGCGAAGGGTCTTTTGAATCACGGGGCAGGGTGGAGAAGACACCGATGTCTTCTAGTAAGAGATTTCTTCTCGACAGGTTCGTGACGCCCAGGAAGAGGAAGCTAGACGACGCGGGCACTCCAACATCTGCGTTGAAAGGGTTCTCCACTCCGTCATTCCTGCGACGGGATAATGTTCTTGTTGTGGTCAACGAAGAAGACGAGGAGACACCACGGCCTGCGCCGTGGAAACGACGGGGTCTCGGAAGAAGCTTAAGCAGTATGATCCAATCGATGAAGAGGCAGGAAGAAGATCGATTGGATGAAGAAGCGGAGATTATGCGGGAACTAGAGATGGAGGCAGAAGGTATCCCCGTTCCCAAGAAACAAAAGGTGCCGGATATACTAGTCGAAGACAGCCAGGCTGCAATGCCATTGGGCCCGGATGGAGCAGGAGCGTCAGATGATGACTCGGACAAGGACGACGAGGATAATGGTCAAAATCAGAACGGGAGACCTAGAAAGGTATGGAAGAAACGGGGCCAAAAGAGACAGACGCGGCGAGTCATCAGTAAGTTTCTATGTCCATGTCTGTATTCACCGAACTAACGATGGATAAGTGCGGCCTAATTTTGTCAAACCACCGCCTCGAGCAGCAGCTCAAGTAGTTGGAAGTGATTCTGAGACCGAGAATCCACCTGTTGAGAATGTTCCTACAACTGCGGTATCAAGTTCAAAGACTGTGGGTAGCGATCAGGAGTTTTCGGAAGACGACGACGGTTCGGATTATGCGAGCGACCATTCCCACACCCCCAAGCAACGGAAGACGCAACCCAAGAGGCATGAACCGGAATCCAAGACACAGCCAAACGACAAGGCAGCAAAGGAGGGACCGGTGAAGGCAGCAGCACGCAAAGTCAAAGCCACGGCGCATGCAAATTTCCGCAGATTGAAGATCAAAAGCTCCACAGGTGCAAAAGGCGGTAAAGGAAGGTTCGGCCGGCGTCGATAGATGGCTGTACTCATACCAATCAAGCTATCTTTGAAGTGACTCAAAGGACACATTTGAGTGCTTGTGATTCCTGATCGGGACATGCAGCCTTGCAGCGCCCTGCAGGGTCCCACCCCAGAGGCTGTCAGCCAAACTTGGCCAACAGTCGGGTCATGAGCAGACAGGATTATGTCGGTGTTTCCGGACTGCTGCAGTATCTTGTGCGTTTGTTGAAACCCTGCTGTTGGAACTTGTGATGAGACATACCTGTATGTGCATTGTGACCACCTGCCACAGGTTGGCGGCCGCCCCTAGGTGACCACGGGGCGATGATATAAACACTCCCGATTTCCTGAGCTCCACAAGAATCACAGCGACCATGACATACATTCGAAATAGAATCTTTGAAGGGTACTATCCTTCCTGGGGGTCGCGTTGTGAAGTCGCCGTCACCGTTGTGACTAAGCAGCCACAGACACCAGCCACACACCCGATCCGTCAACGTCCATCGGGCAAGCTCGCGCCTGGGCCGCATCCACCGAACCCTGGGCCGCCTCCACCACCAACAACCAGCATCTCCTCTATACTCAGCTCAGCAACACCCGCAAAGCCCCCGTACAACCCGCACAATCCCATATCTCCCGCGAATATGGCCGAAAATGAGCTCCGAGAGCTCATCAAGCAGCTTCACCAGACGCTGCAGTCGCACAAATACCAGCAATCGACTTCGCTACTCTCTCGGGCCAAGGTCGCTCTCCTCCATATGAAGGCGCTTATTCCCTCCGAAACCTCAACACGCACACAGCTCGCCCTTGCACGCGAAACCCTCGAGCTCGGCGCCATAATCTCCATTCGGCTGAAGGACCCCGTTGCCTTCACCCGCTACTTCCAGCAGCTACAGCCCTTCTACTCATTACCCGCAAACAAGCTCCCCAAAGACGGCGGAAACTCAAGCAAAATCACTGGCCTGTATCTGCTGCTGTTGTTGAGCGACGGAGATTACGCGGGGTTCCATACTCTACTGGAAACGCTCGAGGTGGAGGCTGCCCACGCGGGAGGCAAGGGATTGGAGGAGGATGTCTTCATCCAGTATCCGATCCGGCTGGAGCAGGCGTTGATGGAGGGCAGCTACGACAAGGTCTGGGTAGAGACGAAGAGCGAGAGGGTGCCCAGCGAGGAGTTTGCGCTGTTCTCGGAGGTGAGCACAACATCTGTCCAGAATCACACCATGACCCCAACATCCGGGCGTCACCATATCACAACACCAAATACTGATCATACTTGCAGGTTCTCATCGGCACTATCCGTAAGGAGATCGCATCATGCAGCGAGAAAGCTTACCCCTCCATCCCGATCTCTGACGCCAAGTCTCTCCTCTTCCTCGAATCCGAAGGCAGCGTCGTTAGCTTCGCAAAGGAGTGTGGCTGGATCGTCAAGGACAGCAGAATATACTTTCCGGCGCAGGAAGACGAGTATTCGACGAGCAAGGATATTCTTGTCACCAGTGGTCAGATCATCGAGAACACTTTGGGTTACGCGAGAGAGCTGGAGACGATTGTGTAAAAGGGTATGAAGGAGGAGGAGAATCTACTCTGTGCGAACACGAACGTTCGGGACACGAGTGGGGGCGGCTCAGACAGCTACTGTACGATACAGATACAGGCATGAGGAGTCTGGTAGCACCGGGCCGGACCGGGCGTTGGTCTAGCGTTATAGATCGGCTTGAAGACGCTCAATGACTAGATAGCTAATCAAAAGATTTGACTACATTACTATCTTGAACTGTCGCTCATATGCTGCTGTGCTCCACCGGCGCCACACCACCACTTTTGGCAGCCTGATGCTGGCTGATAATATTAAAAGCCTGGGTATATAAGATAATCCACCAATTTGGCCAGGATGTCAATTATTACAGTATAGTTTCTGGAATACCCGCCATGTTCATCGACAAACATCGGATAAACGTACACCCGCGGCCCGATGCGCTTCGAACCTCTGCAAAAGATTCCCGCAGCACCTCCGATAGCGATCGACCGTCCTGTCGTTGGTTCGATCGTCCAAAAACGAAAACAATCCACAACCATGGCGCGAAAAGCAATACAAAAAGACCAAATCGTCAAACTCATAGTCGGCGCGGGCCAAGCATCACCCTCCCCACCAGTCGGTCCCGCGCTCGGAAGCAAAGGTGTGAAGAGTATGGATTTCTGCAAGGTATATACTCACCACCCCTCTAATTCTTCCCCTCATACCATTCCCCCAGCCCAGAAGGGCGACTACTCTCAGATTGGCCATTCAATTAGCACAAAGTCACGGGTTTCTGATTGACACCCCAGGAATTCAACGCCCGCACCGCACACTACAACCCCGGCACACCCATCCCCGCCCGCATAACCGTGCGCCCAGACCGGTCCTTCACCTTCTCCCTCCGCACACCCCCGACCGCCACGCTCCTCCTCTCCGCCGCCGGCGTAGCCCCCGCAAAATCCAAGATCCGCGGCGCGGGGAACGTACCCGGCCCGCTGAACAACGTCGAGGGGGCAAAGGGGAAACAGAGTCAGGGGAGCCCGACGGCTGGGAATGCGGTGAAGGGGACGGTGGGGACGGTGAGCTTGAAACATGTCTATGAGATTGCGAAGATTAAGAAGGGGGAGACGAGGTTGAGTGGGTTGGCGCTGGAGGGGTTGGCCAAGAGTGTCGTGGCGCAGGCGGCGAGTTTGGGGGTTGTGGTTGTGCCGTAAGGGGAGGGAGAGGAGGGAGGAAGAGGCAGAGACTGTTGGGATAGCTACGTTTGGGCCGGAGGGAAAGGCTGGGTTGCTGGAAATCCGAGATCGAAAACGACTCGCATGGAAGCTTGACAAAGTCTTCCACAGATGGAGGAGGAATGGCTAACTCCGTGATAAACCATCATACCGAATGTATGATATTGGATGGATATAGGTAGGGATTGGCGTTTCTGAAAATGGACGACCGAGAGGAAGGTTGCATGCATTGAGATATCCACTACATATGTAAAACATTGTACAAACTTCATGACTGTTCTCCCTCTGAAATAATACTCAAGACGCAAAATTCGTTAGAATCCTAGCACTCAAGACGCGTACTGCAACTAGGTAACTCTCCCTGATTATGACTAAATTGTTTGCTAGTTTCGTGTTCGAATTTTACAAGCATGCATTTTGTAACACAGATATTACGTACTTTTTTGATGCGATTGTTACTTGGTTAAGCTCTTTCACAGGATCTCTCTTACTCCTGTAGTATACCTGCGTCGAGGGTCACGAATTTAGTAAAACAAGGGCTTCTTCAGGCATTGGAAATATAGCCTATATCATAGTGCACTGAGACACAATGGCTCTAACTGTGCAAAATAGCAAACCCCATTAGGCTTACTGAAACATGTCCAGCCCATCGAGGGCCGAGGTATTCGTTCTGGTGGCAACTCATTGTCCGACTCAAAGTCACACTTCATCACAGCAGCCCAGAACACAATCCCAGCAAGAAACGCTCGATTGACTTTCCGGCTTGAATAATACTTTCAAATACAGCGAGCTAGCTCAAGCTAAAGCTACAGGTATGGACTAAAGCCGACAGACTACTCAATACAGTCGCAAATACGATCATATTCTCCCCCCCTCCCCCTACATCTCTCCCGAAACGCTCTTCCAGAAAGGTGCAGAAAGGCTTTTCACTACAAGTACACATCGATCGGTCGATGGGAAGAAAAAGCAGCCGCCGCCCGGTACAGCATGGGTCAGCAAGCGTATAAGAGTTCGAAATCTACCACCTTATTATCACACTCTTGCCGTCATTTACTCCTTCTCTTTCGTCGAGACCCCAGAGTTTTCTTCAAAAGACTCAGTGGGGTCTCTTCTCTTCCTCAGGAGAATCCATAAATGCCCCCTTGTTCTTGGAACTTGAGCTGATAGTCCCTCAGATCCGCCCAGTGCCTCAATTCACTCTCCTCATCGACCGAGACTCCGCCATTTTGATTTCCATCTGAGCCCTCGGGGCTCACGCGTTCGAGTTTGCTCAAGATATCCAGAAATTTGTAGAGGTAGTCTTGGTGCTGTTGCAGGGCGATCGAACCCTTTCTTTCCTTGGGGACTTCGAGGAGCGTGCGGGCAATCTGGCGAATTTTTTGCGTCTGCGTAGGAGGAGTCAGTTTGAGACGGGATACTAGGAGAGGGGTGGGGACTTACAAAGCTGTCGCCGTTGGGCTCCATGTTCACCATGTCGATGCTGCCGAGGACGACAAGCACGTCCTTGACCACTTGCTCTCTTTCCGCCGTCATGCTGTCCTCAAGGAGCTTGCCGTCAATCCCTCCGGTGCCTGATATCTGTTGATCAAGTCCAGAAGCGAGCAGATTCGGTGAGTTCTGCATCCTCATGGCATTACGCTTGTCGAGCAGTGTGAAGTATTTCTCAACAATATGAGACCTAATACTGAGATGGCTCGCATAGATGTTGGCCTTTTGGATTTCAAATTGCTGGTGTCGACGTGCTTCCTGAGACTCTGTTCCATTGAAGAGGTTGGCCGGATCACGGACGTTGCTGTACTCTGGCATGGGTGGGTAGTAAGGCTGGGTCCGCTGTCCGAATTTTCCACTTTGGGTATCTTTTGGCTGGACTCGAAGAACATCTGGGATTCCGTCGAGTACTTGCTTGCACCGTTGGAGACATTGCTCGAATATCTTCTCCTGCCTGTCCCAGTCGAATATCTCGTCCGTGCCAAACATCATCTCGGCGGTAGATAAAGTTGAGTAGGAGTTGTAGATCCGCACGTTGGTGTTGAATCCCTTGATGAGAGAAACAACCCCCGGTGGCTGTGGCATTAAGTCGTGGGGATATATGCAGGAGTCATCAAGCTCTACAGGCAATGGCGGAAGCGGTTCGGATGGAGTTGAAGGCATCACAGCGAGCTCGCCGAACGAAGCGCCCAGTTGTTGTATGGTTCTACAGTGATGATTAGTGATGTTCTTCTGAACGCATGTGAGGGGGTGGCAGCCGCCCATATGCATTGGCGTGCCGAACTCACCTAGCACCGACAAATGCCGTCCAAAAGACTCTACGTCCGATTTGCTCGGTAATATTATCAAGTTTCATATCCCTCGAGCCCTCGAAATTGGGGCCACTGGAGCCCACGATGCCCGGGACGCCGCCAAGATATGTGTACCCCTGCTCATGTGCCTTGTGAAGTCCCAGAGAGCGAAGGATGGTCAGACACTCGCCAAAGTAGAGGCGCAGTTGGCGCCATTGGAAAATGTATGCTCCAGTCAAGCCCAAGAAATAGCTCGTGCAAGCATCGTAGACGTTCAGATTCGGTCGGTCGAGATAGCCCGGCCCCCGTGCCTGAGCACACACTTCCCTGCACTTGTCCACGAGGGAGAGATGCGAGGGATATTGGTCTCGTGTTTGCGACTTGAGATGGAGACGCGGCTTCCGGGGGAACGAAGACACCAGGGCAGCAATCATCGACGACAACAGCGCCAGGAAGGCGGGGTTCGAATAGTCCTCGCGGCGGTCCCATGCTTCGCGAAACGACGGCTCGTGCGGGAAGGGGCAGAGCGGGTGGATGTAGGTGAAGAAGTCGTCAATCAGGGCGTTCATGGTCGGGAGCGAGCATATCGACTCGGCGGAGAGGTGTGGGGGGTGCGAGGACAGCTGGGCCAGCGCATGAGCGGCGTTTGTGGGCGACGCGGGCGTCGACGGCCCTGACAAGGTGTCGCCATCTCCCAGCCGTCGCTTCTTCTTGATTGCTTCGGCGTGGCGATTTGGCGGACCCCTCCGTCGGCTGGGACGGTCGAAGGTGCAGGGGATGTCAAGAGCAGCGCAGGCCCGACACGGCGGCCCGGACTCGTCGCATTTGACCTTGCGGATGCTGCACGAGTCGCACGCCTTGCGCAGACGATTCGGCTTCTGCTGCGACTCGGGGCCCTGGGGCGACTCGTGGCTGCGCGCGTCGCCCAGCGCGTGGCTCGCCTGGTGGGCTTGCTGCTGCAGCACCTCGCTCAGGTTCTCGATCTTGGGGAAGATGTCCTGCGGGCTGTACTGGAGCTGCTGGAGCTGCTGGTGCTGGTGCTGGTGCTGTTGCTGTTGCTGCTGGTGCTGTTGCTGCTGGTGCTGGTGCTGGTGCTGCTGGTGCTGGTGCTGCTGCTGGTGCTGCTGCTGCGGGCTGCCATCGAGCAGCTGCTGGTTCGGCGTGGCGGGGTAGATGGGCGCGTAGTGCGAGTCGTCCGACGGCGGAGGAGGATAATTCGACATGGCGATTGATGCGAGTCTCTGCTCACGGCTTATTGTCGGGAGCCGTCGCGGTGGGGGCGAGCGCGCGGAAGGAGGAGGGGAACAACAGAGGAACAGTCAATTCGCAGTCGCAGCTGGCCAGCGCGGTGCTCTCGAGACGGCGTCGGTGCGGCGATGGTCGATGAATCCGCCCCGTCGCAGGCATTGGGTGAGGTGAAGTTCCTGCGTCAGTTCACTTTACCTAACTGCTGCATGCCGGTCCGTCATCTCGTGCAGTGACCTCGACCCGTACCCTTTGCCCGGATCGAGAAAACTCTTTCATCTCGTCAGGCCCGCATGCCTTGCTTCCACCACTAGCTACCCTCCCAATTAATATTGGCCTGACCCTGTTTTCCGGCCTCGACATCAACATGTTGCTTTGCGCCGCCAATCACAGCTTCCGATTATCCTGGCGCAGATCGCGCAGGGTCTCCCATGCATATCATGTGAATCTTCCGACCAAAAGTCCCGACCAACATCAGACGCCACACTATCCACGCGCGACACAGCACTGAGTAGCCATCCTCTGTCTTTGACACTAGTCGTTCGCTAAAACTCTTCTTGATTCCCATTCAGCGTCTTGAATCCAATCTAACCCGAGGTCTGACCCATTGTGCCGAGGCATCCCATCCTATTACACTTTAGATACAATTTCCCATCGTTCCGCCGTCGCTCGCGAGTAGTCCTGAAGGAGGAATATATCTCTGATAAATGGTGAGTTTAGGTCGCAGATGTCCCAATCCCTTTTCCCGTCCCCTCTATATTGCTCCCCGCCCGTCCTTGTAATCATACAGCCCCGGTCCAAGACCACCCGAACTCGTCGTTCGCCTCATCGTTCGCCGCCTGTCAATCCGAATCGTCGCTCCCCGGCGGGTCGCGCGTGGGCGGGCCTTGGGTCCTGGAAAGAGAAAAGTCAAGGACATCGCTCTTTGGTCCAGCATCCACGAATTTGCGCAAGCACCACCCAATCTGCGTCGCCATGGGCTTCTCGTGACCAAGGGGGTCGACCTGCCTGCCCTTGACAAATATGATTTGGTTCATGCTATCTTCGCGGTCATAGACCTTGTCCGAGGAGCCAAAGGCAATGATGGCGAGCTTCGAAGTTCGCTTGTGAGACAAGGCGTGGGCGACACTGCGCTCAAACCCTTGTTGTGCCATCCCTTGCAGCAAGTGTTCATACACCTTCCGGGGCATCTTCGTTGACGAAGGACTATTGTTCGGCCACGACGTGATGTTTAGTGTCACCAAGTTAGGTAGTTCACCTAGACAGTTCTGATAGACGTTGAAATTAGCATCCGAAGTAGCCCCAGTCCGAGGTGATGCCGCGTCTAAAGTACATACCTCAAAGTTGGTGAAAGAATCACTCTTATTGCGAAGGATAGAAGTAGGTGGGAACGCAAGGGAGATCTGCTCCAGCAGCGAACAGTCCTTGCAGATCTGTGAAAACGAAGTGTAGTCGTAGACCAGCTCATCGTCACAACCCTCCGGTAGCCGCGACGCGTGTAGATTGAGCTGCTTCAACGTTTTTCCATGGCGAATGATTCCAGCAGCTGCCGGCAGGTTCTTGGCAAGCGTCAGATCCACCGTCAACACCTTGATGCCAGAGACAAGGCATAAGAAGCCGTCTAGAGCACCGAGCCCGTCATTCTCTGGATTGTCATCATGCTTCACCTCTAAGGTTTCCAGCTTCTCGGGCAATTTGGTGCTCTTGGAAAGCTCTGCAAAAAGCGCGTCCGCGCCAGAGCATGCAAACACCCGAATCTAAATGTGAGGCCACGAGGTCAGCGTAGCTCTGGTACAAACATATTTGCATTAGAAATTAGTGCGCAGGTATTGAGCTGGCACCTGGGTGGCATGCCAAAACCGCCGTTTGACTGACACCATATACCTCGTAGCCGGGGCTTACGTACTGATTTCACGGTCCGGAAGTTGATGAACCGACAGTATGTATCGGCAGCATAGCGGAGACTAATCTTCTGCAATGTGATTTCCTTCAGCGAGAGTGGGGTGCACTTGGCGAAAGGCTGCAGGTGACTGAAGATAGTCGAGGTAATCAATCCAGCGCCGGTACTAGAATCGTTCAGCTCCCGGTTAGGGATCGGGGAATCGCTCTCCTCAAAGCTTGCGTGCAGTGTAATCTTCTCCACCTTTGGGGACTTCTCCACCAACATATGACAAAAGTCCAAGACTAGACACTGGATCAGCCTGAGATGACCTTAGACAAGTACGGGATTGGGGCATCACCTTCGCGGCTGTCTGGATACAGGCCCAGCTTCCGTACGTTTTCAAATGATTTGTCGAAATCCGGGATCTTTTTGAGCTCATGCAAGACATCGTTGTCGAGCGCGATGCCCTCCAGCCACTTCATCCGCTTTTGTTTTTTGTAGAGCAGAATCAGATTCTCGCCCGAGAATGGCGACCACGGGTGCCATGAGAACTTCTCCAGTATGTTTTCCGGGAGCAGCTCCAAGATCATCCGTATCGCAAAGTGCGCCTGCTGAAGCTGGTTGCACTTGTCCAAGACATCTGCCAGGTATAGATCCAGTTTACGCACATGCTGTAGGCCAATGTTTTTCGGACTCAAGAATGCACCCAGCCTATTGTCGTTTGCGGATCCAACATCGAGAGTGACTTCGTGGTAGAGCTGGCGGACGGAGATCTCGTGTAGCTGTTTGCAGCCTAGGCAGAGGTTCTTTAGGTCTGCGGGTCGGGTAACCTGCAGGTCTTGTCAGTCGCGAGCTTGCAAGCCATATCTACAGTACGCATTTTGTGCTCACATGCTGGACGATAAGTGTCTTGATGTCCACGGATAGATCCATGAATTGGACGCTCGCCATGGTGGAGGGATGCGGCAGCGCTGAAGCGGGTCGGAGGTCACGGCGGTGTTGGCGAGAGACGAGGGAGCGGGTCGGGGAGCTTGCTCGGGCAGGTTGGAGATGGGTTGTTGAAGTCAGTCGGGTTGGCTATTTGAAGGAAAGCCGCGGCCGCTCGTTTGGATGCCTAGGATAGAGTTCCACATGGGCTATCTGACAAGGCCAGGGAATCAGACGCACTGGTGTGGTTAGTGAAGTGAGCAGAGCAGGTGAAAGGCTGCGCAGCCCCAGCTTTCGTGGGCTCTGGCCCCACGCGCCTTCCGGAATTTGCGCCCTCGTCCTCGCTCGATTGGAGAAAGCTACACGCCGTCTAGCGTGATTGGCGGACACTGGCTGCACAATTGCTCCATGCATATCGTCCGGTCGCAATCACCGTGGCGCGCAGATGCACTGCCACACGTCACGTGTATCTGCTGGCAGCTTGGTACCGAGCCCATCTCGTCTTCGTTTGGATTGCATCTTGGCAGAATGCTGTGAGAATTATTCTTGTCCTACTTTACTCAGCACTCTGCTCCTGCTCCTACATTCGGTTAGACAAGCTCTTGCTAGAGGGTGTTTGGCCTTGTCTGTCGTTGAATTACGGCCGCCTCGTGGGCTTCTAGCATTATTCCGTGCACTGCAGGTGAACTTGACCCCAGCCAAGGCAAAGTCGTACACCCGTAGCTGGCAGCTTCAAGCTTCATGTTACACTCACTTAGTACAATAAACATGAGGGAACGTCAATGCTGAAAAGAGGGTATCAATCCGGTACCCTGGTGCGTCTGCGTAGATAACGGTCTCGCAATGGACCTATCTATATAGGATGCAAGTCCACCAAAAACTCCCCACAGATGCCAATCCAGTCGCCATTGTCCGGTTTCCATTCAAAACATCAATAAAGGTCAAGACCGCTCGAGAAGCCTTTCCAGTGCAAACGCCAACTCATCCTCCCAGGAAGGCCTTCCCAGAAAGGCCGGACACCTCGCTATGCAGGTGCAATCAAAACGAACGCTAAATTGATATGTCGCCTCCATGCTGCGTCTACTCCTCGCCATCCCCCTCCCCATCGCTATCAGAGTTCTGAAAGCCTGCCAGTAGCTCGGCTCCGATCTCGTCGTCCTCTTCCAAGTCTCCCACGCCAGGATTTGCGACAATGTCGTTCTTCCCGTCTTCGTCAGCTTGGCCTTCCTCGGGCCCTGTTGTTTCTGGACTTGGAAGACCCGAAGATTTATCTGCCGAAACAACATTTGTCAGGGATGTCACGCGTTCCAGTACACGCTTTTTCCTTCTTTGCAGTCGAGACGTACTGTTTACACTTGCATCGCTATCCTCGGCGTCACTCACGTCTGTAGAACCTGTCGTCCGCTTCCGCTTCTTCTTTCCTGATTTTGACTCAGCTAGGGCGCCAGCCTCGGAATGCACGCTCTCGGAATCGGAGTCGCTTCCGTTGTCCGTATCTTCAGACTCATCCATGAAGTCTTGGAACTCGTCGCCTAGCGACTGCCACTTCTCATCAGACATGTCTAGCTGCACGGGCGATTCGGCTTCGTCAATGTTGTCGCCGTCTTCGTCCCCAGTAACCGCGATGTCCTCATCCTCGAGATTTCCAAAAGGGGACCCTCCTCGCTCGGCAGCGTCGACTTCGATAAGATACGGTGTCTCGTCTACTCGCTCCCACCTTGTGCAACATTGAAACATCCAGTCCGCGTTGACGATTTTGATGTGAGGGTAGCGTGCAGCTCTCTTGACTTTAGTAGTCTTCCGATCTGGGTTGGCGATGACATGGGTTGTTTGTCTGGTGACATTGAGAGACACCTCCGCGCCGAAGCTCTTTATCCACAACGCAAAATCGGAGCTAGAAAGTTAGTTTTGCCACCAATGCACATTTTGGAAGCTGAGTACTTACAATTGTACATCCAAGCCCAAGGGTATAATTCCAGAGAAAACCACAGTACAACCACCCAGAACCTCTCGCTTCATCCTTGGCATCAACACCTTTACATCCGGCACGAATTCCTCCAAAGATCGTTTCTTGGGGCTCTTTTCGCCGCGAAGTTCGGCAATACGACCACCCTGTGCTCCAGTTTTCTTGCGTTGGTACTCATCGAAGAAGGTGCGGTGTATACGACGCAGGTTCTCTTCAATAACGTCCAAGCCTCTGTCGTCATCGTGTAAAATGCTGTGTCGATGCTTGTGATGTTCGCTAGACTGTAGCTCTCCATTTTCGGTCTCTACTGCCAGTTCGCTCTCCTCTGCGGCCTCGTCCTCCTGGTCGAGCAGAAGCTGCTTCTGCAACAGAGGTCGCTCGATCTGTTGCGAGATAATTACCTTCTCTTGTTCTTTGACCTGCTGCTCTAGCACTTCTGGACTATCTCCGCTGCTCATCGAGATCAGCTGCTGTTCTAACTCGGTCAAGACGCCGTTCGAAGTTTCTATAAGTACAGTTTCAGTTGGCTTTGCTGCAACGGAAAAAGGGTTGCTGGTTTCACCTTCTTCTCCTATGCTGTCTGTTGGAAGTGATGGAGCAGGCAGGATGCTTTTAGCAGTAGATGTGACTAGTTCTTGTTGCTTAGGCAGGAAGCTCGCGTTGATGTCACCCGCACCGGGGAAAAAGTTGAAAACCGGTACGCGGACAAGATTGTCGCTGTAGTGCCAGATGTCGGCTCTGTCGTCGATGATGACTACCATGTCCGTGTTGGTCGGAAACAAGCGGTGGAGGGTTTTGAGTTTATCTGTGTAGTTCTCGTCGCGACTAAGGATTCTGCTCCCAAAGTACTTGCCGTCCGGGTCGATGATCTTCGCAACAGCCTGCGCGTAAGCTCGAGTGGCCATCGTGTAGACGTGCATCTCGTACATTGTTGAGACTCTGTCAAAAAAGTCCTCTAGACCTGGGCGCATTTTGACATAGTACCAGTTCGCGGCAACGTGGGCTACATTGTCATCAGCAAGCTGGAAGCCTTGCACGTCCTTCACGGCTTCATAATTTGGGTTCTCCGGGTCTGCTTGCCACTCCGCAATTGTCCGTTCGCAGGTAGTGTGGATGACGGTTTGGTCGAGGTCGACAACGAGAGAAAGCTTCTTGGCACCGAGCAGCCTACGCTTCGAATCCTCTTCGGCGCGGACGGCTTCCTTCTGGCTGACGAGTAAGGCGATATTGTCGTGAGTCGTGTTGATGGTGGCGCGGTCGACGTTACGCTCCGCGGTGAGATAGTCGACCTCGGTCATGTCTCTGCCACAATTGGCGCAGAGAGAGCCGAACTGGATCTCGTGGGTGCATGGCTCCTCGATCTCTACAAGATCAACCCTGCTTTCACGTCAGCCGTTGATGCGACTTCGAAGATGCATACGCGCTTACCCTGAGCCATGGATGACGGTGCCGTTTTTGATGAACCACTCCCCGATGATGCCGTCGGTGGAGCAGTCGAATTTGGCGGGGAACCTCTTCTTAACCTCCCTGGTCTCGCCATACTTGTTCCCCTCGGTGACTACGCTCTCGTAGTAGTAGGTGAAGAGCGGCGATGAGCGTGTGATGTCCTGATCGCGCTGCTTGGCGAGCTCGACGACGGTGATGGGATAGTGCAGACCGGGCGGTGATCGGAGCTTCATTCCTCGATGCGCAAGCCCATGCGATTTGGAACGGGGAGATGGGGAGAGAGGGCGCGTCGCGGTTTCAATGGGTGCATTCGGTAGTGCTGGGTGAGGGAGCTCGGAAGGAGCTTGGGTGCAGGTCGCGTCAGCGCCGAGCAGCAGCAGCAACAGCAGCAAGCGGGGAGCTATGACAGGCGACGGCACTAGCAGCGGGTGAATGTTCCGGGGGTTACTGTACTCGCAGGCAAACGGAGGCTGGTGGCAGGTGGCGCGAGTGATGCAGTGGATGGGGCGAGCACAATGTATATGTGTGGCTAATAAGGGCGGGTTCGGCGATGGTGGGATAGTCGGTTCAGCCTCCTCTCTAACGTTTTCAGCTGGCTCCCTAGGACAAAGCAGCGGGGGACAGCCGTCCTTTTTATCAACCAACGGCGGGCTAGCGGGTCCGCGCCAGGCCGCATGCGATCTAGCCCTTCACGTGAGCACAGGCTTGCGACAGCAACCCAACAGGTGAGCCGACGGCGATGCTCACAGCTACGACGCGAACAAAGAACGCGGCGCCGTGCATGTCAAGGGCGATGCCGCCTTTGTTTTAAACGCACGCAGACGCTGCAACTGCCAGGCAGCACCGCTACACTAGCGCTCGTCGTCCCGAGTTCGCTGTGCAGCCTGCAGGGTGGGCTCAAGGCTCCCATGGAAACGAAACTCACGTCCATGTCTGCCTTGGTACGAAGGAGCTAATTTTTCCGAGGAGCACCGTGGTTGGATTGTCGAGATTGTCGAGATTATCGAGATTGTGAAGACTGTCCAGGCTGTACATGATTTTAAACAGAGAGCCTGATCCTATTCCTACCTTTGTACCTTTGGCAGCCATCTAAATAGGTCACAGTTGTTCAATTTGTATGGCTATATTCACTCTGGGGAGCTGTAAGGCTAGTACCAGAGTTCATGAATGTTATCCTTCAAAAATGCCAGCTCCTTCGTATCGTTACTACTACGTTGCTGGCAAGTCAAGGGGTGGGCCGTCATGTCAAGTACACGCCTACGCGCATGTCCATCATTACTACTGCGTTGCTGGCCAGTCAAGATGCCGTGATATCAAAGAAATGGCCTTCGCCAGGCCAAGCTCCATTGCTTAAAAATAACACCGCCCAACACCGCACAAGGTTTCCAATCCAATCTATATCGTCCCTCGTATACGCCGCCGACCGGAGGTATATGATGCAAATCGCTGCAGATGTCGTGCCGTCGTGTCTAATCCGAACGCCTACTCGTCTCTAAATGGCGACCCAGAAGCGCGCCGCGACGTGCTTGCGCCTCTCAACACCATGCTACCCAATGCAAGAGACCCACCGCCCATTCGAGGCGTATCAACCGCCACCGTATTCACTCCGTCAACGGCCTGTGTAATTTCGAACGGTTGAGGAATGTCAGCTTCATCGTAGTCTTCAATCATGGTCCAGTCTTCGTCGAGTTCGTCTGTGTCTTCATCGCGCTTGGAGTGCTTCTTGATCAGCGATTTCGCCCGATCGAGCTCTCGGTAGATAGTCTGGATTGCAACTTGCGTTCCGTTTTCCTACTGCAATTAGCTTGATCCGATCAGAGGCAGTAGGCCATAGCTTACCTGGCGAATCTTCTGGCCAAGAACCTTTGCCTTGATGATATACCGATAGCTGTTTGCCGCCTCCCATATCGCTCGGCTCAGCATCGTGGTGTTCACCCTCTTCAGCCAGACACCCACCCCAAGATCCTCAACCCGCTGGGCGAAGAAAAATTGGTCTCCAAAGAAAGGCTTGATGACTGTAGGAATCCCCGCGCGTAGGCTTGCGCCAGTAGTTCCAGATCCACCATGGTGAACAGCTGCGTCCATCTGCTTGAATAGCCAATCGTGAGGAGCGGACTGTATCTGGAAAATTTCTGGTGGTAGCGGGATCTCCGGTTTCGAAGCGTCCTTCGACGCTAATCGGTCGGACCAACCTTTGGAGAGAACACAGCGAACGTCTGCCTTGATAATGGAATCCACCACAGTCTTCGTGAGTCGAGCAGGATCGTCAATAACGATGGAACCAAAGCCCACATAGACAAGCTTCTTGCCGTCATCTCTCGCTTTTTGCATAAATGCGAGGAGGTCGGCAGGTGGCTCGTATCTGTCTCCTTCATCTAGAAACCAGTAGCCTGTTACTCGAATCCAATCCGGCCAATCAAGTGGAGGTGGCACAACGTTGGGGCTGAAGTTGTACAGGAACGGCCGCGAATTTGCCTGCATCTTATTCTGGGAAATGTTCTGTAACCCCAGCTCGCGACGCCGCCACATATTCATTTGACCAGAAATCGCAGTCCAGAAGATTTTATCGAAGGTGACGTATGTAAAGGAGTTATATGCTCCACCCATCTTCTTCTCCGATACGAAGAAAGCATGTGGATATGCTCGGGTCCGTGTCCACGGCATTGTGAAAGCACGGAAGTAGGGGATTTGCAGGGCCTCGGCGATGTGAATACCTGCCATCGCACTTGGACTCTCGATCAGCACATCGGCCCCCTGGCAGGCCTTCCAGGAAGAGCTGCAGACATCGTCAAGCCATCCACGAAACTTGGAGTTTGCTTCCTTTAAGAAATTGAACGTGAACATGCCGTGTTCGACGCAAATTCTCATCAATTCTGCCGGGTTGCCGTCAACAGGAGCAAAATCGATGCCATGCCCGCGCACCCAAGGTTCGAACTCGGCATGGGTAGCGATCCGCGGCTTATGGCCTTCCTTGAGGAGGTCTTTGCAAAGAGCGATATATGGTTGAACGTCGCCCCGAGACCCGATGGTAAGACAGACAATGGTCAAGGACTCTGGAGGCTTGAAATCTATGATAGAGGCGAGGGGATCGTCGAAGATCAAGGGTATTCGGTCATGATCGGCGCCCCGAGTGATCTGCGATATATCAGCCGGGAAGGGTTGTACGGTTGTCTGAGGTCCATCGCGGGCAGCCTGCAAGAGGTCGTGCTCTGCCTTGGCCGCCTCATCATCACTATCCAGATCAGAAGAGGATGACTCATTCTCCTCGATATACTTAGTACTCTCGAGAATTCGAAGAATCGTAATGGCGCATTCGTCGCGGAACTCGGCCTTGGAAAACTCGAAGAACAGTTCTTCGTGTCCTCGGATCACAACAGCCAGTCCGTGGTATCCCATACGGAAACCCTTCTCTTTGTTCACATTTTCGATGTCGCGCATCGGGAGAATGATCTAATAGCTTGTTAGGTTTATGCGATCATGCCGTGTTTAATGAAAGGGGAACATACCTTCGTCTTGGAGGTCGGCATCAGACTCCGGAAGCAGAAGTAGCGACCGCTGATGTAGATCTTGCCATAGTTGGGCAGAACTCGTTGCAGCGAAGCGAAAAATGAAGACTGCAACTGTTCAGTCTCCGAGAAGGCAAAATGTTCGCGGAAGTGCTCCGCTGCTTTAGCAGCATCTTCATCCTCCTCCACTCCGTGAACACGGTCGTCGGGTTCGAGGCTGTCCATTGTATTGTAGTGCTTTCGGCCGCCGGCAAGCATTCCGGAGACCTTCTCGTAATAGCCCATAGACTCTGTCGCAAGCAGATTCCCCATGCGCTTGGATCTGGTTCTAAGGAAACCAGCGAGCCCAGACGCTTTCTGGAGAGGGTAGGAGGCGAGATCTTGAAGGGCCGAGGAGGATGTAGATAAAGGAGCGTTCGTTTGTAGATTCTCCGAGTCATCCTCCACATCGGGTGCCCCTAAGGGTGAATGGGCGTTGCCAGAGCTACCGCGGTGATTGCGATTTGAAATTCGTGGCGAGGTTAAGTGAGTCTTCCCCATTCCAGAAGACCGCGTCGTGTCCTGTGATTGTCTCGCAGAATTGTCTGAAGCGGGCACTCCCGACGTGTGAATGGCTGGTCCTCGGAAAACATCGGAACGACCTAATATCTGGCTTGCGGATGCATTGCTCTCGTCCATCGACTGGACCGCAACAGACGACTCTGTTCCAGGATCGAACGAATTCGTGGCCGACTCTGATGAATCCTGAGGCTTGGCTGACAGTGGCGAGCGATCACCAGGCCGACTTCTGGAAGGCCCGTCACGGCGACTGCCGCTAAAACTTCGCCGTACCTCTTGACTTGACCGTCGTATACTGCGAGACAGGTCCATGCTGCGCCGGACATCAAAGCTCCTACGATTCGCATCGAGGCTGGACCGCCCAGATTCTCCGCTTACACGGCCAACGTACGGGGCTGGTAGCGGAGACAACGTCGCACGCACATTTTCCTTGATGTGCGGTGCATCTTTTGGGGTTTCCGAAGATATTGCATGCTCGGCCTGTCCAGAACCACTTGCATTTGCGGGAGATTTGGCGGTCAATCCGGTGCGGTTGCTAGGTTCATGGTGATGATCATTGTCGTTGATCATGATGCGCAAAACGTTTAGTGCGTCTTGACCGTTGCTGAAGAATGAGAAGAAGTACTGTGGTGCGGGTAAGTCAAAAATATTGTTCGCGTTGGAAAGGGGCAAAACCCACTTCGTCGATGGCGAAAGTTTCGTCGTTGTCAATCACCCGAACTTTGACTGTATCGGCAAAATCAAGAACGGTACTCTCTTCAATTTCCAGTACATTCTGGATGGGCAAAGATATTTTGACGCTGTTTCCCTCATTGTGCGTTCGGAAAATGACCTTTTGAATGGAACGGACCCACTCTTTGGCGCTCGCAACACTGTCGGCCTTGAATTGGTAAATTCGTTCATCGGTATTCACCACAAAGATTGTCTCGTCCTTAGTCTTGTCCTTGGGCTCGAGTGCCTCGGCGGAGATGGCATACTGCAAATTTATCCGATTGCGTGGGAAATACAGGTCCGAGGGGCTTGTATAGTATGAGAGAACGTCTCCCCTAAGGATGAACCAGTACCTATTATACTTCGATCGTCCACGCTTCGAAAGATAGCCAGTCTTGCTAACATCATGCTACATTGGGTGAGTTCCATAATCAGAACCAACATTGGAGAAGCTTACGTGTTTCTTGGGTATATATGCATAGAAGCAGATATGTCTCTGGGTGATGTACATATATCCCTGGAGAAGAATGCTCTGCAACAACCAACACGGGTATTCTGAAAGCATTAGCGGGGTAGGTGGCCGTGACGTTGCGACTTACCGGAAATTACTTCCTCAAGAGCCTCAAACTCAAAGATTTGCTGAAGTCTGCTGGCAAGTGTAACAGCTCCCTTCCCCTTCGACCCCCCGGCAGTGCTGCCGTGTCGACTCCTGTGTGAAATGGAATGGCGACGCTTCTCCACATGGATCTCTTGGCCGGGTGTGATCCTCAACTTTTGTGAGGCGAGCTGTTCGTCTTGAGAGGCGCCAGCCGACTCATCGGCCGAGGGGCGGGGAGGCAGAATCTGGGAGGAGGACATGCGGTCCGCAGTAGCTATACTGTCTCGTCTGTTATCCTTTCTGCCTGACATCTTGAGTTTTGGGAGAGACCGGAGGAGCTTGTTCTCGGACAGCGCTCTCCGATGCTTGCTCCCTGAGCCCTTGGCCTCGCCATCGTTTTGCGTCGGAGCCTTGAAGTCATTTGCTGTGCTCAGTCGACTTAACCGCGCGGCGCCGTCCAAGCTGTGAAAGTCTGCCGTCGGCCTGCGCTCATCGTCGCTGTCCCCGGAGTCCACCTCCCGCATGGTGCCGAGATTCGTCTGAGACTGTTGTCCGGCCCTCGCAATGATGGAGAATATCGACTGGTTCATGGACATGCCATCCTTCGTCTTTGGCGCCGTGACGTCTTCGTGGGCATCGTCGCCGTCTTTGAAGCGCTCGGGGATGTCGAGGGACACCCGGCGGGGTTCCTTGCGTTTCTTGGTCAGTTTGCGGCCGATGCGGTCTCGAGACCGCTCTTCGGAGGCCATTTCGCGGGAAGAGGTGCTGTGTGCACGCGGAAGCTGTTGGTGGGCGAGGTGCGGAACTCGAGGTGGTGCAGAGGCAGAAGCTTCTCTGGCGGTGCTCACGATGCGGATGGCGGTGCACTGCTCGAAAAGGAGGGTGAATACTGTTGCTCGTCCGTGGGAGTACGGGGACTGCGTTTGGCAGTTAGCAGGCCGTGCGGTCACATATTGAAGCAAATGAGTCGATGGACTGGCGCGCTGACCCAAAATCTACAGTGTCGCAGGTTTTGGTCAATCAGGTGCCTAGCATCGAGGCAACCTTGACCACACGGTCCAGATAAGGGTGTAAGGCACCAGTATTAGATAGCTTTCGCCCCGTTTGCGCGTGCCCGCGCTCTCTGCTCTGATTTATCGACAGTTTGTCGGAGTCTTGATCCCCGAATGCACGCTGGAGCGCAAGCTCCAGCACCCGCACACAGCTTCTGTCGGCCTGGGGTGTGAAGTCCTCGGCTTGGCCCAAGCCACCACAGCCTCAATCATGGATAGATGTCATGCGTCACATGTCAGATGAGTGGCAGAGCCACCACGGCTCAGCGAGCGGGACAGGATTATGTCAGGCACAGTGAATATTCAAACCACCTACAATTCGCTATTGTTACATACGACCCTATTCAAGAGTACACCGAAGAGACGGCTTCCTTAGGTACAATTTAAGTCCAGCATTATTACACAAACAAGCTCCCAGCTCGTTGCCGATACTTCCCCTCGAAACTTCCCTGGTCCCAAAGCTCGCTCTCATCACTTACTTGGACTTCGCAAGGCCGACGCTGGAGCTTCCCATGTCATAGACCGAGTACCACCTCCTGAGGAAGGCATCTCCCAGGATGGCAAGCGGGCCCACTGGTTCGGGGAGATCCATACCGAAGAACGCAGAAATGCACGAGCCCTGGACCTCCAGAATGTAGTCGTACGGACCAATCGTGAAGTTGTGGCCAGTCAGCGTGAAGGTCAGATCAGGCAGGTTGTCACGCTTATCGCACTCCACGGTGTACTGTCCGTTATAAGACTTCTTAGCGCCAATCTCCTTGTTCCTATGACGTATTAGCAATGCAGTGGGACACCGGGTGTGGAAACCTTACAGAAGCTCCGCAATGGTGGAAGGGAGGGCAATGAGAGAGGTGCCGGTGTCAAGGATAACACCAGTGTCCTCCATCTCAGCGGTGTCTTTCCCAAAGGTGATGGAATCAAGATCGACCTCCCAATAAGCCTTGCGCCTCAGGGGGAGCTTGGTGATCTTTCCAGAATAATGTTTCTCATCGACGCCTCCGAAAGTGGCCTCAGAGTCTTCACCATCGTTGGTGTCGCCGAGATAGAAGGCGAACAGGGGCTCATCAAGCAGGCCCTGGTCAACCATGTTGGTGAACGGGGAAGGAATCTTGTTCACGCTGATCGTGTCAAAGCCCAAGCCCATAATGCCATCGAACCGGCCGAAGGCAAAGGCGAGACCCGGCTCACTGGTGGCTTCAGCAAAGAGTTGGTCTTTGATCTTTAGGTCTCCGATCTGGAAGGTGTCTTGCGACACATAGCCGCTAAGCTCGCCAGAGCCATAACGGATCTCAAATGAAGAGCCGTTCTTGGTGTAGGTTGACGACGACGAATGGTCGTACTTGGTATGAAGGTAGCAAGCGATCGAGTTGCACTCTGAGGAGGGTACCCAAAGATTCGAGCTCCCGGTGTCGAGGATGACCTTGAAGCTCTGAGGAGGAGTACCGAGCGAGATCTCCGAGAAGTCTACAGCTCCGTCAGCAGCCGCTCGCACCACGTGTAACATCAAATGGAGGGAAACGTACACTGCGCATTGAGGAAGTTGGTAATGGGAACCGGATGCGTTCCATCCGCGACGTACGGCGCTTTGAACACCTGCTCGGTGTGGGTCTCGGGCCTGATTCCCATGTACTTCTGGCCGAGGGCCTTCGTATGCTCCTCGAAGTTCGCATATTGCTGCTCAGGTCAGAACGAGGGTCGTCGCGATGAGAGAAGATTCAATGCAGATGGACTCACAAGTTGTTCCGACAACGGGATCTTCTTGAGCGGCATCCGGTGGACGCGGGCAGAGGCGGAGCTCAGCAGCGAGCCAGCTGCGAGAAGGGTAACTGTCTTCATGGCGATCGGCAGTTATGAGCTTGTAAACAGATGAAGATGAAAGATGAATGCAATGAAAAGAGTACCCGTCGAGGTGTAGCAGTGAGATGGGGGATGGTGGTGTTGTTGTAGGAGGCGCGGTGGCTGGGTGAGCTTGGGCGGGTAGCCTTCGTCCGTTGCCGTCGTCATGCTGTTGCCTTGCCAAGCCAACATGAGAGCGCACCTGCACGTGCCCTCTGTCGTTCCAAGGCCCACCGGACAGTTTCAGGATCGCTTTCGGAGCAGGCGTGGCAGGCTCGCGTGTCTCCATCTTCAGAAGACGCTCCTAGCGCAGGTACGCCCCAGGTTTGTAGATCACGACCGACGTTCGACAGTGCCGTAACAGGCTTTCCACCCGACCCTTCTCTCTCGGTCTGTAAATCGACCCGCCTTTCCTTCAGACTACTTTCGTAGCTGCAGCATTACTGTCAGTGCAAAGCTGGCTATCGCTTTGCGAATGCTAACCTATCGTGCGAGCATGCATCACCAACAAGATACTGGAGTATGTGGTTCCGAGCGTATCATTCCAATCACATCAGGTTGCTGCAAGATCCACACAGTATCGTAGACGGAGAAAGCTAACCTGTTGAAGTAATTCCGGTAAAAGGTAAGAGGAAGGACTGGTAATCTGACCCGTCGGTGTGTGCGTACGTGCTACTTTATGAGAATGGGGCAAGTTTCTGGTGGGGAGTTCAGTATCATCAGATGATCAGCAGTCTTCGGATTTAGCAAGAACAGACCTATGCTCGAACATAGGAAAGTGGTGCACGCTGAGTCTCTTGGTCTTATTTAATGCATCACTTGCGAAGAGACAGTCATTATACCCAAGTGCAGTTCAATCGCACATTTGTCATAGGCAGTACATGCTACAATCCTACCTAGACCGCATTACCTTCCGGATTGTCGGTATACCGTGCTGCTTCAAATACACTCGCCTCTTGCCGCCGGCGCTGGGTTTCAAGATCGGCCGCCCACAACGCAGAGCTTGCAGCTGCAGTCATCAAGAAGAACATGCTAAGAACAGGTATAAGTTGCAGGGCAAGGTATATGGCTCCGTACCTAGAGACATGGTTAATGAGAGGCGTATCTCAGATTTCATCGTAGGGCTATCTCACCAGGTGTACTGCCACCGTCGGGTTTTGGCAAAAGCGTTCCTTTGCTTCCTGTCGAAGTCGCGCAGCTTGAAGTATCGCCAGTGTTGTAACGGGCCCGCTCGATATCCCGTGAGGAGGAGGAACAAGGGAATGCCAACGTATGGGACAAAGCTGAGGGGAAGAAGAACAACAAACTCGACGATCTGCCGGAGCGAAAACGGACCGTATACAGAAGACTTTGTGGGCTTTCCAAGACGGAGAACGGGGTTGTTCAGCGAATCCTCTGATACGGGCCGGTATTGCTTGACTAAGTCTTCGTACCCTTTGTGGACCAGGACGGCATCAAATATGTCTACTTGAGATTCGTCCTTGTGGACATTAGTAAGAGTCAGGCATGATGGCGGGAAATGAAATACATACCACCAAGAAGCATTCGAATAGAATAGCGGTAATCGCTGCTCCTTCCCCGAGAACAAGAAACGTTCCATTGACCCAAGCGCTCCCCGTTCGATGAAATAGTGCCAAGAAGGCAACTTGCGGGAGGTAGGTGAAGAAGAATAAATTCATGAGTACAAAAGTACTGAGCAGAATAGCTGGTAACAGACGCGCTCGTACAAGGGGGTAAAGGAAAGGATGTGCAACGAAATAAAGGACGCCCTGTTGCCTGTTAGTGCTTTTTCTGCTCGAACACTGCTCTTCAGCGTACCTTAAGCGGGTATAAGCATGCAAAGAATACATCTCGGGTTGGGTATATAAACACTCTCTGGGCAGCTCCTACGCGAAGTTGTGACATGTCGAGAGCTGGGATTTGGGTCGTGGTTCTGGTGAAAGGTGTGAGCAGCGGCAAGATAGGTGGGTGGTTGGCCACGGCATAACGCCACAGGTCGAAGGTTGGAGCTCGGGCCACAAGCTGCGACTACTTGTTAGGGTTAGGGCTAAGGTTGGGGCTAAAAGTACGATCTCCATTCATGTTCCGCTGATTGCTAACTAAAATCTTAGAACCCCATCGATTGCTCAGTGTACGCCGCCTTCAACCAGATCTTCCACTGGTTGTCTCCGCAAATCTGGGTCACAAATTCATCGAAGCAGCCAGGAACAAAATCGAGTACTCCTTTCCTCATGTATCTTAACTCTTCTGCGATATCCTGGACATTCGATGGACCCGGAATTGATCCAGCTGTTGAAGCTTTCCACCGCCTACTGCCAGACTACAACGAAACGCCGTTAGTCCTATTGCCTGAGCTTGCCATTCACCTGGGACTCGGAAATGTCCTTGTCAAGGACGAATCCCACAGATTTGGTCTTCCCGCGTTCAAGATATTGGGCGCCTCTTGGGCAATCTATAGAGCTGTTGCAGACAAATGTGGGCTCCCGCCGACGTGCTCGCTCGAAGAACTAGGTGCTTCTACAAAGACCCGGGCGTTGAGGTTGGTTACTTGTACCGATGGGAACTGGGGAAGAGCGACAGGGAGGATGGCAAAGTACCTTCAGATCCCTGCTACCATCTTTGTACCGAACTTTATGGACAAAGCTACCCAGGACAAGATCCGTAGCGAAGGAGCCACGGTAAAAGTTGTAGATGGAGATTACGATGCATCCATTCAATTCGCTCGCAAGGAAGCCGAAACGGAGGACGCCGTTCTGGTTATGGATGTGTCTTGGAGGGGTTATGAACAACTCCCCGAGGTAGGAAACACAAACGGCAAATATAATGCTCTTGTTGACGCTGTTTCAGTGGGTCGTGGAGGGCTACAGCACAATGCTTACCGAGACGGACCGCCAGTTGCGCAGCCTCGTCGGGAAACCTGCTACCCATGTAATCGCCTCTGTGGGCGTGGGCTCTTGGCTTCATGCCGTGTGTATGCACTACAAATCACCGGTTGCGCGGACTGTGGTAGTTGCCGTGGAGCCGGAGAGTGCAGCCTGTCTCAAGAGCAGTCTCGAAGCCGGAAAGATCACCCCAATTGACACGGGATATACCATCATGAATGGGATGTGCTGTGGGACAGTTTCTTATACCGCGTGGGAAGTAGTCCGTGACGCTGTTGATGCGAGCGTGACGGTGTCGGATAAAGACGTGCATCATGACCTGCAGTATCTACATAGTCAGGGCGTTAAAAACGGTCCTTGCGGTGCAGCGCCATTGAGCGCTCTACGGAGGCTTTGCGAAGGGCATATGCTCGGTTTAGGAAAGGAATCAGTCGTAGTACTGTTCAGCACAGAAGGTGCAAGAGAGTATGTAGCTCCGGCTTAGCGTCAGCAACGGGCGATGAATGCCGTGCTTTTAGTGTGCGGTATAGGTATGAGACGAGACGCCGTGAAGTAAGTGACGTTGTTTGTTGAACAGTGAAAGTGAAGGAGGATGGGGTGCGGATCACGTGGACGAGCCGCGTTGCTGGGGGCAACCTTGGGATGGCAAGGTTTAGTTTGGGAATGGCGCGTGTGCGCACGACAACATTCTAGCCGCCCCGCCCTGTACATACCGCCGTGTCCAGGAGAATCAACGACAACACACGAGGTGCGCTTTCTCCTGGAAACACTGTTTCGGCCTGGAGTCTCTTGTACCACTTTTCTATCGTGCATTTCACCATGGGCTCCGACGATCTCATCGACTTCGAGATTATTGAAAATCAAAAGGAGAACATCCAGTCGCTTCCAAGCGGTCGCTCTGCGAAAGCACTCGCGCAACTTTACACGCCACCCTTGTCGTCTGGCGCCGGAAAGACTCCTTCGCCTTCGCAAACCCAAGACCTGAATAATGCGATGCGACAAGAATACGAGAAAGAACTCCAGGCAATCGACGAATCGGACGACCCTCTCGATGTCTACGATCGATACGTCAAGTGGACGCTTGACGCATACCCATCGGCACAAAATACATCAAACTCACAGCTGTGTCAGCTGTTAGAGCGCGCAACAAAGGCTTTCCAAACCTCAACACACTACAAAAATGACCCGCGCTATCTGAAGTTGTGGCTCCATTACATTCGATTCTTTTCCGACGCGCCACGAGAAACATTTGCTTACCTTGCGCGGCACAATATCGGCGATGGTCTCGCGCTATTCTATGAAGAGTTCGCGGCCTGGTTAGAAACGGCTGGACGATGGACTCAGGCAGAAGAGGTGTACGCCCTCGGCATTGAGCGTGAAGCGCGCCCTGTGGAACGACTCGTTCGCAAGTACGGCGAATTCCAGCACCGATTCGAAAGCAGGCCCCAAGACACCGTAGAGCCCTCCAGCCCGGCATTGCCCGCAGTCCGGCCCGCGCTCGCAGCAAAGATCGATCCGTTCGCGCATGGTTCGACTACCCCGAGCGACCCCCAAGTACAGAGCCGCGCTCGAGGCGGTGCATCGGCGCCCAAATCAGGAAAAATGAAGCTAGCTATCTTCTCCGATAGCGCGGAGCCCGCGAAACCCGGATTGAGCGGGAGCATGCAAGGATGGGACAGCATAGGATCGCTGGCAGAGCGAAAGAAAGAAAATACTACAGAAGCCCGTCCCTGGGCTGGTGAGACACTTCTGGTGGGAAAGAAAAACACTGGGGTTCAGAAAATGATGATTTTCAAAGACGAGGTACGTTAACCGTCTGCACGGGTCCCCCGTTTTTATGTTTACGATCACAGGACTAACTCGTGGGCGTTTGCTTTGCTCTTGTATTTCAGACCTTATCAAAGACTCTTATCGATACACCAAATCGTCTTGCTTTGCGTGAACACCAACAGTGCTTGAACCCGAAGACTGGAAGACTGGAAATTGTCGTCGCCGACCTTTCCAAGATTTACCCTAACTTTGATGTTCACGCAGGCCCTGAATTTTCCTTTGAAGAACTTGCAGATGACCAAATGGAATACTCCGACGATGACTGCGACGCTGCACGAAGAGAGGAGGAACAACGGGTCACCAAGGCCGTAGAAGCGCCGGCTGATGAGCGATCAAATTTAGAATCAGTCCCTCTGGTCCCCAAGGAGCTTCCAGAGCGTACAATTAGGCCCCAAACTGTTCCAGTCAAAAGTGGCATCGAAGATGACTTGGTGCTGAACGACGAGAACACTCCACCATCGCAGGTTGAAATGGAGAAGGCACGAATGGCCAAAAAGGCGCGCAGAGAGGAGCGAGCAAATCGAACACGGAAGATTAAAGTGATGGAGGTGCGAGAAATTCGAGCAGAAGCTCAAACAGGTACTGTTCCGTCTCATTAACGGATACCCGGAGTTAGCTAACCGAATGAAAGTCCAAACGAACCTTGATTCTCCCACCGGACCAAAAATTAAAAGGAAGAAGAACGGTGGTGCTGAACCGACGATGACTCTCCACACCAAGGAAGCTATGGACGAGATATACGATATTTTCAACGAACCCCTTAAAACACCAGCAGAGGCCATAGCGGAATCAGACAGCGGCGAAGATAGCAGTGATGATGACGATTATACGAGTGCAGGGGAGAGTACCGGCACTGGTAGAATCTCCTGCACGACGAGCGAGTTCGGTGATGAAACCACCGCTGCGGACTTCACCCTGCGGACGACGGCTGGTGATGAGGATGATGAGGATGACGACGACAATGATGGGGAAACAGACGACACAGATGGCAAGAGCGTATCCGCATGGTCAGAGTTCACCGAGAGCAAGCATGTTCCAAGGGGTCATAGACTTAACGACCCTGACGATGAATCGAGTGAACCAGATGAACCAGAGCACACGCGAGGGGACTCTTTAGCATTTGTCGAAGAGGAGGCGCCACCTGATCTACCTTCACTAGGTCCCGGAAACGAGCTCGTAACTCCGACCTCCCCCAATAGCCATCAAAATCTGCCACAAACACGATTTGTGCCTATCCCACCGGAAGACTATGAGATCCCTACTAGACCGTATCGTGATCCTGTTCAGGCGGCCAACAACCGACTTCCCTTCATGACGCCTATTGTGGAGAAGACAGAATCCTCCATCGGAGCCGCAACCGCACGAGCAGCCCAGAAGGAGTATTTTTCGGCAAAAACCCCGTCACGATCTAAAGGAACACCAGCCATCCTCGAAGACGATGGTGAGCCTTGGAGCAGCCCCTTCCAAGATATGCTTCAAAAGGTTATTGACGGACCTAATGGAGTAGCACAGCTCTCCCTGACCGATACCAAGAATCCTAAGGAAGGGATCGTGGTACCGAAATCCCAATCGCTATCGAGAAAACCAACAGAGAAGAAGGAGGCGACCTTGAAAGGGCCAATCATCAAGGACGCTCAGTGCAATCCGGTAGACGAGGCCATTCGAGAGATTATTCTGCGGCAGATACAGCCACCTTTGCTGTCCTATGAGGGTTATTACGAAGATCTCAGCAAAACATCCAACAAAAGCGCTGACATCCGAAAATTCACCAAAGCGGTCTCCAAGATCAGCAAAAATGCTAATGACAAAACTGCGACCAATTTGTCAATGCCTCCAACTCTCCACTTAGACGGTACTGATCGATCCTACTCCTTCAAACGCGAGCTTGGAAAGGGAGCCTTTGCTCCTGTTTACCTGGTTGAGAGCACTGCAATAAATGAAGAAGAAGAGGAGGAGGAGGAGGAGGAGGAGGAGGAGGAGGAGGAGGAGGAGAGGCCCGCTCGGATGGGCAAAGGAGACTTTGGTCTCAAGCGGCGTTCCCTCGAGGCTGTTAAGATGGAGGACCCACCATCAGCCTGGGAGTTTTATATCATGCGGCAAGCAAAGAGGCGCCTAGGTGTTTCTCGTGCTGCAGAATCCGTTGTGCACGCGTATGAGATGCACATGTTCAAAGACGAATGCTTTTTGGTCGAGGAGTTCCGTGACCAGGGCACCCTCCTCGACCTCGTCAACATTGCTCGCGCCGACAATGGAGTGATGGACGAACAACTCGCAATGTTCTTTACGATCGAGCTTTTCCGCACCGTGGAAGCACTTCATTGCAAGGGCCTCATACATGGGGACCTCAAGGCGGACAACATACTGGTTCGATTCGACGCACTCCATCAAGACCAATACTGGGATTCTCAATATCAGCGCGATGGGAACGATGGGTGGGCAGCCAAGGGAGTCGCTCTAATCGATTTCGGCCGAGGAATCGACATGAAGGTCTTTGAATCTGATGTTCAGTTCATCGCGGACTGGAAAACCTCCGAAGCCGACTGCGCAGAGATGCGTGAGCTCCGACCTTGGACATACCAGGTAGACTACCACGGTCTTGCGGGAATTGTTCACAATTTGCTGTTCGGCAAATATATCTCGACGGTCGCGGAAAGGGGTGCCGTATTGGGGGCAGGAGCAACCAAGACATACCAAATCCGAGAGAGCCTGAAGCGCTACTGGCAAATGGACATTTGGAAAAAAGTCTTTGACATCCTCCTCAATCCACTGATGCACCTCGATCTCGAAGAAGGCAAGAAATTGCCAGTGTTGAAGGGAATGAAGGCAGTGAGAGAGGAGATGGAGGCGTATCTTGAGAGAAATTGTGACAAGGGTGTTGGGTTGAAGGCACTCGTTCGACGGATGGAAGACGCGGTGAGGGATAAGCGACGATGATTGACATGATACCACGTCTCTTTTCTGGTCAGCGGTATGGGCGCTCTTTGCATTGCATGGCGTATGATTCATTGGTTGGGCTGGGTTATAGGTATTGATAACGCTTTCCCTCTCAATTACAATTTTGTTGCAACCCGGGACGGGAAGGTTCCGGAGGTCAAATTCATTCAATTCCAATATATGCCAAGCCCCTGCACAGCCACTCTGAGGGGCTTGATCCGTGCCACATTGATCTCGCAAAGGCAGCCTGGAGCTAAAGTAACGCGGAGCTTCACCGTCACTCCCGCAACTTCTCCACCGGCTCGCGAGCTTCAGAGCTAGGCAGAATCTCCGTTGCCTGCCTTGCCCGCTCCTGTTAAGCTCGCCGCGAGCTCGCTGAGCCTTGCACAATCAAACAAGTTCCCTCCATCGCCGCAGGCAACACTCTGGGGAACCGCCTGCCCCACCACCCTACGACCTCCACACTCCATCGGCGCCTCGAATCTCGTCTCCTCACTTCTGCGAAAGATGTCGTCGGAACTGTTGAATGTGCTCTTTGCGTTCCAGCCTGACGACCAGGAACTGCAGCAGAAACGCGAGTACGACAGCGCCATCCGCGGCTTCGTGACCACGGTAGCGAATATATCTCCGCAGCACTTCCTGAAAGGAGCCGACACGCCGCAGGATGTGTTAGAAGTACGTATTTGGTACCGAGCACTGTAGACCTAGCTGATTGGCATAGTTGCTGAATTCCGAGGTGAACTCGGTCGCATACATATATGCCCTGCAAGCCCGCATCCTCGCCGCCGGAGATAGTCCCAAAACGCCCAAGAGCATACCTGATCATCTCAAGCCTGGGGGCACTGTTTGGAATAAGATAGAGAGGTTTCTGGAGACCTTCGACCCCGTACAGATTCGATATGTTGGTGGTGAGTGGAGGAAGCTTTTAGAATATGTCGAAAGGGTGGCGCGAGCCATGGGAACTGTAGGTTACACTCCCTCTTGGGCAGCTGGCGTGTTCTGATAATTTCTACAGCCTGGTGTTGCTATTTCACCCATACGGTCCGCAATGCTCCGACTCGACCCAACCACTGGCACCTTCACCCTGACCCATCTCCACTTTATTCGGCTTTGTATGGAAACAAGGTCATATGTCGCCGCACTCCCTATCCTCGACAACTACATCTACAGCTTACCGTCCGCTATCCCCAAACCGGTCCTAGAACAGTTGGAATACTCGGTCCCTAGCGCAGACCACATACACAGTGGCGAGTACATCCACTTGAAGTCGGGTCATACAGAAAAGATCACGGTGGCGGATGTGCAAGAATATTACCTTCTTGGGGCGACAGCATACATTGGTCTCCGTCAATTCAAGAAGGCCATGGAATTCTTGGAGCACGTGCTCATTGTCCCCTCCCACAACCTGGCCAATGGTCTGATGGTAGAGGCATACAAAAAATGGGTTCTTGTTTCATGCCTAGCAACTGGTTCAGTAAGTGATGGCTAAGTTGTTTATCCTGCTCTGTCACCTAATGTGGGACAGGTTCCACCGACACCCAGGACTGCTAACCCACAAGGTCTGAAAGCTGTTCGAGCTGTTTCCCGGGCATACGAAGCACTCGTGGAAGCTTTCTCCCAAACAAACTTCTTTCCGAAATTAAAAGCCCAGATCAACGCCGGCAAGGATACGTGGGCTGAGGTGAGTGCATTAATGCGAAACTTGTCTGTTTCCTCGTAGATGAACGAGCGCTTACACGAATGTAGGACGGAAACATAGGTCTGGTGAACGAGTTGCGAGACCACCAATACCGTCTCTACATTTCCCGCTTGTCCAAGACTTTCTCGGCGATTCCCGTTTCAAACATCTCCAGCAGCCTCGGCGGCAACGTGGACGAGCTTACCGGGTATCTAGAAAAGCTCATTGCAGACGGCCATCTGAACGCGCAGATTGAGCGGCCGAGCCAGCCGGACGATGGCGTGGTGTTGCGATTCTTCCTAGATCCCACTCAAGGACCACTGGCCAAGACGGAGCTTCAGCAGCAAAAGGCGCTTCTAGAACAAACGCAACGGACAAACGTGCTCGCGGGGCAGGTCAAGAGCGCGGACTATCGACTATCCCTCACCAAAGAATACGTTGAGCATCTTAAGCGCCAGAACAAGAAGGCGGCGTCTAGTGCAGCAGGCGAGGCCATGGACACGACATGGGACGATGGGGTAGAGGCCGACGAGGATCTCATGGGAGACATGCATTGAGACGCTGGGCGTGGCCGGTCATCTATATACATGTAAGACTGGTAGGTAGGTTTTGGGCAGACGAGGGTCTTAGCACGACTCCAGACGGCCACAGGGCTATTATCGGTGCTATTGGTGCTATCTGAGGGGGATAAGCATGCACCGTCAGACGGGAGAAATGACGCAACGACGGATTTGCAAGCTGATGAAACGGTGGACCGGGTCGGGCGTGGGCAGGACAGTGGGAACATGGGTTGTCCATGAGCGGAACGGGACTCTGGTGTTCGCTGCCCGACATGGAGGACTGGCAATTTTGATAGAGGGCTGGACGTTGATATCATGAAGCGACGGACGCCCGGCCGCACAGCTACAATGGACCAAATCAATCAAAGGAGGCGGAGAGAATTGCAAATACTTGCGGAAAGACGTGAAAGCGAGAGGATTCGTGATTGTGGTTTCGGTTTTCGGGAGGGCGCGGCGACTCAGGGCTGCTCCTTTTTGTCGCCGTCTCAAGAAACTCGGGGCCCGGCACCACTTTTCAAGCGAGCCCGTGGATGTGGTACGAGGGCCCCGCGGCTCGCTCGTGTGCATGGCGCGAGGGAGGAGAAGATTTCGGACTGGAATGTGGACTTTGGATTTGAATTTAGGTTTGGATTTAGATTTAGAGATGCTCGACTTTTGCAAACCGCGATGCGGCCCCTGACGGTCGCGTCGGCGGAGAGTCAGGCACGGCGCTGATTGGGCGGCTGGCGGCTCAGTCTTGATCCCCTGGTCTAAAAGTTGGTGCACAGACGGCCTCCGCGCCGGGCGCACACTGGCTGGCTCCTTGGGCGTGTTAGGCTCGTTAGGGGTCCGGGTCTCAGCGAGCTTGCGGGCCTGTCTTCTGCAGACGACCCGCGAACCGCCTCGCGATACACGGCATACACACACAGCATCGCAGCGCAGCACCCTGAGCTCGCCCACCCGCATCGTCGCCCCTCCCCCCCCCCCGCCGCCGCTGCATCCATCCTCGCCAGGCCCGTCCAGCGCGTTCCTGCGACGGCCATGCCGCAGCCGCGCTCTGCATGAACGACGGCAGCAGCCAGTGCATGTCGCCGGGCCCTGTCTGAGACACGCCCACGGTATAGCCACGAGAGCAGGCCACCGCGGGCTCCAGCAGCATCATGTACAACCCCATCGTGTCCGCGCCGCCGCCCGCAGACATCGCCGCTCCCTCGCACCCTCACGCACACGCACTCGCACACGCCGCGCCCTCGCACCGCCGCAGCTCGTCGCGCTCCAACTCGCTCTCGTCGTCGTCGGTCGTGACCGTCAAGCGTGCGGCCTCGCTCAAGGAAACGAAGCCCGATCCGTCCAAACCCCACCGGCCCACACCGCCTCCCTCCCGCTCGCGACGGCGCTCCAGCGTCGCCCACGCTGCAGTCGATGGCATCCAGGGCCTGCGCGAGGGCATTGGCAATCTGAACCGCTGGTCCCAGTCCACCACGTCCAGCAGCAAGTCGGCGGCCACCACCACCACCACCACGAAGGAGAAGGGGCACCAGCAGCAGGCCAGCTTCCCGCGCCGCCTGAGCACCACCTCGTCCCTCACCTCGATCCATGGAGCTCCCTCCTCGCCCTCACGCCTCAATTCCTCGTCCTCGCCCTCGCGCAAGACTCCCGCCCAGCCGTCGTCACGCTCGCCGGCCTCGAGCCCCGCCCGCCGTGCCGCCGGTGCCAGACCACGCTCCCCGGTCTACCACCCTCCATCATCTGTGACCACTCTCCCCCAGATACCCTCGATTCCCGCCATACCTCTCCTCCCCGCCACCGTCTACGACCCCAGCTCTCCGAACAACTCGTCCTCGAACGAGTCGCCTTCCACCGCCGGTCTCTTCACGTCGAGCACCTACGCCACCACGTCTACCGACTATTTCGCCTCGAAAACCCCGGCTCCGGCCCCCTCCTCGAACGCACCGCGGCCGCCCTCGCGCAGCAAGGCCGACAGAATTCTTGGGCGGTCTCCGCTCGGCTCGCCCCCGCTTGGCGTGCTTGAGTCGGAATCAAGGCACAGACCCAGCACGGCAGCCAGCCGCCCTTCGACAGCCGGTACGACAAAAACGGCGCAAAATCCTCCCCAGCCCACACAGCGCGGGAGAGTGGGGTCGGTCGACCGGGACTCGAGGAACAGGAGTGAGAGCAACGCCAGTAGCAGGCTGGAGGACGGCTATCACGGCACCCCTCCGCGCACCCGGGAGCGCAGGGAGAAGGACAAGAAAACAATGCTTTCTCGGGCGCTGCAGAAGGCGAACACTGCAGTCTTGCTGGACAATGCGCAGAATTTCGAGGGTGCCATGGATGCGTATGGGGATGCATGCAAGCTGTTGCAGCAGGTCATGATTCGGAGCTCGGGTGAGGAAGATAAGAGAAAGCTGGATGCGATTGTGAGTGACCTCCGAATTCCCATTTCTACCCCCTCACAAAGGACTTTTGCTAACGACATTCCCTGGCAGCGAGTAACATACACCAATCGCATTGAAGAACTAAAGCGACTGGCCCCAGGTTATCAGGCCTCTTCTGGCAAATCGCTGCCAGCACGACCTATGAGCAATGAGTCTATGGATGAAGCGCAGGCTATGTTTTTGGGTACGGCTGAGGAAGAGGAGCCGGTTCTTGAAATGGCCACCATGGCCCGCATTGTCGATGATAGGCCCGTCTACCCAGATCCTGAAAAACCACCGCCTCCGCAGTCATTACCCCTCCGAGCGGTCCCGTCTAGTGGAGCTCGGGAGTCCGTGATATCCACAGCGATCCGCGACGTGCAAAAAGGCATACCAAGATCGTCACAGTTCCTGTTACAACCACCCCCAGGTAAACTTGGAAGCGCCCTTCCGGCGCTAGAGACTCCAGGACTAGAATCCCCCATGGACCGGAGTTATATGCCTCCACCTCTCTCGCCCCGGCGGCCATTATCACCTCAGCCAGCGTCCAAGACGGAACCAGAACCCACCACCCAGAACAAGCTACTCCCTCCCCTTGAAGATACATTTCGGTCAAATCACAAGAGAGGGAACAGCGCCGAGTCGATATCTTGGCTAGATACAATTGACGAGTCCGGTGGATCGTCATGTTCGTCTTCTGTGCATTCCCTGTCCCCTGGAGGCGTCCGCCGGAAACATCTTCGTAACGCCAGTGGTGCAACCGAGGCCGAATTCGACGCAGCACTAGATGCAGCCGTGGAGGCTGCGTACGACGAAGGCTATGAACCGTACGAAGACGAAGAGATGCCAACGTCTGCCGAAATCATTGCCACCAGGCTGAGGAATGTGGAATTGGCCAAGGAACGCGTACGTGAGGCCGAACGCGAAGAAGCCATCGCCGCCGCCAAATATCGCTACAAAGAGTCACAGCTGCAGAACAAGGCCCTGCCGCATGTCAGAGAGAGCGCCGAGTTCGATTTCCACGATGAAGCTGAAGAGGAGGAACGGTTATTAGACGAGATGACGAGGGAATACATGCTCGACGGTTTCGATTTCGATTTACAGACCAAATCGTCCCTACCACGGCAATCGGACTCGAGTGGATTTTCGGGAAGCACGTACAACAGCTCCGTATCCTCGCACCGTACCACAGGCGGAACGTCATTATCAACCGTTGCAGAAGTAATACATCAAGCGAGACAAAAAGCACCCACGCACTCGCCGCCACCGATTCCCCCCTCTTCCAGTGCTTTGCAGCCAGTACCCGAACCCGCAGCAGCGCTCGCTGTAGATTCATCCGAATCGACTCCTACACCCGCAACGGCCTTTAAAGAATCCTCATCGACTGTTCGGAGTAGAAGACTTTCGGGACAGAATGCTAAGAACCTGAAAATTGAAACATCATTACCCCCGGTTCCGGCAGCGCCCCACACCGAGAAACCTTCGCTATCCACTGACAGAGATCCACGTCCAGATGTTCCCCCTATACCCAAGACCGCTGGCGCTACTACCTTCAATAACCCACAGGCATCCATTGATCCCACATTCAAGATCCCAGCGTTACCCCACGCTCAACAATCATCCGGTCTAACGGCGCCATCGCCTCAACTCCCTGTTCCTAGCCCCGCAGATACTACCTTCACTGTATCTCCAGCAACACCTGCTCTGAGCCATGCCATGTCGAATGACAGTACTCTCGTGCCAGGTTCGCCCAAGAATGGGAAGGGCTCGGCAATGGGAATTCGCAAGAACAAGTCTTCGCTCAGCCTGAAACAGCGAACCCTGTCAATATCAAGCCCGGACGGCTCTGATGCTTCCATTGGAACCCCGCTCAGCACTACTTTCTCATTCACAGGACGGAAGCAGAGCAACCCGGTAGCACCAGCACCCACGCCAAGCGTGCCTACCTTCAACGTGGATGGACTTCCAACTGGGGGGATGCACCTGTTCGAAAGCGATATCCACTCTCCCTATTCTCCTGGCTCCCCAAGTGCTTCTATTGCAAATGCACCTATACCGTTAGAACCATGTCCGGATTCGTACCTCCTCCGCCCTTTCTGGCTTATGCGGGCTTTCTATCAAACAATCGCTCATCCACGCGGCGGATACCTTTCGACGAAACTATTCGTTCCCCGTGACGTGTGGCGAGTGAAGGGTGTCAAACTGAAGAATGTCGATGACAAGATTGCCAACTGCGACCTGTTGAGTGCAGCACTGCAGAGACTAAGCGCCGTCGATACGCTTGATGCGGACGCCGTCCTCGAAGAAATGCAAGCATTCGAAGTCATTCTGGATCAGGTGCAAACACAATTAGCAAAGAAGCTTGGCAACGAAGTGGGCGTACACGGAATAAACTCGTTGTTCAAAGACGCTCACACCGTCGGGAACGGAGCGGCCACCGGCGAGGCCTCGGAGAAGGGCTCACATGGATCGCAGGACCATGCACCCCCCAAGAGCTCATCAAATAGCAAATCGTATCTCACCTCGTGGCGGAAATTGCGGTCCAAGAACTCGGCCGTGGGCCTCAGTAACATGGCAGGGGCGAAGGGATCAGGCAACGAGGTGCCAAAGGACTCATTGACCATGGCAACACTTCCGATGACAAGCATGACCAACATCCGGTTTGCGAAGCGGGATGTCTCGACGGTGACTTTTGAGGGTCCGAACTCGGGATACATGGCTAGCTTGGCGAGACTGTTCGATTCGGCTCAAATACTGGGTAAGTTGATCCCTCACTCCCTGCAGTGCAGCGGCTCTAGACCGGGACAGTAGTAAGGGATCGGGCTAACACGATTTTAGATCAAATCGCCCGCCAAGTTGAAGACCCCGGACTCAAACACTCCTCTCCTACTCACGTTGGTCTTGAATTGTCCGCCCGTCACGCCGCCGAATTCTTTGGTTTCTACATTTGTCGCTTCGTGCTTACAGATGTTACCATGATGTTGGATAAGTTCATCAAGAGAGGGAGCGAGTGGGTATTGGTATGATAGCATATGATACGATGGGTGTACTGCTATTGACGATAACAGGGCGTATGAAATGCCTGTTGTTGCATCTAGGGACGAAAAAGAGTAGTAACTGTTGTGGTGGGAAGCTTTCAGGGAACAACATTTCTCCCCGAATTCAGAGCATTCGTTACGTCAGCGTATTTTCCCATACTTGTTCCTGGCTCGTCGAAGTTCTCTCCTCTTTTCTACATGAGTTTGTGCCTTTTTTAGCATGGCTTGCGACATCACTTGTATGAGGACGGAATGGGGGCACAGTGCACAGATTTCTTTATTTTTATCATGACTTGACGCGTCGAAGCAGAAGGAACAGGATAGCTGGAGAAACGGGCTGGATGGATTCGGTTCTTGATTCCTGCACTACAATTGCACTCTGTACACGGTTTTGAGTTTCACTCAGCGTTTGTTTGTTTTCCCCTGTTGTTGTTTTTGGTTGGGCTCTTGGTTGTTGTTTTTTGTCAGTCCAAGGTCCTAAGATATCCCCCCGATGATTGATCGTTTCTCATCCTGTCCCCTGTACAGTCTCTGTATACACAAACAACGATATTCCGTCTGGTTGTTGTCTGTCTGTCGCTACCCGCTTTTAGAAATTCTTACATTTCTTTGTCTAGGGTAATGAGAGAGAAGATGGGATAAGATGTTGTACGTATTGACGAGTGGCGGCGATAGGCCAGCCTATCTGTCTATTATCTGTTTCAGGCTTCATATAGGATGACAATGGTGGGATGGGATGAGACGAGGAGAAATTAAGGTGACAAGTTCCTCTTCGTACTTGGTGCTTGCTCGTTTCTTGCTGATGTGTTTGTTCTTCGCCCGTGTGATTGATAGTACCTAGGGCGCGAGCATCAGCTTTCGGGTCTCTGGTCGAGGACACGACACGGAAGGCAGACAAGACCATGAATCGACTGGGTAGAGTCTCGATTTGGTAAGAGAGAGCTATGGACAGGTGAATGGGGGAGTGGACCTGTCCAGGTGAAGCCGTTCCTCTCCGTCTCCTTCGTCGCCATCGAGACCCAGATTCTCCAAACCCCGGTCAGAAGGTATCACACAATCCCCAAGTCAAGCTTCTCGACCGTCCCATCCCATTGCACAACCCATGCCAGCTCGAGACTATTGAGCAAAGAGGAGAAGATGGATTGGTGGTCGCTGTGGTTGGCGTAACAAAGAGCGGGGCCGCATAGTTAGCGGACGAATGAAGAAGCTGATACCTTACTCTTCTGCGGACCTGGTTGTCTACACCGAGGCGGCTCGGTGGGAACTGCAGCGTCGGTCCGATCATCAGGTCACAACATCCATGGATATGGACATGCCGCGACACTTAGGCAGTATATGTTCGAGCAATGCGGGGCTGCGGCAGGGGATTGAAAGATGGGCGGCTCTTGTTATCCCAAAGATCTTGGTGGCTGTACACTTTGCCCTTGGGAGGAATAGGGAGCTTGATGGCTCGCTGGTCTTTTTGAAGTTTGTCCTCTTCTTCAAGAGAAACCTTCTCCCTGACTTGATGTGTGAATGTTGCTGACGATACAACACGAGGACGAGGGCTCCGAAGGATCTCGAGATGAGCAGCGATGGCGCGGCGTGTCTTTATCGAAGGAGCCCGTTGAGACGATTGCGACGACGGCTGAGGACCAGGGAGGTTAAGTATCCGACTCCAGGCCTGCTGTGCGTTTTCGAGCGTGCTGGAAGCGCGAATCGTTCGGAGCGTGGAGTTGCTGTGGACAAGGCCGGCTTGGAGAAGAGACGTTGAGAATTCCTGTAATATCAGCATGCAGGATGTAGAGAGATTTGCAATCGCTTCTGACTTACGGACATGGCCGACTGCAGAGCGCTAATGGCTGCAGACACAGGAGCATTCAACTCGCGGTGCCAGGCTTGACCCAAGGCGGTGAGTGCAGCCGCGAGATTGGGTATAGCATTGACGTACTAACGCAGAGTCAGACATAGAATAATGGAGAAGCAGATATGTATTTACTTCGATGTAGGGGTCGTCGAGATAGATTGGAGTGCTGTTCGTGCCGCCCGTGGAGTTCGTGATGCCGTAATTGCCAATCGTAGCATTGACCCAGCCAGTCTATTGTGGAGAAAATAGAGTCAGCGTCTAGTCAACCAAATTGAAGAGCAGTTAACTACCTCGTTGATGTTCACGTTAGAGTTGGCTCTAACCGCAGTGAGAGTAATGTTTGTGAGCAAATCTGCCGTGCCCTACCCTCGGAGTTAGTGCTCTGCAACACTGCCATACTGTCAAACTCACGACAGATGAAGGTACTGCAGGCAAGAAGCCCCAGTTTCGGCTCGAGTTTGTGGCCGCCCCGATGGTGTTTGCAGCTGAGTTAATAGTACCCTTCAAGTCTCGGAGGTCGGTGAGAGCATCGGCACGGACGGGGACGGTGGAGGTGAGGAGGGCGCCGGTAAGGTACATGATGGTGGGCAAAGTTCTCATGAAGTTTGAAGACATGCTATAGAAGGGATGTGGAGGTTAGGTCAAATGTGATGTGGGATGTTCGGAGGTAGGCTGTTCGTTCAAGGCTGAGGAAGAAAATGTCGATGAATGGAAGGCTAGAGGATGATTTTATTCCCCAGTGCAGTCTGCCCGTGCCCGGTGGCAAAAGTGGAAAGGGCCATCCGAGCTGTCAATGGAGTAACAGTGGGGCAGAATCGAACAGGAGGCCAGAAGTGGAAGCAGTGGGCGGCGAGGAAAATAGGGTAGCAACGACATCCTCTCGGCGTAAAGCACAACGTTCCAACCCCATTTTAGTCAGGACAGCGCTATCACCAATCTGTTTGTCCACCTCGTGGTCTGTGGAGTGATTCAGAGGATGCGGGGATTCTGCAAGATGGCGGCTGGTAAATTCGTGGTGGCAGTAGCTTCATCACCTTCTGTCTGCTTTCTGGATGAGGTCTCTACTTTGCTTCTTACCAAGGTCTTTTCCTTCTCGTCGATATCTTGACCAAGGACAGGCTCAATTAAATATACGCCGATGATCTCTCGCAAACTAGGACTGCGGCTTTGAGGACTGCCGAATATTTGCAAGGCTCTCGCATGTCCTTCTGTGACTTCCAAAGCTGTTGTGATATGCATACGTATGATCATCCAGCTCTCTGTCCACCACGACTAGCTCTATTCTTCTTCAATTCTGGGAAATTCGGCTCTATTTGAGAGAATGCTTAGGTGCGTTAGCAAAGTAGTTTAACATACTTATCGAAGAATTTACCTCTCACCACGTGGCGTTAGGATCGGGCGTCCTATAATTAGACACCACACGGTGAAGAGATACTGCTACTTTTATGGCTAGCCGACGCGCAAGCTCGAGTATGACCTGGTTTCCTGTCCGGTGAAGAACCATATCTTCACGCATGTCTGTTGTCTGACAGCCGCTGCGTTCACCTTTTTTTCTCGAGGACATATTCGTGCGAGAAGATCCAGAGCACTAGCCCTTCCGGAGGAGAGAGCCGGATCCGAGGACTTTGCGTCCGACCATATTATCATGGTCAAACATTAGTCAGCCTAAGTCCTGCATTAAGCTAAAGGAAGGCGCAGTCTTCCTCTAGTTGCTAATATATACTTGACTGTTGAGAAGTGAGATCCATCAATTTATCTTACCTCGAGCACTCCTTTGGCCACACCTTGGAATCAGTAAGATGGCCCGAGTTATTGCGGAAACACCTGTGAGTGGTGTACCCTCGATGACGAGATCCAATCATCTCGCGGCCTTCATCAATTCACTTGACGTGAACACCGGAACCGCGGAACAAATTACCAATGTTCTCAGAAAGGACTCGACCGTATTAAGCTTTCTCTTGGATGGAACTCACCCCGATCAATCCTCAGAGACTCTTGAAGCGGCATGCTTAGTTTCGAAATTAGTGTTCGCAGATAATGCCCTCGTCAGCGAGCCGACGATACGGGAGATTGCAGCGAGGAGTTGGTAAACAACTCATTTCTTGAGGAAATCCATGAATCATCAAGACATCCAAAGCATGCATCGAATATTGGTCCCCCGCTAATATCCATGCTCAGGTCTCAGACTTGCTGGCAGAACCCCGCATGCATTATACTTCCCAGCTCAGCCGTCGAAGTCTCCAGGGCCGTGAGAATCATCACTTTCTTTCGAGTCCAATTCGCGATCCGGAGCGGCGGGCATTCACCGAAATCCAGGATGGGCAAGCGTGGATGGGTCGGGATTTCTGATTGATCTGAGCCGATTGAACACAACCAGCATCAGCACTGACCATCAGATCGCAAGTGTCGGGCTGGGAGCACATTGGGGAGAAGTCTTCAATTATCTAGATCCCTTCAATGTGACGGTTCTAGGTATGTCATTTTTGTTTGTCAGATTACAGGCGCTGACTAGCAGAGGTAGCCGCATTCCTAGGGTTGGGGTTGGAGGGCTTATTCTTGGGGGTTGAGTCTTCCCTCTCCTTTCTAGATGAAGGTCAAAAATACCGGAAGGCTAATTGAACGGGTAGGGGGTATCTCACATTTCACATCGGAATATGGAATGGTCGCTGATACTTTGAAGAACGTCGAGGTATGTTGTTTTTCCTCGGTTGAGGCCTTCCATAATTAAATTACTGTTCCAGGTCGTCCTCGCTGATGGCCCGATTCTGACCGCAAACCCCGAAGAGGACTTTGACCTATTCTGGGCTTTGAAGGGTGGTGGCTCAAATTTCGGTGATTGCCCTGTCCTGAATTGCCTTACCAAATCCTTCCTTACAGGGCACTAGGAATTGCAACCCGATTTGGCCTGGCGACTGTTCCAATTAAGAACATATGGTTTCAATCAACACTCTACGCCCCCGATCAGGCTTTCGCCATTCTCGAGGCGTTTGCTGCATGGCAGGGCGGCGATGACTTGAAGGGGCCGACAATCATTGCCCTCACCCCCGCCTACTATATAGTTGGTTTGGTCTACGCTGCGCCGATTGAGAAACCACCAACATTTGCTCCCTTCTACGAAAAATCCATCCTCCAACCCGCAGTACCGTCCACAATCGGAACTGTAGCCTCATTGAGAGAGATTATTGGTAGAAATCAGCCCAAAGCTCCGCTCCGGTACGTGTAACTCAGGCCCCTTCCATAGTGTGGATATAGGCTTACTATCTGACGATGAAGCCACGATTACTGCGCTGCCAGCAGCAAAGTCAACGTCGAGCTCTACAGGGAGGTCTACAGTTTTTGGTTGAGAAAAGCTACCGAGGTGAATGCAGCGGCCGGGGCAAATATGACGTTCGTGGTGCAGCACATTTCGAAAAATGCCTTCGAGGTGGGTAATAAAAACGGAGGTAATCCGCTGGTACTAGAAGCCATCAACTAACAATGTAAGTCATCTAGCCGCAGATTATTCAGCAGAGAATATCGGTTGACATCATCCCAGTGTGGACTTCGGTCATGGATTGGACGCAGGAGTCCGAAGACGAGCTCGTACGGAGTGTAGGAATTGAGACCACGGCAAAATGGAGGGAAGCGGGGAAAGCCACAGGATCTGAAGTTCCCTTCATCTATATGAATGACGCATCCACGGACCAAGATCCTCTGGCTTCCTATCCCGCTACAGGTGTCGCGAGGTTAAAGGCGATTGCAATTAAGTTTGACAGGTCCGGAATCTTCCAAACGCTGAAGAAGGGTGGTTTCTTATAGTCGACGTTGGGGGTGAACACCCATGGATCACTGGGCCCGAAATCGCATCAAGACTCCGCGTTTGGAATGGGCATTTGTCTCTCACGTTTTACTTGATGGCTCAAGGGGGTAGTAGAGAATAGAGGGGAAAAAAGATTCGACAAGCAATTTCCATTTGCTTCTAGCATCCTCGTGACGTCGACATGAAGGGGGAAACTTACCAGAGACGAGAAAATACTCTATCAGCTCGTACAATCGTACTTAACTGTCCCATTCGCTTTCCAATTCCATTACGCCCCCAATGCCGCTGCCGCCGCCGCCACGGTCGTTCCTGAGACCTCTAAACGTTCGTTTGACAATAGAGGACATCTACAAAGAGCGACGCGCTATCCGGGAATGGATCGTCCTCGAAATTCCGAGAGCACGATATTTCAAGATCCTAGACCAGCTTCGCAAAGAAGGTTTAGCGTATAAGCTTGAATTCCTCAAGCACCAGATTTACGGTGCTCGTCGCTGATTTCCTCTACAATGAATACCTCGAGCTGCTTGCCCCTGAAGACCACGCAGCGAGGGGCTTTGCTTATGTGGGTTGATCTTGGCACCCACCACCTGACGAAGCGGTGGGCATGCATTCTCGAGACGAGTTGGTACGGTTCTTTTAGTCGGCTATTGGGAGCTATGATGAAGTTGCGAAGAGCGAGCGGACTTGGAGGACAGACATAGAAGCGCGAAAAAGGCAGGCCGAAAGGAGAAGCGCGTGTGGAACTATTTCCATTGCTGTAATTCTTGGAATAGAAGGTTGGCAAAGTCATATATTTGAGAGGAGTCCTTGGGATCGGTTTGATCTCGGGGGCTTCGGTTGGCCAACACCTGGCATAGTTGACATGGGACACGGAAATGTATCCGGAGAGGTATGAATGTATCCTATAGCCGGATTATCACAGTTATTTCGGTACCAATCTCGGAAATGGCACGCTTTTCCTCTCCCGCTGTGTCGTCTGCTGAGGGGCGACAACGTTGCAGCAATTCTTCCGGAAGAAGACTTAACCGGAAGTACGCGATGGCTCTCCTTCGGCCTTTCGCAATAACAGTCCTATTCGTGAAAGATCTAGGCGGAAATATTCGAAGAAGAAATAAGATTTAGACGGAAGCCATGCGAACTGTATTCAAGAGCTCCCGGAGGAGGAGAGATTCCGCTCTCAACCTGGACTTACCGAGGGTGGTCCCGCGTCTAACCAGAACGACCATGGACCGAGTGGGGTAGGCGAGCCGAAGGAACCGTTCCGCAGCTTGAAGCCGATGAATGTTGAATGGAGGTCAGAACTCATAAACAAGAGCGGTGCCGAAGTTTGCTCAACTTTACTTCTTTCCAATTTTTCACTCGGTCTCCGTCGTAGACTTCAACTATATCACTATATACCCGCGTAGAGAGAGACACCAAATAAAACATATTCCTACTGACAATGCCGTCACTAGCCAGAACATTTCGAACAGCTTCGCAGCTTTCACGATCGACTACCAAGGTTGAATATCCCTTTGCTTCATATGTGTGAATGTCCCACTTACCCACCATAGACATATTTCAACCTCGCGCGCTCCTTCTCGACAACTTATCGCCGAAATGAAATCAACAAGGTTTATTCCTCAGCGGAAGCCGCTATCTCAGATATGCAATCCGACTCGACTCTCTTATGCGGCGGGTTCGGGCTATCAGGCGTTCCCGATACGCTCATTGAACAAGTAAAATCCACGCCCTCAATCACCGGTCTGACAGCCGTATCCAACAACGCAGGCGTTGTGGGCGGTGGACTGGGTCTCCTACTCGAGAGCAAGCAAGTAAAAAAAATGATCGCATCATATGTTGGCGAAAACAAAGTTCTCGAGCAAATGTACCTCACCGGCGAACTTGAGCTCGAGTTGACACCTCAGGGCACTCTCGCAGAAAGGTGTCGAGCCGGCGGAGCGGGTATTCCAGCCTTCTTCACCCCAGCTGCTTTTGGAACGGTTGTTCAGACTGGTGAACTTGCTTTAAGACACAACAAAGATGGCTCAGTTGCAGCCTTCAGCAAACCCCGCAATGTCCAAGTTTTTGACGGGAAATCCTACGTCATGGAGGAAGCGATCAAGGGAGATTATGCCTTCATCAAAGCATACAAAGCAGATAGACTTGGGAACTTACAGTTCCGATTCTCTGCCCAAAACTTCAACGGAGCCATGGCACGAAACGCAAAAGTCACAATCGTGGAGGCAGAACACATCGTCGAAGTCGGCGACATGGATCCTGGATCAGTCCACGTCCCTGGAATCTACGTAGATCGTGTGATTCAGAGCACAGCGGAGAAGAAGATCGAGAAAGTCATCAACGCAAAAGACCCCAACGAAGCGATGTCCTCGCTGGGGAGTGGAGACGCCGCTTCGAAACGCGAACGTATTGTACGGCGCGCGGCCAAGGAGTTCAAGAATGGAATGTATGCGAATCTCGGTATCGGCATGCCCATGCTAGCCCCTTCATTTGTCGATCCCTCCGTGGAAGTCCAGCTCCAGTCTGAGAATGGTATCCTTGGGCTAGGGCCCTATCCTCAGAAAGGTCTGGAAGACCCTGATCTCATCAACGCGGGGAAAGAGACCGTTACGTTGTTACCGGGAGCATCCACCTTTGGATCGGAGGAGTCTTTTGGAATGATTCGGGCTGGCAAAATCAACTTGACTATCCTAGGTGCCATGCAAGTCTCCGCACGCGGTGACTTGGCGAATTGGATGCTGCCAGGAAAGGTCAAGGGATTCGGAGGGGCCATGGATCTGGTGTCGAATCCACAGGCGACAAAAGTCGTGGTTACCATGGAGCATACGGACAAGAAAGGAAGGCCAAAAATCTTGAAACAGTGCGAGTTTCCTTTGACCGGGAAGGCTTGCGTTAGCAGAATCATCACGGATCTGGTGAGTTATCGAGTGCCCAGTCCTTGAAGTTTCGTGAAAGGTTGACTAACAGTCGTAATAGTGCGTATTTGATGTTGATTTCACCGAAGGGTTAACACTTATCGAGCTTGCCGATGGCGTGACTGTCGATGAAGTCAAATCGAAGACGGAAGCGCCGTTCAAGGAGGCAGATGATGTCAAACCAATGCTCTAAAAATCTCGACAGAAAGGTAGGACCATGAACTGAGATACCGGAGGGTTGGAACAGCAATGCCATGATATATGGCAGGTTTAGGGCGTGTGGGTGTGAATATAAGGTCGGGTTCAATATCCCTACGCATTACAGAATCGTCAGAAGAGTTGTATCGTAATTCTTCATGGAAGAAGTGATGTCGGGTTTAAAACTCTTGATTAGTGCCGTTCAGTATCTCTAAGGTTCGGGATTCTCGCCTCAGTGTCTACCGTCTATCCGGGCGATGATTTCATCCGATATGCCTTCTCTCATTTCCGTCAAATACTTGTCAAATTCGCCCGCCACGCTGATCGCATGCTCTAAATCATCATAAGATATCGCTCTCTTTCGAAACTTAGCCAACTGACGGGCTGTGGTTATCGACTTCCGGATCTGGCGGCCATTCATTGGATGGCGAGCCAAGTCATCTAGATTGTTGCTTATATCGTCAAGGTCGATGGCGTCCGACTCTCCCATGTCCTTCAGGCTGGCCAGGAAGTTTCGCCATATCTTCTTGCGCTGAGTGATGATGAGAGTCTCTTAGTGAAGCGCGAGCTGAATACGCGATTTGAAAGCCTCGTCAAAGGTTCCAACGCGGTTTGAGGTCAATATCAGGATCCCGTCATAGTACTCGAAAACGCGTAGGAAGACTGATACGAGGGCGTTGCGCTCCATATCCTGAAGCCCGCGCTCCTCAAGGAAGACGTCTGCCTGATTAAGTAGAACAACACAGCCCCACTGCTTTCCTAGATACAACACGGATTCCAGGTACTATTCGACAGCCTCGGGATTCGTCCCAATGTCCCCGCATGTGACGCGATAGAGCGGTTTCTCCGCAAATTCAGCTACGGTTTCGGCTGTGAAAGTTTTCCCCGTTCTAGGGCCACCGTGGAGTAGCATTATAAGGCCGTTACCTTTCCCAGGAATGATATCCGTGGACTCCTCTGCGGCAAGCATCGTCGTGATAAGGGCCTCAATAAGTTCTTTTGACTTCAGGGGTACGACGAGACTTTCGAAGGCCTTCCTAAGCCATTGAACCTCACGAATATTGTCGACGTGCAACTCGACTAAGACCCGTTTAGACTGTAGTTCCTCAGGTAGGTGGAATCAAGACTTACCCCACTTCTTCCAGCGGAAGCTGTACCCTTTCACTCGAGATGGGAATATATATACATGGTCGCCGACAGGCCCTATTTCCTCTGATAGTGAGCCCCCTTTGGCCATCACGATCACGAGAGTGCCTTTTGATGGCCCGAAGGCTTCGGGATGTAGAACTTTGTACATTTCAAAGTTGACCATGAATCGTTTCCCATCCTGTTTGGTGTCAATCGATATACTCTGGGAGGATTCCATGTAGCTAGGAAGAATAGAACGTACGGGTTGAGGGCGGCCGTATCTCTCGCCTTCATATTCCATGAGCTTAGCCTTGCGAAATTTCCAATATAGCAGACCTCGTTGCCGGAGTGTCTCCTCGATATCTGTCGGAGCATATCTAAGAGGGTACACTTGAAGTTCAGAGGCGCGCACGGAATCTTTTAGTCCCTTGGTTTTCATTCGGAGGTTCAGTGTTCGCTCCACGATTTGGAAGGTGCATCGAAGTTGTATGCCCAGCAGTCGACCATGCATGATGCAAGGAGAATTATCTCTTCTGGCTTTGCAGGGTCCTCGACTTTCCATTCGACTAATTTTCCATAAGGCCAAGCCTCACACCTGTAGTCCTCGGTTCTTCTGGTTTCATGGGAGACCAGGACCCATCCGGGTCTGACAAAATAGTCAATAATTTCTGCGGTAACTGTACCTGCTTCGAATTTGGATCCAGCCTCTTCATAATGAGGACTATAATTAGCCTCAATCCAATTGGATAAGAGTTCCACCAAATCGCGATGCTTGGGCTCCAGCTCTTCGAGAACGGTTGTGAGAAACGGGCGAGCGTAATACCAAAATCTGTATGGTGCGAGCAGTGCAATGGTGAAGCTAGGAAAATAGAGGGAGAAGTCGGGAACCACCTTGAGGAAGGCCTGCACAGCGATTTTCATGAGGGTAGAGATAATGTGCTCTAATAAACTGAGAATACGACGGAGATTTTGTGCTGTCCGCTGCTCTGACTCCGCTGCCGGGACTGTGTGGCTTGCGCAGGAGATATTTCAGGCGACGGGGCCGCGGCCAGGACCGGAGCCGATGACGATGAAGTCGTAGATTGAGGGTGGGTCTCGGGGACCGTTTGTGAGTATGGGGGTCCGCGAGCCAACATACGACGGTGCCGCAAGAGATTTTGGACGCACCGTTTCAACCGTACGGGCTCCTGCGCAGTCCGGTATTCACGGAAAAGTTGCGAGGCGAATAGTATGGAATTCAAGGAATGCGCAACAGAACTACGGCCTTCGATTCAACTCTTGAGTCAAGTATGTGGTCTACTCATATGTCGCCGCCCAAGGCTCATAATCTTCCCGCTGAAAGATGCGCTCGAGCTGCCTCCTTCTTACCCCAACATTTCCTCCATCAAAAAGAGGCAGGCACACTGCGTTCTCAAGTAACCGCGAGAAGGGTTGGTCTTTGGAATAAGACGTCCTGGATGCGCGTTAGCACCGAGAAAAGAAGTGGTCGAATGTTTAGGGCGCAGCAGCTTACATTCCAACAACTGCCATGGCATCTATGACCGTTTTCGGCGCCTGGTCACTACACCAGATTTTTGCCTCTAACGCAATCTCAAGTCTGCTCTCCCAACCCCCCGGCCCATTTTCGAGAACGCTCAACGCCTTCCAGGTTAGAGTGCGTGCGGCTTCAACTCTCATCTTCATGTCGATAAGTTTATCCGCAACACTCTGCTTCTCGATAATTGGCACAGTACCTCCTCGGGTGTCTGATTTACAGAATTTCAGTGCTGCTTCGAATGTTGCGCGCATAATTCCCACACTCATTGCCCCCACGATTGCCGCCGAGGAACCGAATGTTTGCTCGACAATCTGCGCTCCTTGGCCCGGAGGGCAAAGCAGATTCCCAGCCGGGACACGAAATTTGGTGAAGCGCGAGTAGGGACCGCTGCTAGATACAAGCCCTGTCAGCTCAGGCTCGGAGAGTACCGTGTATGCCGAGGCGTCATTATTGGAGACGTCCTCCCGCGTGACGAGGAGTATGAGAATGTTAGAGACGGGATCACCGTCCAGGTCTTTGGTGGAATCAGGAGACGACTGGCGACAGACAACGCATTGCAAGTCGGCACCGCGTTGATCCCAGCCGCCGCTGTTAGTCGTCCAGGTCTGATTGATATGTAAGCAAATCGGCCGCCGAGGGCTTAGCAATGATTCACGAAGGAGACTGACCTTCTCCCCATCAATGACCCAGTCATCACCTTCCTTCCATGCCGTCGTCTGAAGACCAGCTGCACCCTTCTCAAGCCAATTCGCCGTTCCACCAGGTTCAGAATGAACAAATGCCGCCAGTGGTTCCCCTTCACCACTCAAAAATGTTTTCAGAAACTTTTCATGCTGCGCAGGACTTCCAGCTAGAAGTAATGGCGTCAAGCCTAGCCCTGTTCCCAGAATTGTCAGGGATGCGCTCGGCTCGACCGCGAACATCTCCTCAACGACGATTGCCGCATCAATGAGGCCTGCCGATGTACCACCCAGAGGACTGGGAATCTGGCCTTTTATAAGACCACCTTCGACCGCCTTACGGTATATGGGGCGCGTTGCTTGGAAACGTGCTGTTTGAGAGGGAAGTTGGCTATAGACCTTTGGAGCATCCTTTAGCACCTGTTGCGCGAAACCGCGGACGCCGGCGCGCAATGCTTTTTGATCTTTCGTGAGGGTGAAGTCGATCATGGTGAGTTGCTGCTTCGTAGGAAATAAAATGACGATCAAGAGCTTCTTAAACATGCCCAGGCGTAAGCGTGCTCATTGCTGGCAGCACTAACAGCTTAGTAATGCACATCAGATGTCAGCCCTTTCCAATAATACATCAATAGATCAGCGAGCCTCGGGAGAAGCACATGTGCACCTAAGGCAAACATTGTTGTATGGCGTTAGGCCGGAGTTATGGAATATTTCATTCTTCTCACCCAGTCATGGGTGATGCTCTATCCTGATTCTCGCGTAATAGCATTTTCCCACGCCAACGCCGTTGCATCTTCGCGTGGAATCCTCCATATTGGTTCTAGTTGATGTAAGAGGGTTGAACTTTGATCAGGAGGAGCACGTGAAATCGCACCAACATACCGGTTCCCAGTCGTTTTGCTGAAGGATACACACGCTTCGCGAGCTACGCTTGTAGGTAGCATCCGTTCGTTTCATGAGATACAAAAAGTTGGCGAGCGATAGGTAAGGGTGCATGAAGCAGTGATCACCTCAACACCCCCGTAATATCTGTCCCGATCGATTTGACCCGGTCTTCCAACCCTCGCTTCTTCCGCTCCAGCTGACGGACCTCTTCCTCTTCCCTCCTGAGATCTTCTTCTGTCATAGGAATGAAAGCAGGTGCTGCTTCTGCTTCAGGTTCGGCCTCGTCTGTTCCAACGTCCATGTAGTCTCGTGATCGATTCAGCTTGCCTAGTTGCGCGGTTTGTTCCGCTATGCGATATTCGTAATGTTCTATCGAGGCTTCCAGCCTTTTGTGTCGCTGGCGCATCGCTGCAATTCTCTCTCTGGCACCCGGAATTGGGCTGTTCACGGGTCAGATGGGCCGTGTTGGCATATTCGGAATAACGTACTACACCCCGAGGAGCTTTTCGGCCCCTTCCAATAAAACCTCTACGTCTACCTCGTTCTTGTTACTCCCGTCAAAAGTGCGGTAGCCCAAGCCAGTACCAGCCCCACCTCCACCACCTCTTCTGATGCGTTCTACGAGATCTGTGCCGAGAACTGCGGCGACCGCTGTGTTTCTCTTGGGCGCCCGGACTGCGTTTGCGCCTCCCCCTAGAATGCTGGAGCTTCCAGTAGCGGCATTAAAGACCGTGTTTCGCCTATCGCCAGTGGGATCTTGTGCCTTGGGCAGGGGGGGAGCAGGCGGTACGGAGAAGAGAGCGCGTTCGTGCAACTCGGTGTCTCGAATCAGAGTCGTTATGTCGTGCGGTTGCAGGAGTGCATTTGTGAATATCTTTGGTGGTGGAAACCTATTCGACGCGTTCAGACAGAGGCATCAAGTTGCATCGGGTCAACATACGGCAACTCTGCGATTGAGGCAGCGCAAAGCGAGATTTGCTCCAGATGGGCATCTAGGAGCGACATTATAGACATAGAGTTTAGAATTCCTTTTCGAGGTTGGTATGCTTCTCCGTCTGGAGAGGCGGGGTGCTTGGGCATGGGCCGGTTTGTCAACAATGCCGGCGGCGGGGAAACGTTCCGCCGAGCCATAGTTAGCGTTCACTGAGCTTCCGCCTCTCGGACCTCGCATCCTACCTCACCCAAGCTCCCATCCGCCGCCTCCCACGACCCTCAGCGCTCCTTCTTCCCTCCCACCTGCCCCTCTCGACACCCCAACGGCGATCATGGCGGAAAGCATGGAAGGCGTGGTCACCGAGGCCGAGCAGCCCAAAACCGAGAACGTTGAGCAGGAGACAGTTGCTGGTAAGTTGTGGGCCTTGCATCGCTCCCCAACATGGTTTCTTTTGAGTGTACCTGCTCCTACTGCACATCCTCATCGCAACATCTTCGGATGTGCAAAGACTTTATGATCGCCACCAGCCTGGCCTCCACCAAGTATCTCTATCCGGACAGAGCTGACCCGACCACCCAAGACATTCGCGCCAACTTCACCCTGCTGGAACGGGCTGTGGCCCAGTTCGACACGCGCTTCACCCTCCGAGCTCTGCGCTCCATATCAGGCCTCCGGAAGAGGCTGACCGACCGGGTGCTATGCTCCGTCATCGTGTTGACGTACTCGCCGAGCAATCCCACCGCGAGGGTACTCATCGAGGGCATCAACATGGATGGGGACACGATACAGAAAGTGGTTGCACAGTACAAGGAAGAAATCCAGAGTAATAAGGGGAACACGAAGGAGCCCATACCTGAGATTGATGTCTACATAGCCATTCTCATCCAGGTACGCTGGCCTCGGGGAACCGCTGATTGACGGGATACTGACTACGTGCCCCAGGTCTTCCTCTACGACACGAAGGAGTACGATGACGGAGCCGATTTTTCAACGACCCTGGTGGACAAGATTCGAGAGCTGAACCGGCGGACGTTGGACTCTCTGGCCGCCAAAGCGTACTTCTACTTCTCGCTGTTCCATGAGGAGCTGGACCCGAAACCTCCATCCAAGCAGTCGCCCGTCATAACCATTCGTGGAAAGCTCCTCGCTGCTCTGCGCAGTGCTGTGCTCCGCAAGGACCAGGATACCCAGGCTGCGGTGACAACGCTACTCCTCCGAAACTACATCTCCACCGCCGACATCACCCAAGCCGACCTCCTCGTTGCACAGACTCAGTTCCCTACCACCGCGCCGAACAACCAAGTCGCCAGATATCTGTATTACCTGGGTCGCATACGCGCAATTCAACTGTCCTACACAGAGGCGCATGAGCATCTCACGAGCGCCACCCGAAAATCTCCAACCAACGCCATTGCCACTGGTTTCTATCAAGCTTCCACGAAGCTTCTAGTCGTTGTCGAGTTGCTTATGGGTGACATCCCGGATCGCGCCATCTTCAGCCAGCCGCGTCTGGAGCGTGCTCTGGAGCCCTATTTCCGACTTGTGCGTGCCGTTCGCGTTGGTGATCTTCAAGGGTTCCTGAAGATTGTACAATTGTACGCTTCGACCTTCCACCGTGATGGAACCTACACCTTGATCCTTCGCCTGCGTCAGAACGTGATTAAGACTGGTATCCGCATGCTCTCCCTTTCATACCAGCGCATTTCGCTTCGAGACATTTGCATCCGTCTTGGTTTGGAGAGCGAGGAGTCTGCCGAGTACATTGTCGCAAAGGCGATCCGCGATGGTGTCATCGAGGCATCAATTGACCACGAGAAGGGCTTCATGCAAACCAAGCAAGCCGGTGATATCTACGCCACCCGCGAGCCCGGTGAAGCATTTCACGAGCGCATTCGAGCTTGTTTAGCTCTGCACGACGAGTGCGTCAAGGCAATGCGCTACCCTATGAACCAGCACCGTCTGGAGCTCAAGAATGCGCAGGAGGCCAGGGAGCGCGAGAGGGAGTTGGCCAAGGAGATCCAGGAGGGTGACATGGACGAGGATGATGCCGGTGGAGAATTTGATGGTCTATAAACGGCCAATTCGCGTGGCATGAAGGGCGGTGGTTGTTCCTTGAGGTGTACGATATGTCGGGTTCCTCTGCGAGCATCGATAGAATAGCCTGGAAGATTTGGCGAGGGACGCGATAATGAAGCATTAAGGATCAGCGTCCATTTCATGGAGTGACATCCATTTCTCACTCAACGTCATGTCTGATAGCATTTTTACCATTTCCATCAGGCAGGGAATGTTGGGAGAAGCACCCCGTCAATGCAGATCTTAGCCTAACGCGGGACGCGGGACTTGAGCCGCGCTAGCGGCCTATCTCCACGTGGGATAGTGAATGATCTCCGTCCCGTATTGACGTCCTACCCCACAGCAACAGCAACATCATCTCATTCAACGCCCCACGCTTCACTCGAAGGGTCTAAACATGCCCAATAACCCCTCATGTAAGCTCTCACTCTACCAGACTCAGCATCCGGGCCACCCCGAAACTTACAATGATCACTAGGATCGATGTACCGCGGCGCTTGCGTCGCGCCATCCTGCTCAATGATCTCTCCCTCGTGAAGCGCATTGTACACAACAACCCACTTTATCTGCGCAATCCCGATTTCGAAGACAAGAGCAACACCTCGCTGCACCTCGCGGCTAAACATGGATTTATACAGATCGCTGTTCGTTGCCAACATCGACCCATTGGTGTAAATATGACGCTAACGAAGCGTCGTTTTATAGGAGTTCCTCATTGAAGCAGGCCATGAGAGCGAAATCGCCAGCCGAAACAATGACTGGGAGACGCCACTTATGATGGCCGCTGTAGCCGGCAGAGAAGATATGGGCGTCATGCTGGCAAAGCGGTTTCCAGAGTGCATAGACTGGCAGAACAAGATGGGGCTCGATGCTGTACTGCAACCCAACCCTCAGCACTGAATCAGTCCGATATACTGACTATATCTACCATGTAGCTCATGTTGGCCTGCCAAGCCGGGACGGGAACCAACCACCTCATTCCTACGCTCCTGAACCTGTGCCCGAATATCACGAACGCCGTTGACGCCGCCGGCAACACAGCACTCCACCACGCATCTGCCGCCGGCGAACTGAAAGCACTCCGCATCCTCCTCACCAGCGGCGCGAACCCCCTCGCCCAAAACGCATATTCCTGGACACCACTCCACTATTCCGCAACGCCGACCGCCGAAGCGTACTTTTCGTCCATGATTATTGAGTTCGCGAAGAAGGAGGCGGAAGGACAGCGGGAGAAGAGGGAGAGGGAGCGACAAAGGAATGCAGGGGTGAGATTAGTGACGAATGAGGATGCGATGGTGGGTTTGGGAGAGAGACAACGGGCGAGAGATGATGCAGCGATTGCGGGGCTACCGTTGCCCGGCATGGATTGGAGTCCCGTGGAGAAGAGGCGCGCGATGACACCCACGGAAGGGAGGAATACTGGGTGGTTCTCCGGCGACGGCAATAGGGCGAGGGCGCATAGTGGTGATTAACATGGCTTGTCACCCTAGATTCGGACTTGACGGTGATGTTTACGGAATCAGACATTCGGTACTTGTATTTGGATGTCATTTGAAGTCCTATAAGAAATTATGTCCACCTTTGTCAGTGGACGTTCTTCCATCCCCATGGTCAGAGGGTAGCAAGGACAAACTGGCCTGCTGAAAAGTCCAGATTCAAACCTATGATTTGTGCTTGGCTTCTCCAGAATATGAGACATAAAAGTGAATAGTCATGGCGCAGAGCGGAAACTGCACGTGCAGATGCAGCTCAAATACATATGCACCCTACAAGCTAGCTACGTCTACGCCATGATAGGCAAGGAGTATCTTTACTTTGACAAGCTACCGTCTCAGCCCAAACACCACAACGCCACAACGCCACTACAGTGAAACTGCCTTACAACGTTCGAGAGTATTAGAAAGCCGACCGTATCTACATCTAGTTCAACTATCCTTCTACTTACTGAATACTATAATAAGCGTTCATCAGCATTTCCGAGCGTTTAAGTCCAGGCCTGTCAACCCTTCTTCGTCCGGATATAGCGATGCTACTTGTACTACTGCTTTTCTTGGCATTATTTGTAGAAACAAAGGGCCTTAACCACGATTTCGCATGAAACTCCGTCAGCAACATCTTTCACATCAATGTCGTCAACTTCCCGGGTGCGGAGAACGGTGATATCAACATCCGCAAGAACCAACTTAACTTACCTCGTCGCAGGCGACTGCAAGCACTTCAACGACACCAATTCCATCAATCATTGCAGACTGACATGGCCTGCATATACCCAATTACATTGATCTACATGTTCAGTTAACGGTTCCATTGCAATGCGGATCCTTCGCCGTCCCCATTGGGGTGTTCGGTTTCTGCTCCTGGATTCTCACTCTCGCCATGCGCTACTGCTCCTTTTTCTCTAGTGCCGATAGGTCCCGAAGCAAATGCCGCAGGGCAGTGGGTCATATTCTCACCTTGTCATTCTTTTGGGCCATGCTGGCACTGCGTATTGCCGGCGCAGCCGTATGTACGAAGCAGATCCCAGAAAGCCTCGACCGCCGAAGGATCTGGAATCGATATGAGAAAAAATGGGTGGATGATAGAGTCATAACCGACGACTACAAGGCCGCATGGCTCGCAGTCACAGCGATTATTGCGATCACGGGCTTTCACTTCATAATCAGCTACGAACACGGGCTAAAAACTCTGGTGGCGGTGACGTTAGCAGCGATATTTGTTCCAGCCATGTTTTACAGCAGCTACGCAAACTTCTTATACCTTGATGACAGTTTATGGCAACAAATCATCACCGTATCGATATTGATGGTAGTATATCTTGGGGTTGTGCTGTGCCTTGCATTCGCCAAAGTGAGGAAGAACGGCTATGAGTATATCGAGAAGCGGAAATTGACCAAGACTCGAATATCTTGGAGGATCGTTAGCTGTATCTTTTGGCTCGGTACGCTTTTCCATTCTATGCGATTGGGATGAGCTTCATAATCCTTGGAAGGACCATCAATGATCCATGGGGAATCAGGACGATGTGGAACAATTTTGGCCAGATAATGTTGGCACTCCACGAATTCTGGTGCCGGTAGCACTGTACAATGCTCCATTCGGAGGTGACTCATAGAGAGTGAATTGGATGATCGATGCAGATGGGATTCAGTCGTGGCGCATGAGCCGTTTGTAGCATGCTACTGCGAGATGTTGCAGATATTGTTGCTAGCTTTATATTTAAATATAAGGTAGTTATACTAAGAATATCTATGCTTTCAGATTGGTTTTAGGTTTCAATTTTTGAGTGTCTTTAGGCTTCAACTTTTTTTAAGCCATCCTGTGTGCGCAGTAGGTTAAGGCGCAGCCTAATTTTATGATTTCAATATTAGGGATAATTCCCCCACTCTTCGTAGTGTATCAAAAAACAAATGGAGTGTTTTCGCAAGCTAAGCCAGAACTAAAAACACTTATATCAACTCTGTAGGCGTCGTGAAAAATGGAGGCTAGAACAGTCCCATCATTGTAGCCCATAATTAGAACGTCATCTCGAGTTCGTCATTCTTCTATCAACACAAAGCATACAATTTGTCCTGCAACTAGCCCCTTGCTATCCATTAGCCCAAACGTATTTCTTGGCATACCCGGATCTGAAAAGGCTGTCCAGCTTGCATGCAAATGAAATACCCTCCGTACCAAAGGAACCAAACGCCAGCCATCCATGAAGCTTGGTATAAAGACACAAAGGAAATGATAGTGAGTGAATTCTCCCTCTTAAATCCTTCCAATCGTACCGTCGACCATCTTGTTCTTGAGTGCGACCTGGTCTTGCGGTGGCATTTGTGCCAACCAACTTGGAGGTTGCATTCCAGTCTGGTCGTGGATGGTGCTCAATAGCGGTGGTAGACTCTGGAACAAGTTCCGAATAGGAGCCGATGGATCCGCCATATCGCCCTGTGCGCCAGTATTCCAGACATTGATCTTTGGCTGAAGGCCCTTGATTGCAGTGGCATTGGCGTTGGCAAGCTTCTCATATGTGTTGTTCTGCAGCATGAGGTATTGCATAAGGCCTTGAGGGCCACCAAGAACGTTCGCCATCTCGCCATAAGCCTTGGCCATGGCGGACATACCTTCAGCTTCCTTTTGATGAGCGATCAGCGCGGCGTGGGCCTCACGTTCCTTCTTGAAGTAAGCGGCCTCAGCGGCACGTTTGGTAACAAGAAAGTTGGCTTCGGCTTCACGCTCCTTGGCTTTGAAGTCTGCTTCTGCGTCCTTCAGGCGGCGGAAAGCTGCTGCCTCGGCGTCGGCTTGTTCACTGAACTTCTTTCCGTCGGCTTTGCGTTCTTGGGAATAGAGCTCAGCGTCAGCTTTCTGCTGGGCAGATTCTCTGGCGATCTTGGCCTGAGTGACGGTCGTAGCTCGAAGACGCTCGAGTTCCATCGCTGCTCGCTTTTTCTCAACTTCAGTGTTAAGTTCGGCATCACGGCGTTCTGATTCTCTCTTGGCGTTGATACGAGCAAGGTTGAGTTCCTTCTCTATCTGAATCTCCTTGTCGGTCAGCTTGGCGTCGGCAGTCGCCTTTTCCCCTTTACGCTCAGTTTCGAGGACAGCAGTGGCGGCGTGGATCTTTGCGACTTCTTGCTTTGTCTTGCCTTGCTTCTCGGCCTCGCCGACTTCGCCCCTCATTCTGGCATCGGCCACATCGACCTTCGCTTGATTGAGTGCGCCCTCGTGAGCCTTCCGGGACAGAAATGCGAAGTACTCTGATCCGGGGGTGTCTTGTAGCTCCTTTACGTTGGCGTTGTAGATGCACAGGCCGAACTGGTCTAATTCACTCTGAACTTGCTGGATGACCTTGTCTTTGAAGACCTTGCGCTCTCTGAAAAGTTCCTCCATCGTCATGGTAGAGACTATGCTACGAGTCTCTCCCTCGATGATGCCCTTGACAATGTCTTGTACATGGTTACGGCCGGCGGCAACTGCAACTGCACCTTTCGAGGCAGCGGCAGTGGGTCGTCCGTCGGATTCGCCAGTGAGAAGGACGGCGTATTTTTCGAGTGCTTCGAGATTGTCGGCGGGACCGATTGTGAAGACAGCGGGAAGAGAGAATTTGAGCTTTTCGACCGTCATCGCTTGGAGGGCCATTGAGAAGTCGAAGGGCGTTATGGATATCTTGCTGACTTTCTGGAACGGGTAGACAAAGGCCTGGACGAACGAATCAGCTTTATGGTCTTGGGATAGGGTGATCTACGAAAAGAGAGCTTGTGGTATTTGGCAGTAGTACGATAGGGGCGTTCACACAGATCGTGAGGTAGCCGGTTCAAAGGGTCTCGAAACCCCAGTCATTTCCACTGCCAAATTCTACATTCTGTACTGACCTTTTTCTTGATCAGAACCTTCTCAATACCTGCGCCAGTAATGACGAGGTAGGAGTTCGGCTCCGCAACATGGTACCAGAGTCCCATTTTGATCGAGGTTTGTGTAAAGAAAGAGCGGTTGGAAGTTTGGTGTTGACAAAATGAGAGAAAGTAAAGACCCTGGAGAGGTGTGGTTATGTATTTATGTGCGGTGGCTTAGCGGTTTAGTGAGTAGTTTTGAGTGTGATGATGAAATGAAGAGGTTCAAGTGAAGGTTTCGGGTTGGGTGATAACCATCAATGGAGGACAAACAGTCGGGCAAGAGCGCGCCATGGTTCGAGCTTTTATACAAAGATCAGACAACCTCCAGATATGGACCCCTGATCTTAGACAAGAGCTCAAGCTTGGTCTCCTCACCGGTCAACCGTATGGTGAATGGTTCAGCGCCCTTCTAACCTGATCAGGCTAGCGAAGCCGTTTCGGACTGCATTCAACCTTGCGCCACGTTGCTGCGCACCACGCTCAGACCACCCAATGAACCACCTATGTAACAAGGTCTTCCTACACTAAATCCCCAGGCTGTGCCTCTTGCCACGGATCTTCAAGAGAACATAAGCTCTGGTTTTTACTCTCTCCTTTGAGAAGAATTCCGCCCTGGGCAACCAGCTCCAGGCAACCAAGACTCATTCGTTACTGCATCACCGCCTCACGGTCTCGAGACTCCTTGAGGCTCACCAAAAACGAACAGGCACAGTTTCTTCTCCGTTTGCAGTGGTACCTTTACATGTCTGAATATATCCACTAAGTGAGGCGCACACCAAGCTTGGATTTAGCATAGTGCTGATCGTATTTCGCACTCGGGGATTACTGAGGCCGTATTTCCGGAGCGAATAGCACGACTTGGATTTGACCATCGCCAGGCAGACTTGCTCTCGGCGGGGCTCCCCGAGATCATATCCAAGGGAAACAGCTGAGCACGTTTCCGAATCTGGTGATCGAACCAAGACACTCGGCACACATCCGTGGAACATTCTTTGGAGCCTGAGCTGAGCTTTGGCTGTACCTTCCCTTCGACATACATTTTGATCCCAGATCGACTACAGGAGCAAGTCTTCTTCCGGATCTTCATCAAGCATCATCAAACGCTATCAGGTCGACTTCAATCATTGTCGCCGTCTTCTCTGCGAGCCCCTCACTAGACACTATATCCAAACCCTGACTCCAAAATGTCGAAAAACGAGAAAGACGGCTGGCTGCCCTCATATGAGGAATCCATCAAACCAAGCAGCACTGGTAGCACGCAGCTATCCCAAACCTACTCCACAAGCCGCGGCCAGCAAATCCTCGACCAGTTAACTTTGGTCCGCGCACAACACATCCGCTCCGTCATCAACGAGCACATCATCCCCCTCGTCGAGCAACAAGCCATGTATGGCATAGCGCAGACCACCATCGCCATGATCCCTTCCGACGTCAGCCTCCCCGCCGAAGAAGAAACCAAAAACGAATTCAGCTTCGACAACGGAACTCAAGAGAAGGTGGAAGTCATCGGATTCTCCTCGGATGAGAAGCCGCAAATCATTCGGTTACAGGGCCAGATGAACCGGATCGAATTCTGGAGGCCGCAGGTCATTGTCCAGGAGCTGGAGCGGGTCTTGAAAGACTCCTTGAATGCGAGCCCGGCTGTGAAGGTCCCGAGTCCGAAGTTTCCCCCGCCGCAGGAGCTGCCGCCGAAACCGCGGAGGAGAGACTTCTTTGGGAGGATGGCTGATGCGATAAGTCAGCCTGAGGAGAAGCCGCCAAGTGGAAATCCGGAAGTTGGTGTCAGACAATTTGAGGAGACGGGACAGGTGCTTGTGAAGGCGAGACTGGAGGAGATATGTCTGAGAACAGTGAACGAGTTTGGGATCTATGATACCATGTCTAAGCAGTGTATCATCATTAGGATTGATGCGCGGTGTTGATGTGCGTCTAGGGTACGGTTGAGGATGTTGAGGCGTGACGGTATGGCAATACTGTTGGGTTTCGATTGCATCCGGTGAATGGTCATATAAGGAAGGTTGAACGTGAATCGATACATATACCCCGTGTGCCCGTCTTTAGAATTGCTTAGAGAACATATCAATTTATCTAGCGTACGGTCCATTGTGAGCAAAGCCTTGGGGTCTCTGAGCCTCGAGCTGATGATTGGTATACTCCTTTATGCCGTCTGGAGCACAGCCTCTGGAAATCGAGAATTCCAAACCCAGATGCACCCCTGTAGAATCTGCACGAATAGCTTCCTCTCCTTAACATCATACACTGAAATACACTTGGGATTCTTGTGTGGAGTAGAGTCCAGAAACAAGGTATCTCTGGATACCATGAGCTGAAGTACGCACCACAAAAGGTACAGCACATACGCTAGATGCCGAATCCTAATTGCCGCGATTGTCACCGTAGGGGAGCATCGTGCTGGATTCGGGATCGACTGATGGTTGGTTGCATGACCGGATGGACCTGGATCACATAGAAGGACATTCGAATTTAGTAACGGGCCCGTCAGGCGTATCTTCGAGGAAGATGGCCCCTTTGTTGATTTGGTCGTTGTATCGTTTGAGTTGCCACTGAATTCGTTCCTGGATATTAACTTTCAGCCTTCTTGTCACCATTGGCGTCAAAGCCCATAGCCTCCAACTGCCGGATCAGCTCGTTAATTTTTATCACCTTTTCGAACTGCTCCGGCAGCAAAACATCTCCTTTCTCCTTCTTGTCCTTCAGATCCCGTGCCTGCCGCAGCTTCTTCGTCAGCTTCTTCGCTTCCTTCTCCTTCTCGACCTCGGGGTCCATGGGAGCTGGGGGCGCAGCCGCCTCTTTACCCTTTCCGGGAGTAGGCTGCCCATCCGAGCTACTCGGGGCATTCTCGCCTTCCTTGCTATCGGTCTGGCTCGTGGAAGCCGCGGCCTTCTTCCTTGCTTCCCTCCTCTTCGCGTTCTTATTGGTAGCAGCACCTTTGGCTGGGTCGTTCTCTGACTTCAGACCGTCGGCGCCAGGCACACCCCCACTTCCCCGGTTTTTCCATGCCTCGGCGGTCCGGTTCTTGTATACCTCGACATCTTCCGGGGGACGGTAGCCTGGGCGGACGCGGATTTCCTTGCGAACGGTGCCGTCGGGGCGGGTGGATGAAGGAATGTGGCGCTGGCCGGTTGCAGTGGTCGCAATGCCGGCCTTGGAGAGTTCTGTCGTCTCTATCGTGGGCATTTTGGAGGTAGGCGGAGGCGGGGGTCTGCTCCTCGAAAAGCAATTCGACGCTGTGAGGAAGAGGGAAAGTTGTCGTAAGGACCGTCCTGGGTTTGCGGAAACTTGTTTTGGAGATGAGCGGCGGCCTGCAGGAACGGGCCTCACGCCACTCTGTTCGCAAAGCTGGAAGGCGCTCGCGGTGGGGAGCAATGGCCAAGGTGAGAGAAAAGAGCAGGTGGAGGTGGGTCAAGGGAAGGTACCCTCCAGTGATTCCAGCCAATCACAAGCGAGCCGGGACTGGGCGCCTTCGCAGCCCGCCGCCAATTTCGACATCGCCGGCAACACCACCGCAAGAACATCTTCCCCCGCAAGCTGCGCGCTCAATTCCCGCATCACCAAAATGGCCGGCGTAAGTCAATTGGGCGATTCTCTGCCTCTCTGCTGACTGCCTCGCACACAGGTCTCATCTCAAGCCTACAAGCACGTCTCTCCTCGTTCCCGAACGCCCGACCAGAACTGACGATTCGCTCCAGCCTCTTGTTCCGGAGAAACACGGCCATGCTGGCCACCGTCTTCCTCTCTGCCTTCGGCATCCAGTTGTACGTTGTCATGGCCAGTCTCGGATTGGCGGAACCACATGCTGAGTTGCGGTATTAGGGCGTTTGACACCGGCTCCGAGAAGATCTGGAACAGCATCAACAAGGGCGTACGTGACATCCGAAACCCGTGACTGCAGAAACTAATACGCACTCTAGCGACAATGG